>CAMZMU010000111.1:9721000-9846582 GCA_947311845.1 Poa pratensis
GCCTCAAAGTGGCTATGGAGTTAAAGAATTGGTAATTCGTGTTCCCTTCTTATGCATTGTCCTCCTATTCCTCTTCCCTTCTTATGCATTGGAATGATTTTGATTGTCATACCCTTGTATGCATAGGTCTTGCAAGCTTTAGAAACCTTCAAGGCTCAACATGGGAAGACCTTCACCTTGACCCATTGCTACAAGGTGCTCAAGGACCAGCAGAAATGGAAGGACCTCTACGCCTCCTACAAAAATGGTGGGGAGCCAGTTGCAAGGGAGAGGACCCATCAAGAAGGAAGGGAGGCCAAGGGGGAAGAACAACTCGAAGGCCGAGGCGAAACACGATGCAACAACCCTTGCGTTGCAAGCGACATTGAACGGGTCCCTATCCCAAAAGGACAAGACATGCGATAAGAAGGAGGAGAGGAAAGAGAGGAACCGCCAAGAGAGAGAGGCCGCTGCCAAGCTCTACTTCGAATTGCAGAAGAATAAGCTCGATATCGAGAAGGAAAATGCCCGGACAAGAGCAAGGGAAGCCGAAGCAAGAGGCAAGGAGGCCGAGGCTAGGCTAAGGAGGCCGAGGCAAGGGCAAAGGAGGCCAATGTGAAGGGCAAGAACCTTGAGCTCGCCCTACGCCAAGGGGAGGCCAGGATCATGGACATGGATCTCTCGGCCTTCACCCCTACGAAGAAGGCCTACTACCTCAAAAAGCAAAGGTACTACATGGACCGAGAGTGATCACATCTCGGTCGTTTTAGCAATGTTGTATGCCGCGTTGGACAATGGCCTAGATGGCCGAAAAAACATGGCCGAGGTGGCCGGAACTATGTTATTAATTTTGGATGTTGTATGCCGGCATGGCAATATTCTTTTGGTACTATGTGATGTGTTTGATTTAGTGTGTCAATCTATTTTAATTTGGTTGTCTAGATGATTAAATGTGATCGAAATTGCAAAAATGATCAAAATGCTCCAAAACCCTTAAAACCCTGGACCGGGCAGACACAATTAATGCGTCGGCCCGTTGGGTGCAGTGGCCAGAAAGGGGCGCATATGGGCCGGACGCGCGTCCGTTTGCCGACCCAAAGGACAAAATACGGACCAAACGTGTATCCGTTTGTGTCGGCCCGTTGGAGTCATCCTAACCCCACACGCACTTACTCCGTCTGCATGCATCCTATACTTTAACCATGGTCGCTTGCAGGACACCAAACCAAGGTTCTATTGTACGTGCAAAGCTAGATGCTTGTGCATACTTGGAGCAACTGGCCATATTCTAAGTTGCACAGTACATCAAAGAGAGCATCGATCAAGAACTTTTTGGTCCATGGGAGAGTCTTGTCTTGATCAATCAGGCCATGGATTCTTTTTGCAAGATCATGCATGGCAGCATCCATCCACACAAGGTAGCTAATTAACCATCTCAACACCGAGCCCGTCCAGGAACTTCCACTGTTCAGATTATAAATATGTGATTACATACTTATGTTGAGCTGGATGCCTGGCTCATGCGTAAGGAAAATGTTTCAACAATATAGGCATCAATCACCAATGGCTCATCAATTAAATCCTACTCCCTCCGGTTTTTAAATAATAAGATGTTTTATCTATTGCACATGTTATATACATGCATATTAAAGTGAGTGAACATGCACACTAAAACATGTCTATATATATTTATATACATATGAATGTGGACAAATAAAAATCTTATATTAAAAAACAAAGAGAGTACCATACAACCCAAATAACCAATCACACATTCGAGACCAGATGGCGATTTTGCCTTAGACGTATATGGATGTGCAGCTTATGGTGCAAACCCAACGGAGAATCTAGTCAACACTTTTTATCTGACGCATTCGAGACATGAGTTGCAGTAAGACGATGTACTTGAGATGCGAGTTGTAGTTAGATGACAGTTTAGGCACAAGTCACAATTAAGACGATGCGGTTGAGACACAAGTTCAGAGGCGCTCACATTTTGTAAATAAATAGGGGATTTTTTATGCACAGTGGAAGTTTAGAAACCGTTTACTTAATTTTTGTGCAGTAAACCTTTACTCCAGAGGAGCTCACATTTTGTAAATAAATAGGGGATTTTTTAAAACAAGGATAGAAGTTTGTGAAGGGGTCGTATGAGAAAACAAAAAAAATTCTAACACGATAACCTAAAAAGTCAGAATCTATTACTATGCAGACATAGAGTAAGGGAGAAGATCGATATACATACCTTGTAGACCGAAAAGCGGGGATTATGCTCCCGCACAAGCGTTGTCGATGAAACCGACGTAGCCGACCTCAAGGTCGTGTAGACAAACTCTTCCAGGAGAGGGCCCATTTAAGGTTGGGCTACCTTTAAAAATAAAATAAAAATATATTTATTAATTAATTACTCTAATTAATAATAAATACATATTACTTTATTTATTCTAGCTCCGAAACTTATTCCGTTGCCCTCCCAACTCCATCGGATATGTCCCGGAACGATTCTGGTGCTCTTCTCTCTATTTTCTCTTCTGCGTCCAATCTAATATAAATGTCGCCTACCCTTAAGTGTGCCACCCTACGGTTTGGGATCACTCTAGACATGACCGAGACTGTCTCCGATCAATGACTAACAGCGGGATCTGGAAACCCATGATAGTCCATGTGCGTCCACGAATATCTTTATCGTCTGAACCTTAAACGTCAAGTCTTATACCTTTTGCCTGACGATACTTAGTTTGTCCGAGACTCGATCTACGATATCACGATGCCTAGCTCGATCTCGTTACCGATAATACTATCCTCGGCTTCCAGTTCTTCTTTCCCTTGCCGCCAGATTTCTTAAAATCGACGGTCTTGTTGACCATCAACAGCGTGTGCTCCTTCTTGATCTCCACCTCAGCAGTCTTGAGCATCACGAACACTTCAGACAGGCTCTTAGCCATGCCCTGCATGTTGTAGTTCATGACGAAGCCTTTAAAGCTATGGGGCAACGATTGCAGCCCCTATCAATCGCCAGTTCGTCGGGAATCTTGCATTCCAGAGCATTCAGACGTTGAACGTGGCCAGACATTTTGACCACGTGCTCGCTCACACTGATGTGCTCTTCCATCTTTGCCGAGAAGAACAGATCAGAAGCTTCGTACCTCTCGGCCTTGGCTTGTGGTGCAAAAACAGCCTTGGGATCAGTGATTATCTCATAAGCACTCATCTTCTCAAAGCGCTTCTGCAGGCCAGCTTCCATGGCATAGAGCATGCCACTCTGGACAAAGGAGGAATCATCCGCCTTTGACGCATAGACTTTCTTTTCGTCCTCAGAGGCATCATCTGCGCTCAGAGGCATCATCTGCGGGTTTGTCACATATGGCGGCCTCAAGGACGTAGGCCACCTTGTGGGGAGTGAGGAGGATCCTCAGGTTGCGGAACCAGGACATGAAGTTCGACCCATTGGTCTTAAACTTTTCTTTCACAAGGAACAACCTAGATTAAACGTGGGGCGAGACATCTACAATGGAATTTTCAAAAACATAAGACTAAGTTCATAATAAATATGGGTTCATGTTTTAATAAAATAAACTACACAAACTCCCACTCAAAACGAACATCCCTCGCATCGTTTTAGTGATTACACGATCCTAATCCAATATTACCCCCGATCGCCACGGCTGATAGCATAATTTCAAAGGTAGACATCGACATGTCAATCACATCACCCTATGCGACTCATGCTTAACCTTTCGGTCACCGTGTTCCGAGGCCATGTCTGTACATGCTAGGCTCGCCAACTTGACCTTTAGCGTATTCGCGTGTGCAACGTGGCTTACACCCACTGTATGCGAACGACGATATGTCTGACACCCGATCGTCACGGCTTGTCTCATAACGTAGAACTTTCTTGGTGGTGCACGCTAAAGGGAGAACACGAATATTGGAATTTTGGAGGGATCATCTTATATTACTACCGCCGTGTAACTAATATATAAACATATATATATATACACAATATAAGATGCATACAATAACATCAAAATATAATGCGACATGATATGGTCCTCGCGCCGATGGTCTCCTTCGCGCCCACAGTTTATAAACAATTTACTAAACTTACCTCGACCATATCACATTGCCCCTGCAAAATAAAGTTCGACGCTTTCTACTTTATCTTTTGCATATTTTACGTGGCTTAGGGGCTTTCGTAAATAGAACCGCTTCTTACCTACGAACCTACAACCACAACAATGATCAAATAATTGTATGTTTTATATCCCTTGCGGGCCCTCCATTGAAAATGCAAATCCAACTATTGCGAGAGAGACAGACACCCGCCAGCCACATATATGGAACAAGCCATATGTTAGTTGTGGAACCAGCCTCGCGTAAGCGTACGCTTAAAGTCAATCCGGGCCGCTTCATCAACACAATGCCGCCGGCAAATACAAGTACACGCTGAGGGTAACAATTAAAAGAACAATGCCCCCATGTAAACATGGGTTCTAAAACCGTACAGCTATATCTACGCATAGATCGGCTCTGAAACCACTGAAGGGGATCGTATGCAGAAAACAAAAAAAATCCTAATAACGATAACCTAAAAAGCCAGAATCTATTACTATGCAGATATAGAGTAACGGAGAAGATCGATGTACATACCCTTGTAGGCCGAAAAGCGGGGATTATGCTCCCGCATAAGCGTTGTCGATGAAGCCGACATAGCCGACCTCAAGGTCGTGTAGATGAACTCCTTCAAGTGCCGCAAGAGCAGCACCTCGTAGCTCTACACACGTACGGTGTAGACGACGACCTCCGGGCTCCGATCCAGCAAAGCAGCGGAAGCAGAAGACTTGGACCGAAAAAGACCAGCAGCACGGCGGTGTGCGTATGATGGATAAAACCTCAACCTAAGTGCAACTCCAATTGCGGAGTCACGTCCGAAGGTGAGAGAGAGAGAGGAATTTTTGGGTGGTTTTCCAAGGCATGTAGGCAGAGAGGGCTGCCACCCTTGGTGGCTTAGCCATGTGGGACTATTCCCACATGGCCAGCCGCACCAAGGGGTGCGCCGGCCCTAGGTGGGCCCCATTCGACCCACCTAGGCCGGTCGGCCTCCCTCTCCCCTTTGGGGTGCGCCTCCCCCCCCCTCTTGGGCTCTCTTCCGGGAGATGGCCCATTTAAGGTTGGGCCGCCTTTAAAAATAAAATAAAAATATATTTATTAATTAATTACTCTAATTAATAATAAATACATATTACTTTATTTATTCTAGCTCCGAAACTTATTCCATTGCCCTCCCAACTCCATCGGATATGTCCCGGAACGATTCCGGTGCTCTTCTCTCTATTTTCTCTTCTACGTCCAATCTAATATAAACGTCGCCTACCCTTAAGTGTTCCACCTTACGGTTCGGGATCACTCCAGACATGACCGAGAACTGTGTCGATCAATGATTAACAGCGGGATCTGGAAACCCATGATAGGTCATGTGCGTCCACGAATATCTTTGTCGTCTGAACCTTAAACGTCAAGTCTTATACCTTTTGCCTGGCGATATTTAGTTTGTCCGAGACTCGATCTCCGGTATCACGATACCTAGCTCGATCTCGTTATCGACAATACTATCTTTACTCGTCTGTGATATTACTTCCCCGTGACCTAGTCACATGCTTGCAAGCTCATTGATGCAATCTCACCGAGTGGGCCAGAGTATCTATCCTGCTATGTGGATTGGCAAATCCCGCTCTTGATCATACGCCCAACCTATTCATTCGGTACCTGAGAGGGACACCTTTGTTGTCACCCTGTTTAAGGTGTGACGTTTGATGCAATCAAAGTACCTTTCAGAGATTGTGATTAAATATGATCTCACGGTCGAAGGTTTAAGTACTACGTTCTCTATATATTGGGTGTGCGTCCACCACATCATTCACCTATGATATGACTCCATTATCAATTGACATCCATGTCCATGATCAGGAAACCTTGATCATCCGTTGATCTCAATGGACTAGTAAAGAGCCTAGTAGGGACCTGGTTGTTTACATACCACGCGTGTATTAATGTTTCGCTAAATACAGTTATAGAATGGTATAAAACGTATTATGAACAATCGAGGTATGACAAATAAAATATCTTTATTAATTGCCTCTAGGGCATATCTCCTTCAGTTTGCCCATATCATTATTTAAGCAAGAGTTTTAGAACTATTACAAACCCACACATGATGAACTGATAAAAAGACCCTCGCGACATGATAGAATACTATAAATACTTTGTCCGGGCGATGCTCCAATTCTAAGATTAGTTTTTTATGCGCATAAAGATTGTCGTCGGCATAGCATACGACATACATTTTTACAAAAAACTCATGTTTCTTTCGTTCCAAAGTTCCCAACAAACAAGCATGATGAGATAGGTGGTCGACTTTCTACGCATCACGAGAAGGTTGTTGATCGAAACCCACAAATCTTTGATGGAGGTGAAAATGGTTCAAGAGTTGAACTTCCATTTGTTGAGCCCTAACCAATCGCGCACCATGACCCAAACGCGAATGGAGAAGCGGCAGCCGAAAAGGATGTGTGTTGTCGTTTCTGGCTCACACTTGTAAAGCTGGCAAAGTCCGACTAGCCCTACGAAGCAGACCATTCGTACGTTGTCCAAACCATGTTCTGAATAAACATATTGTTTTGAGAACGAGGACTATCTCCAGGGTGAAAACCCATGATCTTCGATCGGGCGATGACGATGTTTGTTCACTTTTCCTTCTTGAAGGCATCGCTTTTGAAGAACTTGAACATCAGATGTTGTCTTGGTGGTGGTTGTGCTGCTGCTGTAAGGACTGTAACTCTGTAGTGGACTATTCTTTTTGTTTCTTCTTCTTATTGTTTTCGGCTGTGTGCATCCGTAATACCCTAAGTTATTACGTTGTTGCAGAGGCTGGGTATAATTGGTATCTCCGCGATATTAATATATACTCTTTATCTAAAAAATGTTCTGAATAATAAGCCATGCGTAAAAAAATGTATTTTGGGGACGCCCAATTGTTACAATGGCCGGTCTCGTAATGAGGGAAGCACTCTGTCGAATTGGGCAGTACGAATGTCGAATTCACCGAGTAGCTCACGAATATGTCTTTTAAATTATTAGTATAGTCTCTAATTTGCATGATATCTTTTGACCTTTTGTAATTTCTCCGCCGGTGAAAAATTAAAATGCAACAGGTGGAGCTAAAGAACACGACTTCGAAGAATTCTGATGTAACTTCTAGTCCACAGGAAATGTTTTTAGGGAATAGTTCATAGGAAGTTTTTGTTGTTGATGTGCCTTTGATTTCTTCGATCTAGTGCAATTTATTTGAGTAATGAATAAAGTTTGTGGAGTTATTATATATACACTCAACAACGTAGTTTAGTAACTGATAGGATCATACGACGAGTTACTATTATTTTTATAATATTAGAGTAAATCCAACTGCTAGAGGGGCGACTGAGATTTAGTTAATTCCGAGACTAGAATTAGCAAACCCGTTTTTATAAATCCTTATGTTCCTATTTCATTATACAATCAATAAGGGACTAGACCCTACGCATTTGCCTGCAGTAGTGCAGAACTGCAGATACGAAGCTCATGATCCATTTCATTTCATTTCCCTAAGTTGGATAATAGTTACGTCATGTGATGATACGTTCAATTCATATGCTGGAGTGCATCATGATAATGAATTATCGTTTGACGACCGACGGCTCCTTTTTGACTATGTTTATGTTGACCTTCCATGCATTTCGTTTTCGCTATCCGAAGTTAGTTATGCTCGTGGGTCAGATAAAGCCAACAGCGGACGGCCATGTAAAGTTTGACTTCCATTAAGCAAGTATAGCTCTTTTCGCCGGCCGGCTCATCTTTTTTTTGTCCACGCGTCAATACGGGAGCCGCGATCGATGGGCTTGGGGAGAATTGAGAGTTTCTTTTGTCTCAAAAAATAATGATTAGGTGTCCGTAAAAAATATTAGGTGAGGTTTTTTGGTTTGCATGCCGTCTCAAAAAATTATAACTGGAACCATTACGTAAGACGCTAATACTGCTATGCATGCAAAGGATATGATATTGAATACCTTGCCTTCGGCCGTTGGCCGGAGTCGGTAATGGCGACGCCTTGTACGCCATTTCCTTTTTGAAGGCATCGTCAAGGTGAAGCTCCCATCTCTTTCTGCCACTTTCGGGCCAAACCCTGCAACCATTGATCGGATGATGGCAGCGTTTCCGCATCACTCCCCTCATTGGGGCATCATTCTTGGAGCTGTACTTTGGTTGGAGGGACCAGTGGTGTGTATTGGTGGCGGGTGCTTGGTTCCGTGTGGTGGCTTGCGCGGCAATGACAATGGCGATGAGCGATGGTGTGGTTGCGGCAAGGCTATGTAGTCGGCCTCTTTTCCTAGCGTGCCCGACTCGTCTTCATCTTTGGAGTTCCTCTGCTGCGAAATCGGAGCTGCTAACCAGCATGTCGAGCGCAACAATGACATGTGGGGCGGTCCGACCTTGATGACTTTTGTTGGCGCGGGTCCTGCCCATCTACTCTTCGGAGTTCGTTTTCAGAATTCAACCTTACAGACTCCTACACGAAGGTTATCTATTTGGCATAGTCTGGTGTGGGTTTCATGAGGCCACTACGATGAGGTCTTCTTCGGTGGTCACTTCTTCAAGGAAGTCGGAGTCGCTCGCTGAGGAGTGATGGGGGGATGCCCAACCAGGTAGGCCCAGGACCACGAGTCGGACTACAAGACCGGGTGGCCCAAAGCCCACTCGGAGGTCATCTTCCAAGGTACCGGGACTCCGAAGAACCCGGCAGGCCGGCTCGGGAAGGCGGCAAGCTGATCTCCCCAATCAGATAACGATCTGCGTATCCCGAAGGGTGCGCTCCACGAAGCCGCACTTATAGCTAGTTAGCGCCGCCTAGGTCACCTGTAAATCCCTGTAAACCCTAGTCAGTTCCCTATATAAATCCGACTAGGCGCAACCCTAGAGGACAGATTCATCTCATTCCATAGCCTCCAGAGCAACCTTACGCTCTGGTGCGCACGCCATTGTACACCCCATCAGATCCAAATACATATAGCAGGAGTAGGTCTTTACCTCGGAGAGAGAGGCCGAACCTAGGTAAACATCGTGCGTGCTACCTCTCAGTGGATCCTAAGTCGCCTGGCTCACACCTCGACTTAAGCCACCTCCATGGCATCTGCCGTGACTAACCCACGACAATTGGCGCCCACCGTGGGGCCAGCGATCGCTGGAATATACTTAGGAGAGTCCACCACCCGGCACCGGCGTCACATTCAGCCCTACTGCCATGCGTGGCCGCAACATCGTCAGCGGCACCTACTTCGAGCACGACGGCATCGGCTATGTCGCCGACCCGCACACTTGGGGCGCACCCTCATACGCCCCAATCTCCCACGCGATGGTGATCCTTTTCGGGACTGCCGTCACTACCTACGTCGACTTCTGCGGCGCCGAGGAGGAAGGCATCGCCTACGACTGTAGCAATGACGATGCCATCCCTTGGCCCGAGACGGCCGACGAAGCTCCATCAACGCCGCACTCGTCGACCACGTCGTGAGCCCAGCAAAAACCGTCCAGATCTCGGACGACGACGACGACGCCGGGTCGATCTTGCCTGTCCTCGACTACGAGTTGGAAGGCTCGACCGATCATCACGCCCTATGGTGCGTTTTGTTACGTCTCCATGCCCTTCGGCTTGAAGAACGCCGGGGCGACTTACCAGCGGTGCATCCAGAACTGCTTACACGAGCAGATCGGCCGCAACGTCCACGCCTATGTGGACGACATCGTGGTCAAGTCCACACTGAAAACGGACCTGATCACCGACTTGGCGGAGACATTCAACAACCTCCGCAAGTACAGGATCAAACTTAACCCGGAAAAGTGCGTTTTCGGCGTACCCGCGGGCAAGCTCCTGGGCTTCATCGTCTTCGAGCCAGGCATCGAGGCGAACCCAGAGAAGATCAAGGCGATCAAAGCTCTGAAGAAGCCGGAGAAACTCAGAGACGTGCAGCGGCTCATAGGCTGTGTCGCTGCCCTGAGTCACTTCATCTCGCGGCTTGGAGAAAAGGCAATGCCCCTGTACCGACTCCTCAAGAAGTCGGACACGTTCACCTGGGACAACGCGGCAGACGCCGCCTTGGCGGCTCTCAAGAAGACGCTGGCCGAGGCACCCATCCTTGCATCCCCTCTGGAGAAAGAACCGATGCTCCTCTACATCGCCTCGACCAATCGAGTCGTTAGCGCGGTGGTCATCGTCGAGCGCAAGGAGGACGGCAAGGAACAGCTGGTCCAGAGACCAGTCTACTACGTCAGCGAATGGCTGACCGAGTCGAAGCAGAGAAACCCCCATTGCCAAAAACTTGTATATGGTGTATTTTTTGCTTCAAGAAAGTTGAGACACTACTTCATGGGCCACCCGATCACGGTGGTCAGTTCTTCTCCTCTGGCGGACATCATCCGCAACAGAGAGGCAACTGGGAGAGTCGCCAAGTGGGCCACCGAATTGCAGCCTTTTGGTCTCAATTACGCCGCACGCACTGCGATCAAGTCGCAGGCACTTCCGGACTTCATCGTCGACTGCATGGAGACATAGCTGCCGGCTCTGACCTACGAGGCCGGCCGGTGGACCCTATTCTTCGACGGGTCCAAGATGTACGAGGGCTCGGGGCTGGTGTAGTCCTTATCTCCCCTCAAGGCGACAAGATGTGCTATGTGTTGCAGATCCACTTCACCTGCACCAACAACGTCGCCGAGTACGAAGCTCTTCTCCACGGCCTACGCGTGGCTAAGGAGATGGGAGTCAGCCGCATCAAGTGCTACGGCGACTCCGACCTCGTCGTTCAGCAAACGATGGGGACGTGGGATGCAAACGACCCCAACATGGCGGCCTACAGGCGGCTTGTTGATCAAGTCGGCGGCCACTTTGCCGGCATGGAGCTGGAACATGTGGATAGAAGAAAAAAGAAGCAGCCGACAAACTCTCTCGTTTCGGCTCCAAGCGGGACCGAGTCCCACCAGGCGTCTTCCTCGACCACCTCCACAACCCATCCGTCAAGCCGCCGGCTGAAGTCGACGTCGCCAACCCGCCATCACCAGATACGACTCTGGTGGCGGCCGTCTCCAACAGCAACGACTGGAGGGAGCCCTACATCCACAAGTAGAAAAAAGGCTACTAGTGGCACACCAAAATCGCTTATCAGTGGCGCACGGTGGTGGTGCGCCACTAAACCTGCGCCACTGGTAATTGTTACCTGTGGCCCACGGGCCGTGCGCCACAGGTAACCCAACTATCAGTGGCGCACACGCCTATATGCGCGCCACTAGTATGTTCAATACCAGTGGCGCACGGTCCAACTTGTGCGCCACTAGTATAAATTTCCGAGTTACCAAAAAATGTTACCAGTGGCGCGCCGCTAATTAGGTGCGCCACTAGTATCA
The DNA here is from genome assembly GCA_947311845.1 of Poa pratensis. Lineage (NCBI taxonomy): Eukaryota > Viridiplantae > Streptophyta > Magnoliopsida > Poales > Poaceae > Poa > Poa pratensis. Next base: position 9,732,467 of record CAMZMU010000111.1, read on the forward strand.
ACTTATAAATTAAAAAAAATCCAAAAATCATTAAATTCATTTACACATTTACAAAAATGCCCCCACCACCAACCCTAGCCCTGCGCCGCCGCCATGGCCGACTCCGGCGTATCCTCGATGCTCTCCGCCGCGGGAGAGAGGGCGGCGCCCCTCGCCGTGCTCCGTAGGCACTCCGGCGACTCCGTCGAGACGCGGGCGCGGGCGTGGGCCCGGCTGGCGCGTTGCCGTCCAGGCGCGGGCGCGGCCGGCGCGTCGCCGCCGGTGGTCGTCGTTGACGTCGAGGAAGAAGACGAGTCGGCTGGAGATGGTGGTGGCGCGGATGGGGAAAGAGGAGGGAGGCAGATGGAGATGGTGGCGGCGCCGTCCAGGCGCAAGCACGGGCGCGTCGCCGTCCAGACGCTGGCGGGGCTCCTCCTCCACGATCTTGGGATGCGTGCGGAGAGAGAGAGGATAAGGAGAGATGCGTGGGTGTGTGGTGTGTGTTGTGAGGTAGGAGAGATGCGTGCGTGTGTGGTGTGTGCTGTCAGGTAGGAGAGAGAATGTAGATCTGAGAGATAGGAGAGAGAATGTAGATCTGATGCGGGGCGACTTTCAGTTGTCTGCCCAGGTTACCTGTGGCGCACCAGCTCACCGTGCGCCACAGGTAAAAAATTTACCTGTGGCGCACCGTGCAGTGGTGCGCCACAGGTATTCTCTGTCCACTTTGCGAAATATCTGCCCCGAAATACCTGTGGCGCGCGGGGCAGTGGTGCGCCACAGGTATTCTCTCTCCTCATTTTTTACCAGTGGCGCACTAGCTTTCCCATGCGCCACTGATATTCTCTCTCCTCCCCCTGGAAATTTTCAAGTTTTGGTGAAACTTACCAGTGGCGCACGAAATTTCCTGTGCGCCACAGGTAAAAAATTACCTGTGACGCACCAAAATTTCGTGCGCCACTGGTAAGTTTCACCAGATCCCCAAAACGAGGAGAGAGAATATCAGTGGCGGTGCACGGGCAAGCTAGTGCGCCACTGATAGCATTTCACCTATAAGCTTTTTCATACTAGTGATCGAGTAGCTGGCAACCAAGAAATTGCCAGCCGATGAAGTCCAGGCACGACAAAGGGTGCGTCGTGCCTCGGCTTACGCCATCATCAACAACGAGCTCTACAAACGCAGTACATCGGGAGTTTTCCTCCGTTGCGTCGAACCTGAGGAAGGACGGCGCATCCTGCACGAGATCCACTCCGGCGACTGCGGCCACCATGTTGGTGCCCACAATCTGGTCGCCAAGGCGTTCCGGCACGGCTTCTTCTGGCTCTCAGCCCAACAAGACGCAGTCGACATCGTTCGCCGATGCGTCGGGTGCCAGAAGTACGCCCGCCAGGACCACCTCCCCGCTGCGGCTCTGAAGACCATCCCCCTCACCTGGCCATTCGCGGTCTGGGGGATAGATATGGTGGGTCAATTCAAGACGGCTCGCGGTGGCATGACACACCTCCTCGTTGCAGTCGACAAATTCACCAAATGGGTGGAAGTAAAGCCGATCAAGAAGCTCGACGGCAAGACCGCAACCAAATTCCTCTAGGAAATCATCTTCCGCTTCGGCTACCCGCACAGCATCATCACCGACAACGGCACGAACTTCGCCGAGGGCGAGATGAAGGCCTTTTGCCAAGAAAAGGGCATCCGCCTCGACCTGGCATCAGTCGCCCACCACAGTCGAACGGGTAGGCGGAGAGGATGAACCAGACAGTGCTAGCCGGGATTAAGCCGCGACTCCAAGTCCCTTTGGAACGGACGCCAGGGTGCTGGCTGGACGAGCTACTAGCAGTACTCTGGGGAATCAGGACGACTCCAAACCGCTCCACCGGCTATACACCTTTCTTCATGGTGTACGGTGCAGAAGCCGTCATGCCCATGGACCTCGAGCACGACTCGCCACGGGTCGCCCTCTACAACGCGGAGGAAAACGAAGAAGCACGCCTAGTCGGCGTTGACCTCCTAGAAGAAGCCCGCGAGCTCGCACTCTCCAGGACGGCAATCTACCAGCAAAGCCTGTGTCGCTACCACAGCCGCCGGGTTAAGAGTCGCTCCTTCCAGGAAGGCGACTTGGTTCTTCGACTCATCCAAAATTCGAAAGGGATGCACAAGCTCTCGGCACCATGGGAAGGACCGTTCGTCGTCAGCAAGGCGATGGGCAACGGCTCCTACCACCTCGTCGACTTGCGTGAGCCAAACAAAAGCTCCAAGTCGGAATAGGAGACCAAGCGTCCATGGAACATCAGCCTGCTTCGCCCCTATTATACAAAGTATCCATTGTAATGATGTGTAATCAATCAAGGAAATAAAACCGGTACACACCCGACAAGCTCGGGGGCTACCGTTTCGTCTCAAACATGCTTTCGAGTCTTTATTTTTCCTACTCGCACGTTATACGATTGATGGGTCGTCAAAGAGAGTCGGACGCCACGATGCGCGGCTCACCACTGGACTCCCTGCTCATGCAGCAATAATCTCTCAAAATGTTTCGTTTTCCCCTAAGTCGTCAGCAACTCGCAAAAGTGAACAAGTAGTGCAGCCGGTTCAAACCCAACTTGACAATGAAGCCGCAAAATGGACTTTGTCACAATGGGTACCGCACGCATCCGCAAAAAGCATCACGCGAGGGCACACTTGGTGGGGTCGCACGATCGACTAGCTTCAAACAAGCGAAAAACAAAACAAGTGACGAAAAGCGCACAACTGAACAAAAACGTCGGCTTAATATTAAAACGCCGCGAAGGCGGAAGCAAATTCACAACCCGACACTTAAAATTACTTGTTCATTACAAATATTTTCGCCCGCAGGCGCACACTCCTAACTACTTATAAATAAACCCCCCTATGCAAGCAGGGGAGCAGGATCACGACGGCGGAGCCCCCGCGCAGAGGAGGTTGACGCCTCGGTCGTCGAAGGCGGCGGCGGGAGAGCTGTGGCCCTGGAGAAGAGATGCTCCGAGGCAGGCTCCTTGTCCGCTACCTCGCCCAAGTCGTTGCCAGCAACCACCTCGTCGAAGACGAACTCGGTGTGGTCGACCATCTTCGCCACCCGGCAGCCGAAGGGAGCCACCGCGTGGCAGATCGGCTCGAGGTCGATCTCCTGGCCGTTATTGTCCACCGGGATGCTAGCGGTGATCTAGTCGATGTTCGTCCGCTGATAGCGGCCATGGACGAGGGAGAGCGCCAGGGTAGCGGCGCTGCGAGCTGACGACTCCTGCACCCAGCGGATCACTGTCGGCATCAGCTGAAGAACCTGCGCGACCCGACTAGTGGGCGCGGGGACCCCCTCCTCAGGCGAGAGGACCTGGACAACGGCGTTCGTCAAGTCACAAACTTCACGAATGAAGATGCCGACCCGAGGGACCTGCTCCCCAGCCGTCAAGCCGTGCGCGTCCTCACCTATCCAGAAAAGACAGGTCAAAAACACAATAAGGTTTCTAGCCGCACCAGGAAGACACAAGTTTGGAAAATTTACCCCAGACGTTGGCGGCGACGTCCGCGACTTGGTCGGCCAACTCCTTCATCTCGCGCTCAATCGCCGAAGCCTTGCACGCGAGCTTCTCGAGGTCCTCGGAGTAGCCCTTGGTCGCCAAGGTGAGAGCCGCATCCGCCTGCTCTTTCTCCTTGCTAAGTCGCCCGCAGGAGTCCCGCACCATGGCAAAGGCCTCGGTATGTTGGTGCTCCTGCGCGGCCAGCACTCGCTGGTGCTCAGCGACGGAGATAAAACCCTCGCGGTCCTGCTCCAACTCGGCATGCAGGCGTCGCAACTCCTACTGCTTGGCCTCGAGGCGACGAGCTGCCGACTGCAGCTCTTCCTGCAAAATAACGGGAAAACAATGGTTATTCCAACCGTACAGAGGAACAAGGGGGCTGCGCCGCGAGTCGTCTCTACACCGACATCCAGACAACCCGGGGGCTAGCCCCAACATCGATCTATCAAACCCGAGCCGCACGCTCGGGGGCTGCGCCTCGGTTTACCTCTACACCAGCACTACGGTAACCCGGGGCTGCGCCACCCTAACCCAGCGTCCAGATAAACTATGAAGACCCAAGCCGCCTTCTACGAAAACGACTCGGGCCTTGGGGGCTACATATGGCTACAAGTCGCAACAAGAAAAGTAAAATCTAGATACCTCGGGCGCCTCCACCGCTATCTGGACGGCGGCCTTGAAGTCCGGCTTCGCCGAGCCGGTTGCCGAAGCCCTCGCGCCAGTAACGGAGCTCGGGGGCTGGGTGACCAACCCAGCCGATGGAGCCGTCACGGTGGAGGTGCGGCCCGACGCCGTCACCAGCGCCAAGGACTCCGTCGAAGCCGCGGTGCCCACGGTGCCAGTCGGCATGGCCGTGTTGACGGTGACGGCCCCCAGGGCGGCTTCTGGCCTGGGGGACATAGGTACTTCACCGCCTCCACCAGAGGACGCGGGAGGCGGAGTCGCCGCTTGCGCGGCGGGCTCCTCGACCCGCACAACGGGTTTCGTCCTTGCGGCCCCGTCAGCCAGCGCCTCCTCCAAGTCGCTGAGGGAGGCGTCCTCCTCCCTACGACAGATGCAAAAGTCAAAATCAAGCCGGCGGATCCAGCGGAATCTGGAGTCACCAGTTCCCACCAACCTCTCAACAACGGGAGGGCGGTTTGAGATCTGAATCCCCCCGAGCGGGGTGTGGGACGCGGAGACATCGGCGTCGTTGCGGGTACATCCCGCGAAGACTTCTTCTTCTGCTCGGTGGCGACGTTTCGCCGAGCAGAGGCGGCCAGCGGCTGCTCCGTGGGCGGCGGCTGGTCCGCGGATTTGGGACGTTTCGACCGAGGCTTCTGCCCCTCGGTCGTTGACTTGCGCTTCCTCCGAAACCGGAGGGGAGCGTCTTCATCAGCATCATCAAGTGCCGGGTCCTCGGAGCCGGCGAGTCTCTCTTCTTCCTCCTCGTCTTCATCCGACTGGATGGGGATGGGGCGACGTGAGGAGGAGTCGGCTTCATGAGTCGCGCCCGTAACTTCGGCCTCGTCGTCGGAGTCACGCTCGACGACGTCGTTGGGCCCGGCCGGCACCATGGTGCTTCTTCGTGAATCGGAGGCAACCCGACGAGGCATCGGAACTCCTAAACCAAAAAGAAGAAGACGGCAACACGAACAATGAACATGACGTACGAAGGCGTCAAATAAATAGCGAGAAAGAAGGCAAGAAGACGACTCGTAGAGGACAAGAACTCACCTCCGGGGCAGGCTTCTTCGCGGTGTGGGCTCGAAGGCCTCCCACTTCCCAATCCGCCACGGGATGGGCCGTCAGGCGCTTCATCCGGAGGGCGAACTCCTCCTGCGAAGCATACAGCTGCGGGTCATGGCGGCCTGGGTCTTTCCGACCCGAGCACTTGCCAATCAAGGTAGGGTGGGCCCGGAGCGGGGCGACTTTCCTCTTCACCCAGGTGGCGATGAGGTTGAGCCCCGTTAGGCCCTCCTCCTTCAGCTCTTGCAGCCGATCCAGCATCTGCGTGACGACTGGCATGTCATCCGCCTAGGGCAGCTCCTGGAGGTTGCGAGGACGGCTCGGCGACACGGAGAAGGGAGAGATCTTGACTTGGCCATCCAGAGCCGGCTCTCGCATGTATAAGGTCGACTTCCTCCAGTACACCTTCTTGGGGAAGCCGATGTCCAGGTAGTCGACGTCGTTGCGGACCTGGAAGTTCAAGCCGCCGCACGGCGGCATGTCTCCACTCTTCCCCAGCTTCCCATGGAAGATGCGCAACCACAAGGGGAAGTATGGAGCGCATCCGTAGTACCCCTCGGAGAGCACCACGAAGCAGGAGAGGTGAAGAATGGAGTTGGGCGTCAGGTCGTGTACCTGGAGCCCGTAGAAGTCAAGGAAACGCAGGAAGAATTCTGACGTGGAAAATCCGAGCCCGCGCTCGACGAAGGAGAGGAAGGCGATAAACTCTCCTGGCTGCGGCGCGGCTGCGGATCCGTGGAGGCGATCCTCCATCTCCCCTCCGACGCCGGCGGCAGCAGCCCCTCCGCGGCGGCCTGCTCCAGCACCTTCATCGACACGGAGGACCGCTCCCATTTGCTCTTCGGAGCCACCATCTTCACCGGAAGAAACGACGAGTGCGAGTGGCCGATGGTGGCGATGGCGCAGAGGGCGAGTGAGAAGTGGAGGAGACGAGAGGGTACTGGGCGCGAGGAAGAAGATGGAATGCAGTGCTCTCTCTCGCGGCCTACCTGTCTCCCTCTAAATAGCCGCGGTGACTGCGGCAGTTACCGTTGTAAATGCGCCGCCCACATCATCCACGTCGCCCACGTCGCACGGCCCTCCGATTCCCACGTCAGCGTGCCGGGAATTGCGGCCACGATTGGGCCACGTAACGGCTCCGAGTCCTCCTGGCCGCACGATCAGCTGCACGCGGCTCGGGCCGTCATTATTGTTTCTGCTCCATCCCGAGGCGGATGCAGTCGAGGCGACGAGTTGTCTCGTCAATCAGATCAACGTGACAGGCGGACAAACACTGGAAGACAAGCAGTCAAAGATACTGTGACGTCATCCGGAGAATTCGAGGAGACAACTCGGCAAGGAGGCGAGTCGACATGGCAAGGCGTCCCATCGGGCACGAGCTGGCGTCAAACAAAACTTGAGTTAGACCGGACGCTGATGCCTCAGTTCACTACTCCACCTTTTGTTTTCTCTGTTTCAGGAGTTCGATCAACGACATGACTCGGCAACCCGCAAGACAGAGACCAAGCCGAAGACGAGTCCCTGGCGAACTCGGGGGCTAATGATGGGGGGATGCCCAACTGGGTAGGCCCAGGACCACGAGTCGGACTACAAGACCGGGTGGCCCAAAGCCCACTCGGAGGTCATCTTCCAAGGTACCGGGTCTTCGAAGAACCCGGCAGGCCGGCTCAGGAAGGCGGCAAGCTGATCTCCCCGAATCAGATAACGATCTGCGTATCCCGAAGAGTGCGCTCCACGAAGCCGCACTTATAGCAAGTTAGTTAGCGCCACCTAGGTCACCCGTCAATCCCTGTAAACCCTAGTTGGTTCCCTATATAAAGCCGACTAGGCGCAACCCTAGAGGACATATTCATCTCATTCCATAGCCTCCAGAGCAACCTTACGCTCTGGTGCGCACGCCATTAGATCCAAATACATATAGCAGGAGTAGGTCTTTACCTCGCAGAGAGGGGCCGAACCTGGGTAAACATCGTGCGTGCTACCTCTCCGTGGATCCTAAGTCGCCTGACTCACACTTCGACTTAAGCCACCCACATGGCATCTTCCGTGACTAACCCATGACACTGAGGAGTGAGTGATGACGATGTCGGTGGGCTCCTCGACGACGACCCTCGTCTCTAGCGGTGTGTGTGCAGTTTGCATTTGGTAGCCAGGGTGGCCGTGTGTCCTCCCGACGGTAGTGTTTCATGATGGTCGGCGAGGGTGTGTACTGTTTTAGCCGGTTTCCCGCTAATTAACGAGTCAATTTCCGCTTCTGCTTAATTAGTGATAATGGCATGTCTTTGCCTCGGTTAAAAAAAAATCGGCCCACGTGTGAAGCTACAACGCCCGGCCTGGTGCATGCATTCATAAGAGCGTCGAAACTAAAGTGCAGAGATCTTTTTTTTTCTCATGAAACCAAGCAGTAGTACGTACTGCATTGAATAGCAGGTAGCGGAGTAGCTCGACTATTTCACACATTTAGAACGCATGGCATAGTGCTTACGCTGTGAACTCCTCGAATGGCGTGTGCGAGACCGAAACAGGCGAGGCGAGGCGAGGAGGCACATACACACGCGGGCGGGCGGCCAGTGAGGACTAGTGGTGGCGGGCTCCCTCCTGATCGATCTCCGCGCAAATGCAATGCATTCGCCACAAAAGTTGGTGATCCTCTGCAACGCCAACGTCCACGCGCGGCCGGCAGAGCGATTCCATCTCGAACAGGAACAGCGGTCGTCGTCGACGCCACCTGACGTACTAGGGTGGTGCTGTGTTGCACTTGCACAGCATCGTGCGAGTGCGCTCGCCTGTTGCAGGAGCAGAGCACGCGGCGGTGCCGTCGTCGATCGCGCGCGCTCTCCGTGCGCACTGCAAAGCTGCTGCTCCCTGCATGCATGGCGTCGCCGCACTCACACCCACAGTGAACTGACTGACGGCCGATGGCAAATTGACAGCGGCTCCTGCAAATCACGATCATGTGGTGGCGTCTTTGCCAACAAGGATTATAGGCCTGCATGCAACTAGCGAAGCTCGCCTGGCCCGCCCCGCCATCAGTACCCGCGACAGCCCATCGAAGTTCAAACCATGCATGCGACATGCGAGTGGATTGAGAGAGTATTGAAACTGTGCTCTGCATATGCATCGGGGTGCAGTCTGCGGCGGTCAGTAGTCTCCAGGGTCACCGGCAAGGCTGCACGGCGTCCCGTCCAGGCCGTGGGTGCCGCACTGCCGCCGATCGGTCGGCGCACCGCGAAACCACACCACGGTGGAAGACTACAGATCGGAGTGCGTGCGTCACGGCGCCGTGGCGCAAAGCCCAACCGCGTATCGATAGCAAAGCAGGTTTTTTACCACCGCTCACCCGGGGACGCAGACTTTGAAAATCAATCATGGGCGTAACGTAACGGCAGTGCGACCAAAGCAACCAGCTCCATATCCATGTTCTTTCGCAGCAAACTTTGTGCTGTTTTCTCTTTCAGAGAAACGTAGAGCATCTCCAGTCGGACTTGACAAATTTGACCCACATCTATCCGCGGAAACGTTCAGACGTGTGCGTGGATAAGGGTCGGATGACAATCAAATGTTGATCTCTTTATTAATGGCAACCCCTATGTTTAGTTCTTAAATCCATTCAAATGCATGCATATTGTTTTTGTGCATATATACACTTACAACCCATATCTAGTGCATATAGATAATCCATAAATAGCGAGTATAGTCACAATCAAGATAATTATCGCTCCTAATGCACATTATTTTTTGACACAGTCCAATGCATATTGGTTGGAGACACATCTCTTCCTTGATGGTATGTTTCGTGATCTTCATCTTCATTCGAGTTGTGTCCGTCTTCATCTTGTAATTATCGACGATATCGGTAACGCAAATCCATTTTCACCTTTTTTCTCCAAGCCTCACCTTTTCTTCTTCTATCCTCATCTTGTCTTCTTTCACCCTCATTCTTGTATTCTTCTATTATCTTATTCTCTTCTTCCATCTTCTTCATTGCCTCCTTCATCTTCTGGTTTTTCTCTTGAGCTAGCTCTAGTTTTTTTCCGATCCAAACATCAGATTCAGAGCGGTCACAAAACTAAGTTTTGGCTGCACTGGCGGCCTGGGGAGGCCCCCTTAGGCTTAAATGTTGGGCCATGTCCCTCCATAGGAGGTGTGTTGGCAGCCCAAATTTAGCCCAGAAAGTCCAACACGTTTCAACCGTTGATCAATGTTCGTATCCAACGGCTAGCTGCCTCCAAGAGAGGTAAGAGAACAAAACCCTAGCCACCCTTGTGGCTGTGCAAGCAAGCTAGAGAGAGAAGCCAGAACGTGGCTGCTGCTGTGAGAGAGTGAGAGAACACACAAGAACACCACAACCAAGTGAGAAGAGGGAAGAAGAAGGAGAGGTGATTTCTGTCAGGATTTGGTGAATCTGACCGGTCTGTCTTCAAGCCGGTGCTCGGAGGGTCAAACGTGCTTGGATCGACTCCAAACTTGGTGAGCACGTTCCTTACTTTGAGTACTTCGATCTGGATAGCTGGTTTGAGGTTTGGGTCAGAGGATCATCAGATTTGAGAGAGGTTTCGTCAGTTCGGATTGCTGCAGTTTCAGCATGGAGCAATTTTGGTAGAGGAACAGTTTGGGCAGGCAAACGGTGTCTGATTGAGCTTATCTTTGGTGGATATGTTAGGAACTCATATGTCTGCTTGTGTACCAAGTTTCGCGCTGTTTAGATCTGTAGTTTAAGAGCAGTTTGCTGATTACCAAAGAGGACAGAATCTGTGATACTCTGCTTTGCTGAAATCTTGCCTCTTGTGGTTATTGTTGTTGTTGCCGGTGGGCAACGAGCTGAAGTGTGTGTTGTATTCTGTAGATGTTCTAGAGAAGACTCTTGCTCATAGTGAATCTTGCGTGGACCGGTTGGTCTACAGCCGTGGTTTTTCCTCCTCACGTTGGGAAGGTTTTCCACGTAAATCCTTGTGTCACCTGTGCATGTGATTGTGTTTATTTTTCCGCTGCATATTGTTGTTGGTTGAACCTATCCTCGAAGTTCATTGTAGGCCAGAGGCAAATTGGAGTTGTGTATCTTCTCCCCTTTTCCCTAACAAAGTGGTATCAGAGTTGAGGTTCAGTTTGTACTCAAGTTTGAGAGCAAGGTTTGTTTTGGGCACTAGTACAGAACGACAGATCGGATACCCATCTATGGAAACGGCACGAGTTAGGCGATAGAAAATCGAGCTTTCCATGTGAGAAAACCCGCCCCGCCAGGCAAGCTGGCCCGCGTCCCGTCATCATAGGCAACGTCACGCATTTTTAACCGTTACCAATAAATTGGCAACGGTGGTTCGTGTGACTCCATGTGCGATATGTACTTCAATGGCATTGGTCATTTGTATACAACCGTTGGCGAGGTTGCGTATATAAAATTCCTTTTTTAGGACTATCTTGGATATTATAAAAGACTATCGATTCGCCCTTGTTCCTCTGCTCCAGCTTGTTTCTACTCCGCACTCGTGTCCTCCATGGCCAAGAGCATGAGCTCGTCGGGGAGATCGATGGCGTCCTCCTCCTGCGCCGCCGGGGCCAGGTCAGATCTAACGCTTGTGAAATGTGTTTGCTGCCGCTGTAAAAACGCGATTCGTCGAGTGTCGCGTTCGGATCTGACCCAGGTCGGATCTACTTCAAGTTACCAAATCACAGGGTTAGTTCGACGCTTCGACTAGTTTTGATTGATTTATATTCTATGTGTGATGTGATTTGGCTTTGGATTCGATTTACCATTTGACAGGGGAGGGCGAAGAGTATTCTGGGAGCTATGATTTTTGTTTTGATTGAAGATTATGTTGAGATGCTGCTTGCTAATGGCGTCGAAGTGGAAGATGCGGAGCTGGAAAATGTAACCTTGATAGTCAGAAAGGCGAACATGGAGATGAAGCCGCACACTGCAGCTGCTCTAGCTGGTTTGGCATGGCGCCGAACAAACACTTCGACTAAATCTGACCATGTTGTTGCTGTGCGAAAGGAGCGGCAGAAAGGGGAAGAAATAGCTCAGTTAAATGTTCTTGTGAGTATTGCTAGAATGATTTTGTGTGTTTGTGTGCTATTGTTAGGTGTGAACTTGTATGCAGCAATGAAAATCAGTAGAATGTATTAGGTTCGTATGCAGCTATGGAAATCAGTAGAATGTATTAGGTTTGTATGCAGCTATGAAAATCAGTAGAATGTATTAGGTTCGTATGCAACTATGGAAATCAGTAGATTGTAGTAGGTTTGCATGCAGCTATGGAAATCAGTAGAATATAGTAGTTGTGAACTTGTATGCAGTAGGGTTCTATGCAGCAACTCATTACTAATAAGTATCCAACGGAAACGTTATACAAAATGTATGTTGCCAATTCGGTGCTTATAAATGTACTGCCGACGGAGCAAGTCATTAGTCTCATTCTCACTCCCTCACTGTCTATCTTCCAACCCTAGCCGCCGCACATTGTAGCTTTTAACTCTCCTCACTCTCTCATGGCTTCCTCTGCCGGCGCTTCTAGATCCGGCCATCGCAGCCGCGGCTCTAGCGGCAGCACCGATCTAGCGGCACCCGTTCGTGATGCTAAGGCCGATCTGGAGGCGGCGTGACGCGGCTGGTGTTGCAGCGCATCAGCGGATCTTGGCGCCCTCCACCTCCGGTGATGCCCGGCGTCGTCTGGGCCACGCGGAACTGGTACAGATCATTCGTCAGGTGGTGATGCAGTAGTGCCGGCGGATCCGCCAGCAGAACCAGCCAGAGATGCGAGGAGGTGCGGATCTGGAGGCCGCCGTCGACGGAGGAGAGGTGCCCAAAGATGCGAGGAGGTGGCCGATCTGGAGCGTCGTCGACGGAGAAGAAAATATGAGGTCTAAATCGCTCAGCTCATGAACTAGTTCATCAATTGGTTTTTATTAGATTGTTCATCAATTGTGCGCTCTCTTTATATGTCATATTCTGCAGCGGCATAGGCAAGATCTCATGAACTAGAGATGCTCTGTTTTGATATGTGATTTGTATTAGCAACTAATGAAATGTTCTATTGGTTTTACATTAGATTGTTCATCAATTGTGCTCTGTCTTGATATGTCATATTCTCCCGCGGCATAGGCAAGATCTCATGAACTAGAGATGCTCTGTTTTGATATGTGATTTGTATTAGCAACTAATGAAATGTTCTATTGGTTTTATATTAGATTGTGAATTATTTCGGTCAATTGTGCTCTGTTTTGATTTGTGATTTGTATTAGCAACTCATGAAATGTTTATTGGTTTTGTATTAGATTATGAATTATTTTGGTGACACTGTCCAAGATGGAGCAAACCTCAGTACGAAGAATTTGGCAAAATTATTTGCTACGGAGGCTTGCGAGCTCGGTGTGGTTTCTTGTTTTAAGTTTCTCCATCTTTCTTCTGGATGTGTGTAGCAATTAAGCTGCATATGTGATTTGGAGAAGCATGAAACCACTACTCGAGTCTTTTGGTAGCTCGAAGACCGTTTTCGACGTTTTGAAACAGACAGCGAGCTGAGGAAGAAGGAGAAGAGTGGAGGACTATAAACGGACAGCGAACTGAGGAAGAAGGAGAAGACACGACATGTGTAATTGATCATCTTTTGATTCTATGTAATGGTTACAATTGTTATATACGTTATGAATGGATTTGTTAGCATTTTTGTGCTTCTGCTGTGAGATTTTAAATGTCCAGTGGAAACTCTATTCCTGCTATAGGCTTATGAAGAAACCTCAATGCAAACGAGTCGAAACAGAATCTTCGTTTCTGATGTTCCGATACATCGGAAATGGAGGTATGTGCACCACCGTTGCCAAACGGAGGCCTCATCGGCGACGTTTTTTGCCTCCGTTCCCGATGAGGGCCTTCACATCAGCATCGGGGGCGGGGACACGGACCCTTTTTCCGTTTCTGATGGGGGTTTTGGCCCATTTCGATGTGTCGTTTGTACTAGTGGGGCTAAGTGCAGTTTGCTTGTGTTGAAAGATGGAAGTGAATACCAACAGAATGATATCATTGAATGGTACAAATTATCAAGCTTGGAAGAGCAAGATGAAGAACTTGTTGTATGTGAAAGAATACTGGAAGCCGGTGTTCTCCACTGAGATGCCCGAGGACATGAAAAAGATGTTTGGGAGGTACTTCATCTCCAAGCTTGTGGGTTCATTCGACAATGGGTCGATGACAATGTTTTGAACCATATCATTGATGAGACACATGCACGCACTTTATGGCAGAAATTGGAGGAGTTGTATGCTCGCAAAGAAGGTACCAACAAGATGTTCTTGATCAAGAAATTGATGCGTTTAAGGTACAAGGAAGAAACTCCAATTGCAGATCATGTGAATGAATTTCAGGGCATTATAAATCAGCTATCTTCAATGGGAATTACATTTGAAGATGAAGTGAGAGCCTTGCTGCTACTTGGCTCATTACCGGACACTTGGGAGACCTTTAAGGTCACCGTTTGCAATTCAACACCTAATGGAGTTGTCACTTGGAACCTTGTAAGACCAAGGTAATAAATAAAGAGTCCAGAAAAATTGCTGACAAGGACAATTCTTCTTCACACTCAGAAGTGTTAGTGACTCAGTCACGGGGGAGAAGCAAGAGTGGAGGTCCGAGTAAAGGGGCTGAAAGAAGTAGAAGCAAATCAAAAGGCAAAGGAAAGTATGCTGATTTTGTGTGCCATCACTGCCATGAGAAGGGCCATATCAAGTGGCATTGTGACGAATGGAAGAAAGACAAAAAGAAGAAAAAGAAGCAAGTTCAGAAACAGCCAGACAGTGACAGTGATAGTGAGGGCCGGATTACTGTGGTTGAGGAGATCATGTCTCTCATGCATGAAGAACATGATGGCAGTTTTGGTTCTACTATTGAGGAGAAGATCACTGTTGTTTCTGATGAGACCATCAACCTTGCAGATGGTGATGAGATGACTTGGATTCCGGACAGCGGTGCTACCATACATGCTACATCTCATAGAGAGCTCTTCACAAACTATACAGCAGGTGATTTTGGTGTTGTGAAGATGGGAAACAATGATAGAGCACAAATCATTGGAAGAGGAGATGTGCACTTGGAGCCTAAAAATGGTACCACACTAGTCCTCAAGTCGGTGAGGCATGTTGAGGCACTTCGTCTCAACATTATCTCGGTTGGGTTGCTTGATAAAGATGGGTACTTGAGCAGATTTGGAAATGCACAGTACAAGCTCACTAAAGGAAACCTGATTGTTGCTAGAGGTAACATGGTTTCAGTTTTGTATCATGTTCATGCTAAGCTTTCTGCTGCTTGTGTCAATGCATTGCAGAAAGAAGACACGTGTGCTTTGTGGCACAAGAGACTTGGGCACATGAGTGAGAAGGGATGAATGTGCTAGTGAAGAAAAATTTGTTGAAAGGTGTGAAAGGTTCACATCAAGAAATGTTCAGATTGCCTAGCGGGGAAGCAACACAGAGTTGCATTCAAGAGTCAACCTCCTCACAAGAAGCCCGAGGTGTTGGACTTGGTACATTCCGATGTTTGTAAAATGTCGGTGAGGTCAATGGGTGGAGCAAAGTACTTTGTCACATTTATTGATGATTTTTCCAGGAAGGTTTGGGTCTATGTTTTGAGAACCAAAGATCAAGTACTAAGTGTATTCAAGCAATTCCAAGTCTCAGTTGAGAGAAACTGAGAAGAAGATCAAGTGCATTCGCACTGATAATGGGGGAGAGTATATTGGCCCATTTGATGCCTATTGCAAGGAGCAGGGAATTAGGCACCAATTTACTCCTCCGAAGACACCACAGCTGAATGGTCTTGCTGAGAGGATGAACAGGACAATTGTTGAGAGAGTTAGATGCTTGCTATCAAGTGCAAAGCTGCCTAAAAATTATTGGGGTGAGGCTTTGTCGACTGCAGTTTATCTTATTAATCTCTCACCAAGTTATCCATTGCAGGGAGATGTTCCTAACAGGGTCTATTACGACAAGGAAGTCTCATATGATCACCTGAAGGTTTTCGGGTGCAAGGCCTTTGTTCATATCCCTCAAGATGAGAGGTCAAAGCTTGATTCAAAGACACGACAGTGCATATTTCTTGGCTATGGAGGTGATCAGTTCGGCTACAAGTTGTTTGATCCAATAGCAAGAAAGGTTGTGAGAAGCCGTGATGTTGTGTTTGTTGAAGACCAAACAATTGAGGATATTGGGAAGACAAAGGTGCAGGTTCCGGAGCAAGTTCCGGTACATTTTCTCCTCAAAACCAGCAGCAAGACAGATCTGATTCTGACCCAGAACCTGCAGATTCAGCTGAGCAAGAAGCTGAAAATGAAGATGCAGAAGATGTGCAAGAATGATGATGCACATGGTGGTGCAGGTGATGAAGAAGCTCCCGAGCAGCATGAGTATGATGCTGAAATGATGATCATGATCAAGAAGCACCAGCACCAGATAGTCCACCAGCAGCTCCACTCACACGGTCCACTAGAAACCGTGTTCCCTCCACCAGGTACCCATCAGACCAATATGTGGTGTTATTGTCAGATGGTTCAGAACCTGAGTGCTTTTCAGATGCAATGAAAGATGAGAAGGAGTGGAAGAAGGCTATGCAAGAAGAGATGGATTCCTTGCATACCAATCATACTTATGAGCTGGTGAAGTTGCCCAAGGGCAAGAAAGTTCTCAAGAACAAGTGGGTCTACAGAATCAAGCAAGAAGAGCACACGTCACATCCAAGGTACAAGGCCAGGCTAGTTGTAAAAGGATTCAGCCAGAGAAAAGGTATTGACTTTGATGAAATATTTTCTCCGGTGGTGAAGATGACATCTATTAGAATGATCCTTGGCTTGGCAGCAAGTCTCAACTTGGAGGTTGAGCAAATGGATGTGAAGACAGCTTTCCTACATGGAGAGTTGGAGGAAGAAATCTACATGGAGCAGCCTGAGGGGTTTCTTGTTAAAGGCAAAGAAGACTATGTGTGCAAGTTGAAGAAAGTCTCTATGGCCTGAAACAAGCACCAAGACAATGGTACATGAAGTTTGAATCTGTCATGGGGGAGCAAGGCTACAAGAGGTGTAGCTCAGACCATTGTGTATTTATTCAGAGGTTCTCAGGTGATGATTTTATCATGTTGTTGCTCTATGTTGATGATATCTTGATTGTTGGCAAGAATGTCTCAAGAATTGCTAGACTAAAGAAAGAGTTGAGCAAAAGTTTTGCCATGAAAGACTTGGGTCCAGCAAAGTGTATTCTCGGCATGAGAATTGAGAGAGACAGAAAAACCAACAAGTTGTACTTGTCTCAAGAGAAATACATTGAGAAAGTACTTCGCAAGTTCAAGATGGACAAGGCAAAAAGTGTGAGTTGTCCATTAGCATCTCACTTCAAGTTGAGCAAGAAGCAATGTCCCTCCGATGAGAAGATGGAAAAGGAAATGCAGAATGTTCCTTATGCTTCAGCGGTTGGGAGTTTGATGTATGCTGTGGTGTGCACACGGCCTGACATTGCTCAAGCGGTTAGTACTGTGAGCAGATTTATGTCTAATCCAGGAAACCACATTGGGAAGCCGTGAAGTGGATTTTGAGGTATCTCCGGGGCACCACAAATATGAAGATTTGTTTTGGTGCTAATGAGGCCAAGCTGATTGCATTTTCAGATTCAGACATGGCTGGAGATGTTGATACAAGAAATCTACTTCAGGTTATTTGGTTACCCATTCAGGGGGAGCAGTGGCATGGCAAAGCAGGTTGCAAAAGTGTGTGGCATTGTCCTCAACTGAAGCTGAGTATATTGTTGTAACAGAGGCGAGCAAAGAGCTATTGTGGCTGAAACGATTGGCTGGAGAGCTTGATTTTGAGCAAGACAAGTATGTGTTGTTTTGTGATAAGCAGAGTGCCATTCACCTAAGTAAGAATGCAAGTTTTCATTCGAGGTCGAAGCATATTGAGGTACGCTATCATTGGATTCGAGATGTGCTGAATTCCAAGCAAATGCAAATTGAGAAGGTGCACACGGATGTCAATGTAGCTGATATGTTGACCAAGGTGGTGACAAGAGAGAAGCTCGAGATATGCCGTCGGCTCGCCGGCATGGATGCGGTAGGCAGTGAGACCCTCCATGATGTCGGGAGGGGAGTTTGTTGGGCCATGTCCCTCCATATGGAGGTGTGTTGGCAGCCCAACTTTAGCTCAGAAAGTCCAACACGTTTCAACCGTTGATCAAGGTTCGTATCCAACGGCTGAGCTGCCTCCAAGAGAGGTAAGAGAAGAAAACCCTAGCCATCTTGTGGCTGTGCAAGCAAGGTAGAGAGAGAAGCCAACGTGACTGCTGCTGTGAGAGAGTGAGAGAACACACAAGAACACCACAACCAAGTGAGAAGAGAGGAAGAAGAAGGAGAGGTGATTTCTGTCAGGATTTGGTGAATCTGACCGGTCTGTCTTCAAGCCGGTGCTCGGAGGGTCAAACGTGCTTGGATCGACTCCAAACTTGGTGAGCACGTTCCTTACTTTGAGTACTTCGATCTGGATAGCTGGTTTGAGGTTTGGGTCAGAGGATCATCAGATTTGAGAGAGGTTTCGTCAGTTCGGACTGCTGCAGTTTCAGCATGGAGCAATTTTGGTAGAGGAACAGTTTGGGCAGGCAAACGGTGTCCGATTGAGCTTATCTTTGGTGGATGTTAGGAACTCATATGTCTGCTTGTGTACCAAGTTTCGCGCTGTTTAGATCTGTAGTTTAAGAGCAGTTTGCTGATTACCGAAGAGGACAGAATCTGTGATACTCTGCTTTGCTGAAATCTTGCCTCTTGTGGTTGTTGTTGTTGTTGCCGGTGGGCAACGAGCTGAAGTGTGTGTTGTAATTCTGTAGATGTTCTAGAGAAGACTCTTGCTCATAGTGAATCTTGCGTGGACCGGTTGGTCTACAGCCGTGGTTTTTCCTCCTCACGTTGGGAAGGTTTTCCACGTAAATCCTTGTGTCACCTGTGCATGTGATTGTGTTTATTTTTCCGCTGCATATTGTTGTTGGTTGAACCTATCCTCGAAGTTCATTGTAGGCCAGAGGCAAATTGGAGTTGTGTATCTTCTCCCCTTTTCCCTAACAAAGTGGTATCAGAGTTGAGGTTCAGTTTGTACTCAAGTTTGAGAGCAAGGTTTGTTTTGGGCACTAGTACAGAACGACAGATCGGATACCCATCTATGGAAACGGCACGAGTTAGGCGATAGAAAATCGAGCTTTCCGTGTGAGAAAACCCGCCCCGCCAGGCAAGCTGGCCCGCGTCCCGTCATCATAGGCAACGTCACGCATTTTTAACCGTTACCAATAAATTAGCAACGGTGGTTCGTGTGACTCCATGTGCGATATGTACTTCAATGGCATTGGTCATTTGTATACAACCGTTGGCGAGGTTGCGTATATAAAATTCCTTTTTTAGGACTATCTTGGATATTATAAAAGACTATCGATTCGCCCTTGTTCCTCTGCTCCAGCTTGTTTCTACTCCGCACTCGTGTCCTCCATGGCCAAGAGCATGAGCTCGTCGGGGAGATCGATGGCGTCCTCCTCCTGCGCCGCCGGGGCCAGGTCAGATCTAACGCTTGTGAAATGTGTTTGCTGCCGCTGTAAAAACGCGATTCGTCGAGTGTCGCGTTCGGATCTGAACCCAGGTCGGATCTACTTCAAGTTACCAATTCACAGGGTTAGTTCGACGCTTCGACTAGTTTTGATTGAATTATATTCTATGTGTGATGCTGATTTGGCTTTGGATTCGATTTACCATTTGACAGGGGAGGGGCGAAGAGTATTCTGGGAGCTATGATTTTTGTTTTGATTGAAGATTATGTTGAGATGCTGCTTGCTAATGGCGTCGAAGTGGAAGATGCGGAGCTGGAAAATGTAACCTTGATAGTCAGAAAGGCGAACATGGAGATGAAGCCGCACACTGCAGCTGCTCTAGCTGGTTTGGCATGGCGCCGAACAAACACTTCGACTAAATCTGACCATGTTGTTGCTGTGCGAAAGGAGCGGCAGAAAGGGGAAGAAATAGCTCAGTTAAATGTTCTTGTGAGTATTGCTAGAATGATTTTGTGTGTTTGTGTGCTATTGTTAGGTGTGAACTTGTATGCAGCAATGAAAATCAGTAGAATGTATTAGGTTCGTATGCAGCTATGGAAATCAGTAGAATGTATTAGGTTCGTATGCAGCTATGAAAATCAGTAGAATGTATTAGGTTCGTATGCAACTATGGAAATCAGTAGATTGTAGTAGGTTTGCATGCAGCTATGGAAATCAGTAGAATATAGTAGTTGTGAACTTGTATGCAGTAGGGTTCTATGCAGCAACTCATTACTAATAAGTATCCAACGGAAACGGTTATACAAAATGTATGTTGCCAATTCGGTGCTTATAAATGTACTGCCGACGGAGCAAGTCATTAGTCTCATTCTCACTCCCTCACTGTCTATCTTCCAACCCTAGCCGCCGCACATTGTAGCTTTTAACTCTCCTCACTCTCTCATGGCTTCCTCTGCCGGCGCTTCTAGATCCGGCCATCGCAGCCGCGCTCTAGCGGCAGCACCGATCTAGCGGCACCCGTTCGCGATGCTAAGGCCGATCTGGAGGCGGCCGTGACGCGGCTGGTGTTGCAGCGCATCAGGCGGATCTTGGCGCCCTCCACCTCCGGTGATGCCCGGCGTCGTCTGGGCCACGCGGAACTGGTACAGATCATTCGTCAGGTGGTGATGCAGTAGTGCCGGCGGATCCGCCAGCAGAACCAGCCAGAGATGCGAGGAGGTGTCGGATCTGGAGGCCGCCGTCGACGGAGGAGAGGTGCCCAAAGATGCGAGGAGGTGGCCGATCTGGAAGCGTCGTCGACGGAGAAGAAAATATGAGGTCTAAATCGCTCAGCTCATGAACTAGTTCATCAATTGGTTTTCTATTAGATTGTTCATCAATTGTGCGCTCTCTTTATATGTCATATTCTGCAGCGGCATAGGCAAGATCTCATGAACTAGAGATGCTCTGTTTTGATATGTGATTTGTATTAGCAACTAATGAAATGTTCTATTGGTTTTATATTAGATTGTTCATCAATTGTGCTCTGTCTTGATATGTCATATTCTCCCGCGGCATAGGCAAGATCTCATGAACTAGAGATGCTCTGTTTTGATATGTGATTTGTATTAGCAACTAATGAAATGTTCTATTGGTTTTATATTAGATTGTGAATTATTTCGGTCAATTGTGCTCTGTTTTGATTTGTGATTTGTATTAGCAACTCATGAAATGTTTTATTGGTTTTGTATTAGATTATGAATTATTTTGGTGACACTGTCCAAGATGGAGCAAGCCTCAGTACGAAGAATTTGGCAAAATTTATTTGCTACGGAGGCTTGCGAGCTCGGTGTGGTTTCTTGTTTTAAGTTTCTCCATCTTTCTTCTGGATGTGTGTAGCAATTAAGCTGCATATGTGATTTGGAGAAGCATGAAACCACTACTCGAGTCTTTTGGTAGCTCGAAGACCGTTTTCGACGTTTCGAAACAGACAGCGAGCTGAGGAAGAAGGAGAAGAGTGGAGGACTATAAACGGACAGCGAGCTGAGGAAGAAGGAGAAGACACGACATGTGTAATTGATCATCTTTTGATTCTATGTAATGGTTACAATTGTTATATACGTTATGAATGGATTTGTTAGCATTTTTGTGCTTCTGCTGTGAGATTTTAAATGTCCAGTGGAAACTCTATTCCTGCTATAGGCTTATGAAGAAACCTCAATGCAAACGAGTCGAAACAGAATCTTCGTTTCTGATGTTCCGATACATCGGAAATGGAGGTATGTGCACCACCGTTGCCAAACGGAGGCCTCATCGGCGACGTTTTTTGCCTCCGTTCCCGATGAGGGCCTTCACATCAGCATCGGGGGCGGGGACACGGACCCTTTTTCCGTTTCTGATGGGGGTTTTGGCCCATTTCGATGTGTCGTTTTGTACTAGTGGGGCTAAGTGCAGTTTGCTTGTGTTGAAAGATGGAAGTGAATACCAACAGAATGATATCATTGAATGGTACAAATTATCAAGCTTGGAAGAGCAAGATGAAGAACTTGTTGTATGTGATAGAATACTGGAAGCAGGTGTTCTCCACTGAGATGCCCGAGGACATGAAATAAGATGTTTGGGAGGTACTTCATCTCCAAGCTTGTGGGTTCATTCGACAATGGGTCGATGACAATGTTTTGAACCATATCATTGATGAGACACATGCACGCACTTTATGGCAGAAATTGGAGGAGTTGTATGCTCGCAAAGAAGGTACCAACAAGATGTTCTTGATCAAGAAATTGATGCGTTTGAGGTACAAGGAAGAAACTCCAATTGCAGATCATGTGAATGAATTTCAGGGCATTATAAATCAGCTATCTTCAATGGGAATTACATTTGAAGATGAAGTGAGAGCCTTGCTGCTACTTGGCTCATTACCGGACACTTGGGAGACCTTTAAGGTCACCGTTTGCAATTCAACACCTAATGGAGTTGTCACTTGGAACCTTGTAAAGACCAAGGTAATAAATAAAGAGTCCAGAAAAATTGCTGACAAGGACAATTCTTCTTCACACTCAGAAGTGTTAGTGACTCAGTCACGGGGGAGAAGCAAGAGTGGAGGTCCGAGTAAAGGGGCTGAAAGAAGTAGAAGCAAATCAAAAGGCAAAGGAAAGTATGCTGATTTTGTGTGCCATCACTGCCATGAGAAGGGCCATATCAAGTGGCATTGTGACGAATGGAAGAAAGACAAAAGAAGAAAAAGAAGCAAGTTCAGAAACAGCCAGACAGTGACAGTGATAGTGAGGGCCGGATTACTGTGGTTGAGGAGATCATGTCTCTCATGCATGAAGAACATGATGGCAGTTTTGGTTCTACTATTGAGGAGAAGATCACTGTTGTTTCTGATGAGACCATCAACCTTGCAGATGGTGATGAGATGACTTGGATTCCGGACAGCGGTGCTACCATACATGCTACATCTCATAGAGAGCTCTTCACAAACTATACAGCAGGTGATTTTGGTGTTGTGAAGATGGGAAACAATGATAGAGCACAAATCATTGGAAGAGGAGATGTGCACTTGGAGACTGAAAATGGTACCACACTAGTCCTCAAGTCGGTGAGGCATGTTGAGGCACTTCGTCTCAACATTATCTCGGTTGGGTTGCTTGATAAAGATGGGTACTTGAGCAGATTTGGAAATGCACAGTACAAGCTCACTAAAGGAAACCTGATTGTTGCTAGAGGTAACATGGTTTCAGTTTTGTATCATGTTCATGCTAAGCTTTCTGCTGCTTGTGTCAATGCATTGCAGAAAGAAGACACGTGTGCTTTGTGGCACAAGAGACTTGGGCACATGAGTGAGAAGGGATGAATGTGCTAGTGAAGAAAAATTTGTTGAAAGGTGTGAAAGACGTTCACATCAAGAAATGTTCAGATTGCCTAGCGGGGAAGCAACACAGAGTTGCATTCAAGAGTCAACCTCCTCACAAGAAGCCCGAGGTGTTGGACTTGGTACATTCCGATGTTTGTAAAATGTCGGTGAGGTCAATGGGTGGAGCAAAGTACTTTGTCACATTTATTGATGATTTTTCCAGGAAGGTTTGGGTCTATGTTTTGAGAACCAAAGATCAAGTACTAAGTGTATTCAAGCAATTCCAAGTCTCAGTTGAGAGAAACTGAGAAGAAGATCAAGTGCCTTCGCACTGATAATGGGGGAGAGTATATTGGCCCATTTGATGCCTATTGCAAGGAGCAGGGAATTAGGCACCAATTTACTCCTCCGAAGACACCACAGTTGAATGGTCTTGCTGAGAGGATGAACAGGACAATTGTTGAGAGAGTTAGATGCTTGCTATCAAGTGCAAAGCTGCCTAAAATTATTGGGGTGAGGCTTTGTCGACTGCAGTTTATCTTATTAATCTCTCACCAAGTTATCCATTGCAGGGAGATGTTCCTAACAGGGTCTATTACGACAAGGAAGTCTCATATGATCACCTGAAGGTTTTCGGGTGCAAGGCCTTTGTTCATATCCCTCAAGATGAGAGGTCAAAGCTTGATTCAAAGACACGACAGTGCATATTTCTTGGCTATGGAGGTGATCAGTTCGGCTACAAGTTGTTTGATCCAATAGCAAGAAAGGTTGTGAGAAGCCGTGATGTTGTGTTTGTTGAAGACCAAACAATTGAGGATATTGGGAAGACAAAGGTGCAGGTTCCGGAGCAAGTTCCGGTACATGTTTCTCCTCAAAACCAGCAGCAAGACAGATCTGATTCTGACCCAGAACCTGCAGATTCAGCTGAGCAAGAAGCTGAAAATGAAGATGCAGAAGATGTGCAAGAAGATGATGATGCACATGGTGGTGCATGTGATGAAGAAGCTCCCGAGCAGCATGAGTATGATGCTGAAGATGATGATCATGATCAAGAAGCACCAGCACCAGATAGTCCACCAGCAGCTCCACTCACACGGTCCACTAGAAACCGTGTTCCCTCCACCAGGTACCCATCAGACCAATATGTGGTGTTATTGTCAGATGGTTCAGAACCTGAGTGCTTTTCAGATGCAATGAAAGATGAGAAGGAGTGGAAGAAGGCTATGCAAGAAGAGATGGATTCCTTGCATACCAATCATACTTATGAGCTGGTGAAGTTGCCCAAGGGCAAGAAAGTTCTCAAGAACAAGTGGGTCTACAGAATCAAGCAAGAAGAGCACACGTCACATCCAAGGTACAAGGCCAGGCTAGTTGTAAAAGGATTCAGCCAGAGAAAAGGTATTGACTTTGATGAAATATTTTCTCCGGTGGTGAAGATGACATCTATTAGAATGATCCTTGGCTTGGCAGCAAGTCTCAACTTGGAGGTTGAGCAAATGGATGTGAAGACAGCTTTCCTACATGGAGAGTTGGAGGAAGAAATCTACATGGAGCAGCCTGAGGGGTTTCTTGTTAAAGGCAAAGAAGACTATGTGTGCAAGTTGAAGAAAGTCTCTATGGCCTGAAACAAGCACCAAGACAATGGTACATGAAGTTTGAATCTGTCATGGGGGAGCAAGGCTACAAGAGGTGTAGCTCAGACCATTGTGTATTTATTCAGAGGTTCTCAGGTGATGATTTTATCATGTTGTTGCTCTATGTTGATGATATCTTGATTGTTGGCAAGAATGTCTCAAGAATTGCTAGACTAAAGAAAGAGTTGAGCAAAAGTTTTGCCATGAAAGACTTGGGTCCAGCAAAGTGTATTCTCGGCATGAGAATTGAGAGAGACAGAAAAACCAACAAGTTGTACTTGTCTCAAGAGAAATACATTGAGAAAGTACTTCGCAAGTTCAAGATGGACAAGGCAAAAAGTGTGAGTTGTCCATTAGCATCTCACTTCAAGTTGAGCAAGAAGCAATGTCCCTCCGATGAGAAGATGGAAAAGGAAATGCAGAATGTTCCTTATGCTTCAGCGGTTGGGAGTTTGATGTATGTTGTGGTGTGCACACGGCCTGACATTGCTCAAGCGGTTAGTACTGTGAGCAGATTTATGTCTAATCCAGGAAACCACATTGGGAAGCCGTGAAGTGGATTTTGAGGTATCTCCGGGGCACCACAAATATGAAGATTTGTTTTGGTGCTAATGAGGCCAAGCTGATTGCATTTTCAGATTCAGACATGGCTGGAGATGTTGATACAAGAAAATCTACTTCAGGTTATTTGGTTACCCATTCAGGGGGAGCAGTGGCATGGCAAAGCAGGTTGCAAAAGTGTGTGGCATTGTCCTCAACTGAAGCTGAGTATATTGTTGTAACAGAGGCGAGCAAAGAGCTATTGTGGCTGAAACGATTGGCTGGAGAGCTTGGTTTTGAGCAAGACAAGTATGTGTTGTTTTGTGATTAGCAGAGTGCCATTCAACTAAGTAAGAATGCAAGTTTTCATTCGAGGTCGAAGCATATTGAGGTATGCTATCATTGGATTCGAGATGTGCTGAATTCCAAGCAAATGCAAATTGAGAAGGTGCACACGGATGTCAATGTAGCTGATATGTTGACCAAGGTGGTGACAAGAGAGAAGCTCGAGATATGCCGTCGGCTCGCCGGCATGGATGCCGGTAGGCAGTGAGACCCTCCATGATGTCGGGAGGGGAGTTTGTTGGGCCATGTCCCTCCATATGGAGGTGTGTTGGCAGCCCAACTTTAGCTCAGAAAGTCCAACACGTTTCAACCGTTGATCAAGGTTCGTATCCAACGGCTGAGCTGCCTCCAAGAGAGGTAAGAGAAGAAAACCCTAGCCATCTTGTGGCTGTGCAAGCAAGGTAGAGAGAGAAGCCAAACGTGACTGCTGCTGTGAGAGAGTGAGAGAACACACAAGAACACCACAACCAAGTGAGAAGAGAGGAAGAAGAAGGAGAGGTGATTTCTGTCAGGATTTGGTGAATCTGACCGGTCTGTCTTCAAGCCGGTGCTCGGAGGGTCAAACATGCTTGGATCGACTCCAAACTTAGTGAGCACGTTCCTTACTTTGAGTACTTCGATCTGGATAGCTGGTTTGAGTTTGGGTCAGAGGAGCATCAGATTTGAGAGAGGTTTCGTCAGTTCGGACTGCTGCAGTTTCAGCACAGTGCAGTTTTGGTAGAGAAACAGTTTGGGCAGTCAAACGGTGTCCGATTGAGCTCATCTTTGGTGGGTATGTTAGGAACTCATATGTCTGCTTGTCTACCAAGTTTCGTGCTGTTTGGATCTGTAGTTTAAGAGCAGTTTGCTGATTACCGAAGAGGACAGAATCTGTGATACTCTGCTTTGCTGAAATCTTGCCTCTTATGGTTGTTGTTGTTGTTGTTGCCGGTGGGCAACGAGCTGAAGTGTGTTGTAATCTCTAGATGTTCTAGAGAAGACTCTTGCTCATAGTGAATCTTGCGTGGACCGGTTGGTCCACAGCCGTGATTTTTCCTCCTCACGTTGGGGAGGTTTTCCACGTAAATCCTTGTGTCACCTGTGCATGTGTCTCATCAATGACAAGGTGGTCTAGTCTTTGGACCATCGGGCCAATTCACAGTTAAGTCCGTGTACAAGCAACTGCCGCAAGGGGCGATGGTCGCTTATTTAAACAGATTTGGAAAGCGAAGCTGCCCCTCAAAATAAAAATCTTTTCTTGGCAATTGATCCTGTATCGCTTACCCTCGGGGCTAGAACTTGCGACTAGGCACGGTCGTCCGATGGCAAATTTGCTCTTTGCGGGGCTGACCAAGACGCCACCCACATCTTTTTCTCTTGCTCGATTGCTGCGTTTGCGTGGAATGTGTTATGTCGTGCCCTAGGGAGGTCCTGGTGTCTGGCAAACTTCACCCAATTTTAAACGCTCTATCTTATTTGTCGAGCATGAACCGTCGTCTGCTTTGGGTTTTCTTTAACACACAGTCCTGGGCTATGTGCCAAGTTTGTAACAAAAGCGCAATCGAAGCTAAATTCGTCAAACACCCTGCCAGCGTTATCTTTAAAACCATGATGTTTATGCATACGTGGGGCCCCACGTTCAAACCTGAAGACCGGTAGGTGGCTAGCTAGCTTAGGGCCGAGCTGAAGAAGATCCATGCTGAGACCCTCCTCAACCCTACTAGATAGCTGACACCTTGATTGTGTCGTCTCTTCCGTTTTATCTTGGCTAAGTTGTATGCCGCAGTGTGTATTTACCTTCATTCGCTAAGGTGTATGCCGCAGCCCCGTAATATCGTTGGTGAACCTAAGGTTTTGTTAATTCAAAGTCGGGTAATAAAGGCCTTTGATCTAAAAAAAACTTTCTTCGATTTTCTTTTTTTTCCTTTGATTGTGAAATGATCATCTTGCCTCAGAGGCAATTGTTCAACTCAGATATCACATGCGGACATTGCAACTACATGTTCTTGAATCCTAAATGATAGTAATGTGGAACTTAAATAAATCCAATTGCAAAATTTTGGGATAAACTCGAAACTTGAGCAAACTCCAAAACATACCACGGTCGAATCGGCAGAGGTGTTGTTCCCGTTGCCCGGGCCGCAAACCTCGTCCTCGTTGGTGTCCCAGGAAACCATGGAGTAGCGGCGACGGGCGTAGAGCTCCGTGCGGCTTGGAATCGGGTGAGGAGAGCTCGGGGCGGCGGCGACGGAAATGCTCGGCGAAAATGAGGAGGACAGAGCCTACGGGTCGGAGAAACTCACAGATCGGACAACCGGGCATTCCCGAAAGCCGTGGAAGAGCCCAGGCGTTCCCCGTAAGGGTCGGGCCTACGGAAATGCTCGACGAAATCCAGCCGCCACGGAGCTCTTCTCTGGTCGGGAAAGTAGGTGGGAGTGCGGGCGAGTGTCAGGGAGGCCGAAACGACGAAACTAGGCAAGGGACCACGGAGAAGGGGAGGGTAGGAGTGTGAGAAAGATCCATGTCGAGTGAGAGTTTCAATCCGATTTGGTTTGGTCTGACCTGTGGGAACCGACGGGGCGGACAGCCCAGACAAGTGTCCTAACTAGGGGATCCGTTTGGGTGCACGTTTTCTGTTAGTATAGAGGAATATGGGGGCGGTTGGAGATGCTCTTAAACCCGCTTAGTTTTGAAGAGACCTCTCTTGTTTGAACCATGTGGTGCGTCGTTCTGGATGCCCAGTGCACCCGAATGAGTGCGGGATCAGGATGATTGCAACTGGAACGAGACCAGACCAGGGCAGGGCAGCCAACGGTCATGGTCACCACCTGATCAACGCCATGTTAAGTCGCATCAATGGCCTTTTTTCCTGCATAGCGCTGTAGCACACTACGCTGCCCCATTATAGTGGCCTCGTCAGAGCAGACAGCACTTTCAGGTTGCGGAATCCATGACCGTGAGCCATGCTCCAGCATATGCTGGGGCACAATTGGACAAACACAAAGCCAACAGCACCAGAACCACCGCCACCGCATATCAATCAGGTCGGGGTTGGACCGAACCACTCATAGATGCACACCGGTATAGCACCATTTTTACGACCGAGCAGAAGTGTTTCATTCCGTATCTATGACCAAGACCTATCATCTCAAGTTCAGCTACGATGGCACCAAAGTTGCATTCAAAGTGAGTGGTGTAGTGGTCAACACACGAATGCTTTGTTTCTAGGAGCTCAGCTGCTACCAACTGACAAGATGAGTATGAACTACGAACCAAGAACAGCATGCGCATTCACACTTACAACCAGTGCTCAGTGGAAAGGTGTTAACATAGATCATCTTGAACAGAACCAAGTAGAAAAAGAACTCTAACAAAAGGGTTAACATCCACACAATATATAAATAAATAAATAAATGACAAACAGCTTTCGACCAAAATCATGTGGTGCATGTGGTAAAACAAACGGAAGATATACCCAACAGAAATGGCACGTTTGAATGACCGGTCAATTACAATGGAGCCCCAGAGTGTGAGTTGGAGCCACCACATTGTCCTTTTGCTGAAGTTCATACTGTTTGACAAAGACGGAGTAAACTAGATACTAGCTTGTCATAATCATAAATGAAGCTTCGTAATTCCTCTATGTATGATCAATTTCACCCTGTTCCTCATTCTGCCTTGCGAGCCTTTGGCTTCGCACGTCTCGCTGGCTTGATAACATAGCCCAGCAACACACATAGAATAGGAACAATCGTGCCAACATAGTATACACTCTTGTAGGATGCTAAGGTCTCCTGGAAGCTCAGTACCTGGAGTAAAACAAAAGCATATGATATAGTAAAAACCAGTCTGTTTCATGTGGAAGATAACTGGTAAAGGCATTGGCTCCTCATGGAACTCGTTCTAGGGTAAGTCCAGCTGCCGTGGAGACCCTAAAGGAATGCAAGGAATTTGAGACACGTCATTCTTTCTCTACAAAAACAGTAGTGCTACTAGTAATACCGTAGTACCTCTAGTGTAGATGGTGATAAGTTCCCCAGTATGCTGATGGTCACATCATGGTCCAGAAGGTAACTTTGCGAAGAAACTAAAGCACTTTGAACCTAAGTTGTCTAAACTAAAGTTTGCAAAGCAACCTTGATTGACTACTGTTTTATTGATATTATTTTGGTTAAGTGAAACCTAAATGACCGCAAAACCATACATGATGGTAATCATAAAACGCAAGAACCAACAACACGATGGGAGAAATTTAGGTGCACGCATTATGCAATTCACTCAGACAAGAAATCTGATAAGATTATCTTAAGTTTCCTACAGGGTAATGCCAGATTCAGAGGCATGAAACTAACCTGGAAGCCAATGCATGAGTAGTTAAGCACCATCATGGTGTATGCACAGTTTAGTAAAGCCAGGATAGTGTGGAGGACTGGATTGCTCACAGCTTGTTGCCATCTGTATATAACTGTATGGAAAGAGGAGGCCAAATCAGATTGCAGTTTACAAGCTGATGCATCTTTGAATCAAGTACGTCTCAGAAATGTCATGGAAGGGAGGGAGAGCTACCTTTTGAACCATTTATCATCAATGCCGACTGAACAAAGAATATCATATATCCTGGATACAGTCCCTGTAGAACATTAAAAAATCAGACTGATGGACAAATCCATGTGATGTGACATTGGCAAAGAATCAATCATCAGTTCATCAAGCGGCAACAGCTTGCCGAGACAACAAAAAATCAATCATCAGTTCATCAAGCGGCAACAGCTTGCCGAGACAACAAAAAATATTAATATGTCACAAGTCAAACCAGTTATTCTCATGGGTAAAAAATGACGCATACTGCCTCTACTTTGAAAGGCAGGTAATTAAAGTTCGACTACCAGGACAGTAACAGCTCTAAACTCCCACTATAGCATTCTTGTTTTATTTAGCAACTGGTTGTCCAACAAACTTCAGGATGCTCTCCTACATGAAAAGTTCAATATACAGTGAACATGAACTGAAGACACAGAAGGTGGAGGGGGGAAATACAACTCACATGCCAAATAGCACTAACTGTCTGTGTACCCAGTAACTGAAGGAAACCAGGCTTCCTTCCTTTCTGAATTAACCTCTCATACACATCTGAAAGAATAGTGGAGCCATGAAAGTCAAAGTTAATCTCATGCAATTGATAACAACTGTGGCATTCAATACGTTCTGTAGGTATTAAGCAATGTGCATCACATCAATTATGGCATTTGCATGAAAACAAACTGCTTAGTGCATATCATACTTGGCACAAAGGTAAATTTCAGATAATCATTTCTCAAAGAAGTCAATTTTGAAGACATGATACTAATAAAATAATGAGACCACCCAGGACTAGCCCTTGGTAGCATATTTTTATAGGAGAACTGCTCCTTTGTGAGAAACCCAGGAGAGATCGAACTCAGGAAGTTGAGCGCGCGGTACGAATCCAATGACTGGGCCTCTGCCTACTAATACATGAGTGCAGAATGTACTTCTTCTAAGCCTTTTGTCCCAAACAAGTTGGGGTAGGCTAGATATGAAACCCTTTCACGAGGACTTCCCAGAAGGTCAACCATCCTAGTACTACTCTCGCCCAAATGGGTTTCATACCCATAGGACTGGCTAGTTTTTACGTTGGCTCACCAAGCCTATCACAACCCTTAGATATAAAACCCTTTCACGAGGACCTTCCCATCCTAGTACTACTCTCGCCCAGATGGGTTCCATACCCATGGGATTGGCTAGTTTTTACGTTGGCTCGCCAAGCCTATCACAACCCTCCTCCTTCACCCGGGCTTGGGACCGGCTATGAGTGCAGAATGTACATGTACACAAGTTTGAAATCAGCTAGTGATCAACATTTACAGGCATCCATGCATCTCCCATTCACACTGGCAACCTTAAGGTTCTAAACAATCATCAAGAGACCAACAGGATGAATTTACAAACCCTCAAAAGTCAAAATCAACAGAAAAACAGCATATATTACGCACTACCAACTCTACTTGTACAAAACTACAGATACATACAAAAATGCTGAACTTGATGGGAAATGTAAGTCTTCATTATCAATGTTCCCTATATTGTGCAGATCTTAACAGTGGTATGCAACATAATATATTGTGTAGTTGCATAAAGGGCCCTCAAAATGCTTTACATATGCACTTTCTAGTTTATAAAGAGAACAGAAAGATTTGATTTTTTTCTATTACACAATATATTACTTTGCATACCCCTGTTAAGATCTGTGCAATAAATGAAACCTAGAAGCACTGCTATTCTTTGATGAAAAAGCATTATATCATCGAACAAAGCAAGTTAACAATAATAATGGTACTGGAATATCAAGATACAGAACTTACAGTATCGTAGCCATGTGCTAACTTGAATATTCCAGTTAAGTGGCAATTGAGCTGCACTTCCAGCTAGTTC
This sequence comes from Poa pratensis, assembly GCA_947311845.1. NCBI lineage: Eukaryota > Viridiplantae > Streptophyta > Magnoliopsida > Poales > Poaceae > Poa > Poa pratensis. The sequence goes on from CAMZMU010000111.1 coordinate 9,764,051, forward strand.
GACGCCTAGAATATCAACATTTTTAGCACGATCCCATTTGGCTGTTGGGGGAGAAGAATCTGACCAACCCGTGAAACCCAGACCAGATATAATTATTGCAGCTTCTGAAACTGACCATATAAAGTAGTATTTCCAACGAGCGGTAAATCCTGACATGTATTGAAAGAAGAGCCGGTGCCAGAAACCCCATTCATAATATAGGGGTTCACTAAATCGTGAAAGTGGAAACATAGGTGACAGATACAAATATAAACCCATGCATACTCCAGCCTGAACTAGAGCACGCAAAGTAGGTAACAATGGTGACGGAGTTGAGCTGGCCCATACCTGTTGAAGAACTTACAAAATTAGGAAGGGGAAAAATTGCATAACCTACCCAATAGTAGACGAAGACTACTTACTCCTTTCCTTTCAGTCCATTCAAGATAATCTTTCATCTCATATACTGGTCCAGCAAAGTGGCTGCCACAACAGAGGCAGTAACCAAAATATTCAACTAGAGAAGGAAACTTAGTCAAGCGATACTTTTTCTGAGCATCACGTAGACCCTCTTCTTCCTTCAAGAAACCATCACTGTAATTCATTGCGCATGAAATGACTTTCAATGTCAAAACCATTAAAGCACCTGCATTGAGCAACAAAGGAATTCTGAAAAGGCACAGGAACATGGCTTGATGTTATTCTAAGAGGATAACACAAGCAAGAGCTGATGTTACATGATTGAATTTGTGCATGTATACACTCAGTTATGCTATTCCCTGCCTACATCCTATCTGCAATTATTTCACTATGACTTAAATTTCTAAGAGGGGCGTTATTAATCCTCTCCCTGTCCCTCGGTAAAAGAAGTATCATTTTCATTACTAGATGAAAACAGAATCCCAATGGAAACTGTAAGTTATGAGGGAGGACCACAACAGAAAGAAATGGTAAAATGGCATGAGATAATATTAGGGGTTCGCAATTCTTATAATATCTTATTATTTTAACATGTTCCATATACTCAAGTCAGCAACGCTCTCAGAAATTGCACAGTGAACTCTAGCTTAACTTCAAATAAGCACAAGCAACAATAGACATTATACAATACCAGTTGCATCGATGCCTCCCTCCTTCCACGCATCTCCACTCATGTAGTACACGTGACTGAAACAAGAAGAAAGTATGTAAGTATCTCCAATTGTGTTAATTTTTATGTACTATGATCCCATATTTGAGGTTAAAGTCAATTACAATAACAATGTGTAATTGTAAAGACCAACAACAAATTGTTCACCAGCCACTTTATCGTAACAAATTGGCCTAAAAGTAACTAGGCCTCATATGAAGCCGCTTCCAAATCTAAAAAATAATTTACCTTCTTGTATCTCCAACTTAGGTTGGCTGATACGTCCCACTTGGGAGGGGAGGCGTAAAAGGGAACATTAACAAAAACACAATTGAAAAGGAAAGAACTAACCAACAACATATAACCACTTTATCTGTCATGCAAGTAAACTACGTGTCAAGGCAAGCTTGAACAGAAAACAAATAGAGCTTAGGACAAGTTTGACCAACTACTAAGATGGTGTAAAAAGAGAAAACACTCAGAAAAATGAAAATAAAGAGGCTATGGTACAAAATAACCAGAGAAGAAACAGGGAGTGACTCAAACAACCAAAACACTAGTGCCAAAGTTGGTCCTGTAGCAGAATCTACAAGAGGAACATGGTGTGAGATAGGAACTGATCATGTGGAAAGGAGACACAATTTTTATGTACGATTTTGGTACTTTGCGGCCAAATTTTATCAGTAGTACATGGCAGTAAAAGATAATACTCACTTTCCGAATTAGCTTTCTTCTTGCCCGCTTTTGATGTCCTTCCTATCCAAATTGCTCTAAATTAGCTTATGGCGTGGGGTAAAGCAATTGAAATTTTTCCAAGCAAGCATGCTGGCACTAGCATAAGCAGAATGGTCGTGCTAGTGCTAGAGACGATAAACTGCTTTCATCTATATTACTTTTATCTCAAGGTGAATAAAGGAAGTGATCACATCCATAGTGAAGTTTTCTAAAACCAATTGTACATTTAAATCTAACCAAACACAACTATCTTCAACAATCAGTTTAAGAATCTTCACCTAGCTATTGGTTGTCCATGGAACTGAGCCAACTGTTGTTCCGGTGATATCTGACAGATGTCAATGACATTCTGTGAAGGGAAAGAACCGGAATATATGATTGGCATATTTAAGAGATCTTGACTTTTGGATCAAGATAACACCTCTGTATGGGTGCCTGGTACGACACAGGCTATGTCAAGTGGATGCCGAACTCCATGTGAAAGATGGGTGAATTGATATAGTACGTAACTTGTTTGTTTCAGTAGGGAAATGAAACAGGGACCGAACCTTACGAATGGTGTGGACAAAGCCTGCCATATTGTCCCACTCTTCTACCGAAATTAATATTGGAGAATGCAACCCATTAAGAAATAAGTAACTTAGTAAACCTGGGAATCTTACTTGGCACTACACGAGAAAAGGTAAAAGAGGACAGTGAGGACGCATTAATTCTTCTTCTTCTTCTAAGCATTTTGTCCCAAACAAGTTGGGGTAGGCTAGATATGAAACCCTTTCACGAGGACTTCCCAGGAGGTCACCCATCCTAGTACTACTCTCGCCCAAATGGGTTTCATACCCATAGGACTGGCTAGTTTTTACGTTGCCTCGCCAAGCCTATCAGAACCCTTAGATATGAAACCCTTTCACGAGGACTTCCCGGGAGGTCACCCATCCTAGTACTACTCTCCCAAATGGGTTTCATACCCATGGGACTGGCTAGTTTTTACGTTGGCTCGCCAAGCCTATCACAACCCTCCTCCTTTACCCGGGCTTGGGACCGGCTATGCCTTTCAAAGGCTACACGACACTGGTCGCCGCTAGTGTACACTTCTAAGTAGTGAACATAAGATTAAACGCGCCTACCCTAATTTGGCACCATATGAGAGAAAAAAAGTAGAAGAGGATGGTGCGGAGGCATCAACATTGATAAGAATGGAACTGCAATCACCTCTCGACATTTTTTTGCCACTGATTCACACCAATAGCTATAGGGGATAAAAAAAGGTGCACCTATCTGCGGTAAATTCCGTTCAAAGCTTAATGGAGCATCAATGTCAATGATACTGGAATCAGAATACGCCACAGTCAGTTCGAAATACTCAACCAAATATATCACTAAGCGAATAAAAGAACACTAGGGTCCAGCCTGCGTGTCTGGTTATATAATAACTTCAATCTTCAGAAATGAAATATCTGGATATTAATTAACTGGACAAGAAAACGGTAGGTTTGGATGACTCCAGCTACGAATGAATAATAGCTACGTGAACCAACCAGCGCCGTAATCCGGTTTAAGCCTTTGTAGGCGGTATTTGGATGGGAACTAACTTTCATCCCTGAACTTCCTTCCAAACAAACATAGTTCATGTTAATTCAACACCACACTGACAGATCATAAATCACATCCTAGTACCACTACCAATAGGAAAATCAAACTCAACCTTACAACAGAAGAAAAAACTGAAGCAGCTGACCAAGTGGTGAAATAAAAATAAAATTTCAGGTAGTATAGATGAAAAATGTTTCCTTTTGCTTCCCCTCAGCTGTGCGTAGGTTTAATTGGCTAGACAGGTAGATAAATTTCCATATACAGCAATTGATGAAGTACAGGCTGTAACTTACATTAACAGATTTACTGAAAGCATGCGATCCAAAATTGCACCTGATGTTCATGAGAACGCAATAAAGAAACTTCTCCAATAGAATCTGATTAGGTGTTTATGTAAGATCTCAAAACACTGATGTTTTAGCGCAATTTTCATTAGCAGTTTTGGGGTATGAGAAATGAAATCTGATAAAACTAGCACAAAAGTTAAATGTCTGCAAAAAAACAAGGCTTAAAGTTCTCCAAAATGCTCCGATCTAAGCCAAATGACAAAGTAAAAATCCTGGAAACAACTATCTTCCTCTTAAATCTGTGCGTGACCGTTCACTGGCAGGGATGTAACGAAATAAAGGACTCTACACTCAAGAGTGCACTACATTAAAATGAATAACAAATTTGCAGAATTGGCTATGTCTATGCATGTCATACTATGTTATTTCTAGCCAAACCTGATGCAGTCTTACATCAACCAGATAACAAGTGAGACGGATCATGCACAAGTGGGAGTAATGAGATCTCACTGCAAAAGTATTATTGCATTTTAAAGTTAAGAAGACTGCATAAGCAAATGATCAATTTGTTTTCGCAACAAAGCAAATTCAGACTGCATAAGTCCAAAAGTTTGCAGGTGTAGAACAGTAGAAGCAAATTCATGTGTAGTTACTACAAGATCCAGGTTCACCATGAAAATATTAATCATAAATAGCACCACACAGACAGCTAGAAAAAAAAAACATTTTTTTGTCAACCAGCTGCACCATGAAATCGTAAATGCTGAAGTTTAGCGTTGCCCACATCAAAAGCTCCATGCTCGCTCTCGATTCCTCTGGTTTTGCAATCTAATGAACTACAGTTCAACCCTGTGACCGCCCGATGCTCTGGCTCGGCCACATCCGCAGATCTGCTTACAGTTCCTCTGGTTTTCTACCACACAAACAACTACATTTTCAGCCCGGTACTACCCACAATCAGACGTAAAATATATGTCGCTGATGACCCGAAACAAAGCAGTTGTACGAAACCCATGTGGTCAAGGAAAGGAGGGAGGGTTTCACCATGCGATGAGGAAGCCGAAGGCGCCGAGGAAGGTGACGAGGCCGGCGCGGCGACGGAAGAGGAGCATGGCGAGGTACCCGAACGCCATGGGCCCGACGAAGAGAAGGTTGGAGGTGGCCCCGAACTATAGGTAGGAGAGCGCCGCGCCGCTGAGCCCCGCGTAGAGGTGGCGCCCCGTGGCGCTCGGCACCGCGCGCCAGAGGAGGCCCGTGGGGATGGTGGCCCCGAAGCAGAGCAGGAAGCGCAGCACGGGCACCGAGACGCCGATCGCCGCCGCCATCGGCTCCATCTCGAGCCCCATCGTCGCCACCGCCACCGCCGCCGGAGGGGGGGAAGACAACAGATGCGGGCGATACAGAAATAGTGGATTTGGTTTTTTCTGGAGCGAGCTCGCGAGCCGCGTGTGATATGTGATGGCGTGGAAAGCTTGGGAAGGTATCTTTCTACAGGACACCCTTTCCTTTCGTGAATTTACAGGAAACTTGTGGCAAGTGGGTAACTTTGGAGTAAAAACTAATTAAATCGGCAAATCATTGGTGTAGGCGTACGTGTAGTACGCATAGAATAGGTGAACTCCACGTAATCCCAAGCATCTGTCTTTGTTTGATTGAAACTTTTGGTGGAGGTTACGGTGTAAACACGTCGTATATGCATTCGTTTCTCTTGCGTGCCTTCTAATTTTAATACTTGAGGTGGAATTTTACATGAGTTCTGAAATTGTACGTATTTTTCTTTCGAACATAGTTTCGTAAACTGAAATTATGTAATTATAGATTTTTCAAAAAAATGTAGGTCAATTTCTACCATGTAATTAACATGTAGTTTTTATTTTCTTTTGCAAGGAACTAAGACCGTAGATTGCCATGATAATCCATTTTATCTAAAAAGGTTTTTCCTATTTATTTTGCTAGACAACGTTCTCTTATTTATGTGGATATTATTCTATGCTATAAGAGGACTCAAACATTACATAATTTGGCAACCAAAATATAAGAATAATTGTTGACTGTAGATAAATATGAAACGTGCTTACAATTTTTTTCAAACAGTATTTGCCATCTGGTTTCCTTCTTATAAATCCAATGTCTATTAAATCTCACTTACAAGTTCACAATTTCCAAACAACGAAAAACAATTGAGACTAAGGTTGATTTTTTCAAACAATGCAAAATAATTGTCGTTTTTACTAATCAAGAAGAGAGAATTGACCCACTAATTAGTCAGGAAACCGTCACAAGCACACCGACACAACTCTCGTGGAACATGGTCGCACACGGGACACATTGATCGACCTGGCTAGGAGCGCGGGCCTCACACACATTGTTGAAAAAAACATACATCGAGGTCACAAGAATCACATGTCGGCTATCGCCCTTGATCCATCTCCGACTTTACTGCAACACCAATGTAGCCGTCACTAAAACAACGGCGCAAAGCTCATATCGATGTGTCTAGGCACAAAGAACTCACTGAACACGCTGGGAAGCAAACTAATAAAACTAATTAGCATTCAAATTATTATAAAAAACAGAAAATTGTATTTCAACATTGATCGACATGCACTTGTCATGGTAAAAAACTTAATGTACATTCAAAACAGAAAAACATACTTCATGTTATAAATAGTTGCTTTCATCTAGTATTCATAAAGCAAAACAAAAAAAGTGTTTGTTTACTTAGATGTAATATATAATCGATTTTGACTCAATGCAGATACATCATGTAAATGTTGTCGGAAGTGTTTATAATTTTAGTTGTATAGCATCATAGACCAATTACATCCGCAGCGAACTAATAGTACATCTAATGTATCGAGATCACGCAATATGTGCCTGTCTACGTGGCAGGATGGCAACCATTGGATCCCTAGTTGCTCCATTAGGCATACTCAAATTACTTGCTCCGTTTTTCTTTTTGCAAAACGGGGACATTCTACGTAAATCAAGTGAGTGAGTGTGCGGAAACTCCAAATAGAGGACAAGCTTCAGGTAGCCTTTACTTTCAAGAATTTTAAAATAATATTTTAAGTTAAAGAAAACTAAAAAAAATTGTCGAGATGTAGTCAAAGATGTATACTACAAGCATGAAAATATTCAACCTAAAATACTTTGTATTGTATGTTGCATAAAAATGACAAATGTGGATCTGAGTATAGTGAACAGATGTATATTCAAAACTTCAAACTTGTTGGATTTTATCATTTCTTGTAGCCCGGAATACAAAGAATTTTGTGTTGAGATTTTGCATGCTTTTATAATACATCATTGACTACATCCACATTTGTTAGAAATTTTAAAACTCATAAATATTATGTTCTTTTTTCCTTTATCGAAAAAATTGTTCTTTTTTTTCTAAATAAAGTGTTCCGTGTAGTATAGGAGCCATTTTCCCGCAGTCTCGAGTGTCACAAGAACAAAAGAGTACTACGCTTGTACTACACCAACTACCAAGGAGTAATTCAAGAAAAAAAACTACCAAGGAGTAATGTGCAAGTATGGTCATCGAGAATATCGAAGGATGTTCGTAGCTCTTGTGGGGACAGCTATATGAACACATGATATGTCCATATATAGGTGTCTCCTGTCGTAGTAGTACTAGCTTTCAGCATTTAAGACCGACATGATACTTCTAAAATAGCCCTGCGCCTTCTGCGTTAACACATAGATACTCTCCTGGATTTTGCCTTGTGTTTCTCCATTTCGGATTTCTCGTTCAGTTGTCGTAACACTCAGTAAAAACAATTCATCACCTGCATTCGAGAAATTAGTTACCGATATCGTCACGTCTTCATAAAGATTCTCTGGAAATTTCATTTCAAAACAAGAGGGTGGTTGCGTTCCAGAAATGATAAATAATCCTGGCCGCCACCTATCTCCGGAGTTTGGATCCTGTAATTGACGAGGAATGGTTTTTATATTAGTAGCTTCCATGTTCTCATAATAGAATGAGGTAGCGAATCCATCTAAATGAATCTTATTTAAGAAGAATACATATACTACAATACATTAGAAAAATCAAATGAACTCTTGTATGTGAAATTGATCCGAGTCATTTAATGAGGTAATGCATGGTTAAGGAAGCTAGCATGTATATTGCAGCAATGATTTTCAAATCTGGCAAACAAACTGCCATCTTATAATAAGATATAACTAGGAAAAATGCCCGTGCGTTGCAACGGGAGAAAAAAATTCGAGTTTCAGTTTGGATTTAAATTCCGTAATGAATTATTTGTGAATCATTTTAAAAGGAAAGAAAAGGTTAATGGATTAATTGGGCTGAATGGTTTATTGGGCCAATGTGTGTTGGACCTAGTGGTACACGCACGTACACAGGCCGGGTCGCACACCACACTCGTACGCACGTACGAGCACATCTCGATCCCCTTCCTTGCTATCTCTCTCCCGTGCACGTCGCCGCCTTCTCCACCCTCTGCTCCGGCCGCTGCCGCCAGCTCCGGCGTCGCCCATCTCTGGCGCTGCTCCGCCGCGTCCTTGTCCGCTGATTTCCCGCCTCCGATTATTCGTACTACACCGCCCGACTCGAGCTCGCGAACCCTAGCTCGCCACGATTCCGTTCACCGGCGCTGTTCCCCGGCTCCTGCGCCTCCGGCTGCGTCTCCTCGTTGACCACGGCTCCTGCAACTCTCCATTGATCTCCTAGCTTCCTGCCCCGACACCCTCGAGCCCTTGCTCGACGGGCTTGCAGCAGCTACCGTCGTCGTTCTTGTCCGTCCCCTCGTCGCCCTCGCTGACGGGAAGGACGAAGGAGAGGTTGTCGAGGCCGCCGCAGAGCTTCCGCGAGCAGGCGTAGGCGGAGCAGCAGGCCCCCATCGAGCCGGAGCCACTGCATGCCTCCTTGCGTCGCCTCGCCCGCCGCAACGCGCCCCGGCCGGTTTTTTTACTTAGCGGTGGCATTCTCAGTAAATACGATTCGGTGGGAGGGCAAAACGGTAAATGCACAGCAGACGAAACCAAGGAAGCCTCCCTTCCTTTATTAGTAGGTATAGATATAGATGGTTGATTCTTGTCGGTCCCCTCGTTTTTAGTGCCCGGGAATTGCTTGAGGTTAGTCTTGGTTTACTTTGTCGGGCATTTTTTTCCCACATGTTGATCGTAAGGGCACTTGAGGCGAAATCTTTGTTGAAAAAGTTCATTTGGCCATGTCCCCATCATAGTGGCAGTAGTTCAATCTTCGCCGCAGTGTCTATGAGGGTTCGTCTCCTATACCGGATATGTCAGATTGTGGAAGAGAGTCATCAACCATAATGCTTCCATCAAGGTTTGCAGTGACGTTGGCGGTCTCGTCAATAAGATCCCGCGACAATGTGTTTTGGCATCGACGTGGAGTTGTGTCTTCTCGTCCAACCTTTGCCTTTATCGCCGGTTCGACAGTCCATGCTTCACACCAGCCTCATTGGTGTCTCTTGACAACGTCTAGCGACTTGTGGTCTACAATTACTACGGCTCCCTAGCTTTGTCGTTATGGAGCACTACGACATTGAACCAGACGTGCTATGACTATCGGCTTGTATAGGTCGCAGAGGGTGACAAATTCCCCCAATTTTTTGTAAAATTTTATTTAGGGGTGTTGTTGTAAAGCTTGGACTTATTTAATATATAGCTCGTGCCCTCGTTCAAAAAAGGACCGTGACAACCTAGCAAGAAGCCTAGAACTAGAAGACAAACCAACATGAGGAGTACCAATAAATCATTCGCCTCCGTCATTTCAGCTAGCTTACGGTTATCCATCAGCATTGGTACAGTTGAGCTATATGTATCAATCATCTCACGATCAATAGCAATCCCATTTTAATTTACAAAATATAGCAACCCAAAATAAATTACAACGAGTATCTACCCGCAACATAAAAAATTACAACGAGTATCAGTTAACTGATAAACCCCTGACGTTGAACTTGCTAAAAAATTGCAAACGAGTGCTTCGCGAGAAGAAACGAAAACGCATCGCGCATGCAGCTCCATGAACGAGCTGTGCTGCAATACCCTGGAGGAAAATGGAGAAATTGGGAGGAACCGGAGGGCAAATCTCCGATTCTGACACCGAACATAGCACGGCGGCCGCGGGCGATAGAGCAAGGTACAGTACTAGCAGGAGTAGATACACAATGAAGCCGGGAGAGAGAAGGCCTGCCGGGCTGGCAGAGCAGGAGATCGACAGAGCGGCGCATCAGATCGGTCCGGCGGCAAGCCAATCAATGCCCGGTCGCCTGAGAAATTAAAGCCCGGAGTAATGGCGCGCCGCGGCGCGCACTGTCGAGACCAGATCGGCGAGGCGACTGGAAGGTGTGTCCTGCAGTACAGGAGTACGACGGTGCGGCCACCATGGAGGCGACGCGATGATGGGATGGCCACGAGAAGGGTGGGGAATTCTTGCCCAGCGGAGCATACGCCCTGGATCATGCTCCCGGCTAGCCGGAGGAATGGAAGGTGAAGAAGCACCGCTGGCGCTTTACTGGGTAACGGGTATGATTTATCGTCGCATCCTAGATCTTTTTTCTGGAAAACACTACTCCATTGGTTCCAAAATAATTGAAAAGTTCATCCCAAGTTAAACTATCTTAAATATTATCAAGCTCATAAGAAAATACAGCAACATCTACCACGATAACCACACCAATTTAGTTAAACTATCTTAACCATGATTTAGTTACGGTTTTGCTAGGACTCAGTCGACTGAGAACTTGCTTAGCGCTCAGTCGACTGATCCGCCGTTCATCCGTGCGTCGAGATTCGTGCGAACCCTAACTTCATCTTCTTCCTCGCGACACACGCGCCAAGCTAATCTGGAGCCGCCGCAGCCGCGGCGGAGGCGAGGAGTGACTTAACGTGAGGGGTGCAGGGGTTTGCCGGTGCCGGAGAAGGGGCAGGGCTTAGAGGGATGGCCGGGGCGGTGGCGGACCGGCGGAGGAGTAGCTCGGGGCAGGGCGAGGCGTCGCGGCAGCGCGCCGGACGCGGGCGGGGAGGATGGCGGTTAGGCCGGCGGTGGCTGCGGGGGCGGCGCGCTCGCCGGAGATGAGGAAGAAAGGATGACGTCAGCCGGCTAAGAATTAGCTTAAATCTCAGTCGACTGCGCACTAGAGAGACCCATTTAGTTACGTCTTTACCACAATAACGACACCAATTAAGTTATACTATTGCAATATACTACTTCCTCCATTCACTTTTATAAGGCACATTACCTACCATTTCCATTTAGCCCACATACATATTAAAATGAGTGAATCTACGTACAAAATAAGTCTTGATTCACTCATTTTGGTATATATGTGGGCTAAGTGGAAAGCGTAGGTAGTGTGGCTTATAAAAGTGAACGGAGAGAGTACCATAGTATATGACATATTTTCTTATAAGTTCGGTTAAACGTAAAGATGTTTGACTTAAAACAAACCTACAACTCGACTGCCCTCCTCGTTACTAATTCATGTTTGCAATGACATTTAAGTGTTTATGCTTTAGACAAAATTGTGTGTTCTGCATGGATATGTATCCGTCTTGGTTGACTTGGTTAAGGTGTCCACGTCACTGCCATCTATACCCATTTTATTAATTTATGTGCTTTATTTGTATTTGTATTTGTATTTGTATTTATATTTTATATTTTTATTTTTTAAATTTCCATTTTCATGTTGGGTTTAACCTTTGTTTGTTGATGTTTGAGTTACTCCATCATTTTCATGTATTTGTTGAACTAACGTTCATAAGTTTTCCACATAGTGCTATGTTTTTGGTTGGAACATTTATGTTGCATTAGTAGCATATTTTCTGGCGGGAGATGATTTTTTTTTGTCTAGGTCGATGAAAATTGTATGTCTAATAATTCCAACATTTTTGTTTGAGTGCTGCCACAATCTCTCACATTGGATGATTTCATGGTTCACATGATGAACATTTTTTATTTAATGATTTGAAGCTTTCATGAACTAATGTCACATTTCTCTATTCCCTAGTGGAATTTTTGTTTGCATCTACGACTTTTTTCTTAAAAATGGTTAAACATTGTGAAAAATGATATAAGAATGCTCTATAAAGAATTGAAACAAATCCTGTGAGCTAAATGAACATTCCTATTGTATAGCTTCCGGTGCTAAAAAATACTCTCGTGTGAAACATTGGCTTTTCTACAAGTGTCTAGTTCCATGTTCTTACAAAAGTATATGAATGTTCTACTATAACTTTTGATTTTCTGGCCATATTCTCGGTTTCTTCTTTATACAAGCTCTAAAGATGTCACTGTAAGGAACAAGAGATGATTTAAACTGATACCCATTTTGTAAATAATACATATGTGCAAAAGACTAGCTATTTCTTTAAGGGAGTGTGACTAGGAGAGAGAAGTTTTAGATTTTGGTCTCTAGCGAGACTCAAATTTAAAAATATTCAAATAAAATAAAATAAATCGTAAATTAATTAACATGATTCCTATAGATGTGTTATACGAATTTGTAATTTTCTATTTGAAGTACAGTAGTTTGTATGATGCACAAAAAAGCACAATTTGTGATCCAAGAAGGCAAAACAGTATGTAGTTTTCTCCATGAAAATTTTCTTTTTTTATGTAGATCACAATTGCAAAGATATATTGATTTTTTTTCTTACATACACACCAGACATCTAGATTTACGTGATTTTTTTAGGAAAATATTTAGATTTTAAAGATAGGTTGTTGATTATTTTTTTAAATGTACTCCCTGAAGCTTCCACTTATTGTTTTTCGAGTCTAGCCACTTTTGTGGGCTCTTTTTGTGGGCTAAATCTAGTAAGGGTCCATGAGGACTGAGCGCCCACCAAAAGCCCACCAGGAGCACCAAGCTCCCCCTAAAAAAAAAAGAGCATCAAGCTTTTTGCCAAAATAAAAATCCAGCGCGTCGATACTCGTGATCCGCACAATGTGCAACCGGTACACTTGACCCATATAATTTTAGAGTAACCACATATTTCGTTAATCCACTACCAAGTTACATTAATAAACAAACGTGAGTTGCTTCTCTTGGCTGACAACGTGGCGAATTTCACTCTGACCGAGGGGGTCGTGGATGAGTTTCGATGGAACTGGGAAGGAAACCACCAGTACTCAGCTCGCTCAGCTTATAGAGCGTTCTTTGAGGGCAAGATTGGGTGGGCCGGAGCACAGCAAGTTTGGCGCTCTCGAGCTCCAAACAAGTGCAAATTCTTCCTCTGGTTAGCGTTGAAGAACCGGTGCTGGACTGCAGACCGATTAGGTCGTAGAGGGCTGCCTAGACCGGCCTCTTGCCCTCTGTGTGATCAGGAAGAAGAGGACATAGATCACCTTCTTCTTGGTTGTGCCCTTTCTAGACAGGTGTGGCACTCCTTCCTGAGCAAGTGGGGTAGAGCGGACTGGGTTCCTGCCCAAGATGACCATCTAGTGGATTGGCTTCCCTCCAAAGTGTCGGGAAATAACGACGAGAAGGACATGTGGACGGTGATCACCTTGATCTGCTGGAGTTTGTGGAGGCACAGGAACGGTGTGGTTTTTGAGGGTCACAGGCCTTATGTGGAGGCTGCCATTCGGATGGTGGAGGAGGAGGCCGACCTTTGGAGGGTAGCGAGGATGTTCCGGGTAGCCTAGGACCCGTAGATAGGTGGAGGGTTGGCGAGTGATCCCCTACTTTTTCTGGTTCGGTGGATGACGTTTTTGGCGCATGTGCCTAAACGCGTTGTAACTGGCCGCTTGGCCTCTCCTTCTTGAAACCGATACGTCTGCTTGGACGTATCCTTTAAAAAAAACGTGAAAAGTGAAAACTGAAAGACGGACCATGAGAATTCTCTTGGCCCTAGATACTCTCTTTACGGTTTTAACATTTTTAGAGCAAAAAATGAAACTTCAGACATATATTATGTTTTCACCATGCTGTAGAAATTCAACCCAAAAGTTAAACATCGCTAGAGAAAAAAGATACAATTACAGCACTCACAGTGCTAATGGTAAGTTAGCATCCTAAATTGCTTCGCTTTTATTTACAAAGGAACACGTGTGATTCAATTCCGGAATCGAAATTTATGTGTTGTGATACATATATGTTGTATGTGTGTTCTCAAATTAGTTTTTGAATCTTTTGAAACTTGTAGAGGTGATTGCCTGTACCAACTACACCCTTCTAGTCACTGCTAATAGTATTCACTCTGTTTCGAAATAATTAAAGCTCTGTGTTTTTCCTAAGTTAAACTATTTGTATAGTACGAAAATATTGTATAATGAATCTAATAAAACTAAATTAATGATGTAGACGTTAATATTTTTCTACAGACTTGGGCACACATGAAGTAAATTGACTCAAGACAAACCTAAAACTTCAATAATTTTTTAACTAAGAGAATAGTATATAGTAGCTCCTGCCAAAGCTGCAAGCTACCTCACTGCTTGGTCTTCTAAATTGTTGAGTTTTGACCGAACTAGACTAAAATGAGTTTAACCTGGGTTAAAATACAAGCTGACTCAAGTTGGCAGGTCAACCTACTCTAACTGTGAGATTGATCATGTTGAAACTTGTCAGAGCAGTTTACCTAGCTAAGTTTATGTTTTCTTTCTTTAGAATTCTAAAATGTGTTAATATCAATTTCTCTAGAGCTCTTTTTATTTTGGAAAGAGAAAAATTGGATAAAATGGTACCATTTGATGTGTTGGGAAGATGTTTGTCAACCTTAGCATCTAGAGGACTTTGGTGGCTTGGTGTGACTGATCTGAAAATGTAGAATATTTTTTTATGCAAATGGTTATGAAAGTTAGAAAATGAAGAGTGTAGCTGTGAGGAGATGGTAGTTCTAAGTAGGGTCTAGTTCTAAGTACTTGAAACGATGTATTGTGATACATCACAAACCTTCTACAGGGCATTCTCATTTTTGGCTTGGGTTTTATAGACTTAGTGAACGAATTGTGGGTGATGACTGTGATGGATGAAAAACCAAGTTTTGGAAGATACCTGGCCGGGTCCTAAATCGTTGTGTGTTGTTTCGCTAGACTTTACAACCTTTAATTTCAGTCAAAACATCAGTGTGTTGATGGTGTTTGCGCATGATTTTGAGGAAAGCGCTACCAATGCGGCATAACTCGAGACATGTGCGTTCAGGTTATTCTATGGAAAGAATCTGAAAAAGTTAAATGGCTTTTAACTAAATGTGGGGAGTTATGTTTTTTTTTAGAAAAGGGAAAAAAATGTGGGGAGTTATGTAGGATGATATCACTTGGAATCTTTTGGCAAATGGAGAATACTCGGCAGCATCAGCCTATAAAGCTAGTCCAGTTCCTTGGAGCAATCGCCATTGACATTAAGAAAATGATCTGTACAAATTGGGCTCCTAAAAAGTCAAAAAAAAATTACATTACTTGCAATTCAAAATAGACTTTGGACGGTGGACCGGTTACCAAAAAGTGGTTGGCCAATTGTGATCTTTGACCACTGTGTTTGAGAAATACCGAGTCAGTGGCTCATCTTCTCTTCCATTTTGGTCCACTCTGAGACTTTCGGGCCTCATCAATGGCATGCGCTCTCCCTTAAGGATGGGTGGCTTTTGAAGAGCGTCTCCTCTACCTTCAACCAAAAGGTTGTTGCCTCAATCACGATGCTAGCCTCGTGGGAGATTTGAAATGGAAGGAATGTTCGTGTCTTTCACAACAAGCATACACGAGAAATTAAAACGGAAGAAAAAATTTCGGTCATTGCGTGTGCCAAACGATTGAGTGAAATAATGCCGGAGAGTAATCCGTTGAAATATTCGGACTTATACTTTTCTGTAAAACTAATTAACTCATAGATTGGGGCAAAACTTTTGCCTCCATTTCAAAAGAAAAATATGAGGAGTTTTCCGTTAAATCTTGGTATCTCCAAGTAGCGTTCCTTTATAGAAAGATAAGGAGCATGAAATCCCTCTTAACAGTGGTGGATCCAGCTCAATATGCCAGGTGGTCCAACGGTGCAATTGTTCATGTAAGCTACTCCGTACTCGGAAATATTGGGTGGTCCATGAGCCACCCTGGCCACCCTTCTTATGATCGAAGTGTTTATTTGGCTGGTGATTAAAGATGGAATAGATCGAAGTTAAACTGTCTAAAGAACGCCGGAAAGGAGCAAAGCAGTGAGAGTTTAGTGGTTGACGACTGACGATAAAACCCTTGATTACATGTTATAGACTTATCCCTCGGACAAATATCTATGAAATGTGGTTGGAGGCTCTTTAGGAGTGAAATCTAATCCTGAATCTCTTGGGCACTTGTGTCAGAATTGGCTAGCTAGCTATTCTGGCAACGATAGGGTGATAGTTACGCTACGACCAGCTGGTTTACTGCGGACCGTTAGGGAAACTAGGGATCTTAGCGCGGCAAATGCCGCGCGTGTTTGGTGAAATTTAAATTTGAAAAATGTTGATATGGAAAAGTTGTGAAGATTTGAAATTTATTGAAATGCGAAGAAAGTTTACGGTTAAAAATTGTTAAGATTTTGAAATTTAGTTAAATTGGGAAGTTATTCAGATTTGAATTCTTTTTACATTTATAAAGTGGGTAGGGCTGGAAGGCTTTTTTTTTGAATTATTCAAATGTATATGCCGTGCACGTGTGGTAAAATTCAAATTTGGGAATGTTCACATTTGAAAATTGTGTAAGTTTGGAAATAATTGTAATTGAAAAAAGTTTATGTTTTTAAAATGGTCGGATTTTAGAGATTGCTCAAATGTGTTTTTTTTTTGTAATTTTTAAAAAGCTTATGTTGGGAAAATGTTTAGATTCGTAATTTTTTGTTTTGTAATTTTTAAAAAGCTTACGTTGTAATTTTTTTGAGGTCTTTAATTTGAAATTTGGGTTGAAAATGCTTCGGTATGGGTATATGCCTTAAGCATTTATTAAATTAAGTATATAATTAGAGGAAATGGAATTCGTATTTGCTTCAAATATCCAGCTAATCAAGTTTTTTTTATTAGAGAGAATTTAGTTATATTACCTCTAATATGCTAACTAAATTGAAATGGTAAAATATGTTTTCTGTTTTACCATACATATTATATTTAACTTCATATTCAGAGAAAATACATTATGATTATATCAAAATATTAACTAATTTGAGCATTTATTAAATTTTAATGCATATTTAGAGAGAGTTTACTTGTATTATCTCTAAATGTGAACCATCTTGAAATGATGTAATATGTTTGTATTTTGTCTTAAATAGTTAATTGAGCTACATAATTAGAGAAAATACAGTATAAAAGTATTTTTTTTTTCAACTCCATTTAATCAGAAGAAATGCATTGGGATTTTCTCTAAATATTTAACGTTTTTAAAAATGTTTAAAAATAGATGTATTATGCTATAAATAATTAGAATTTATTTTTCTGATCATTTTGATATATGTTTTTTTTGTCTGGTAGGTAGATTTTGAACTACTGATTTTATACTATTATTCATTTTATGTAAATTTTTTAAGTGAATTGGGCCTAATTTAAAAATGTTCAGAAATGTTTGTATTGTGCTATAAATAATTAGAATTTATTTTTCACAGTGTAAAAGTTTTTTTTTGGTTTCAACTCCATTTAATCAGAAGAAGTGCATTTGGATTTTCTCGAAATATTTACCGTTTTTAAAAATGTTCAAAAATGGTTGTATTATGCTATGAATAATTAGAATTTATTTTTCTGATCGTTTTGATATATTTTGCTTTTTTTCTGGTAGGTAGATTTTGAACTACTGATTTTATACTATTATTCATTTTATGTAAATTGTTTAAGTGAATTGGGCTTAATTTAAAAATGTTCAGAAATGTTTGTATTGTGCAATAAATAATTAGAATCTATTTTTCTGATCATTTTAATATATTTTTCATATTTTTCTGGTAGATAGATTTTAAACTATTGATTTTGTAGTGTTATTTATTTTTCTGCAAATTGTTTAAGTCTATTGGACCCACATGTCAGGGTTTTTTTTTGTGGGAAAAGAATAAGACCCTGACTAACGGGGCCCACCGCCACGTCGAGGTGACGTAAGCAGTGGAGACGGCGGCGACGGCGAGTTCGCCGGCAACGACCTAGCGCGAATTAAGACACGTGGTTGGGAGCGTTGGAAGCGCGCGGACGCGATCTATCCGAAAGTGGTGGCGCCGCCGCTACTTGGTCGCCGGAGCGACGCTGGCGGCGTGCGGACGCGGCGGCGGTCGCGGAGCACGGCCGCGTCGATTGCGGCGTCTCTGGAGCAGCCCAGCACGCGTTCCTGGGCGAGGTGGAAGAAGAGGAGGCGGCGGAGGCTCCTGTGTGCTTCGATCTGGAGGAAGAGGAGCGGAGCGGCGGGGGGAGCGGCGGCGGCGGCGGCTTCCGGCATTGCGCGCGAGAGAGGAAGGAGGAGGGGGAGTCTGCGGACGTTTTTGCACAGAAGTCCGTGCGCTTTTCTGTAATTGCAAATAGGTCCTTCGGAGTGTTAAAAGTTGGATTGCGGGTTAGTTTCTAAAAGTTGCGGGTTCTTTTTCGTAAAGTTGGCTGTGCCAAAAAACGTGCGCGGGCTGTAATTGGCAGAAAGTCCCGAGCTATAGTAACGCACGATTCTTAAAGAGATCTGGGACGTTGCCTCGCTTGATCGGACAGCTAGAAGTATTCAGGTGACGTGGATGCTCGTTTGGAGGGTGAATCTGACCTACTTTCATATATAGTAGGATACAGTAAAAGATAAAGCTGTTTATAATGAATTTTGCGTGGTGATCCTACTAAGAGCATCTCTAGCAGAACCCGCAAAACGCGAACCCACAAAACAGTTTTGCAGGTCGCGCAACTCGCGTTTTTTTGCTCGAAACGCGGCGCGGCGGAGCAGAACCCGCAAAACAGAATATTCTGTTTTGCGGTTCTGCTTTGCGGTTTCTGCTCCTCCGCACATGCGCTCTATATCACTTTCCCCTCCGCCTTTTCATTCTCCCGCCTTTTCATTCTCCCGTGCTCCTACTTCCCGCCTTTCCCACGTCCGGCACAGATGTCGCCCATCAAACGCAACCGTGGAGGCGCTCGCGGTGGAGGAGGACGACGGGGTGGCGCTGCTCGCGGGGGCGCTCGCGGCGGCTACGTCGTCCCTCGCAAACACGCGCGCGGCCGCCGAACACGCCGGATGAAGACTGGGACAAGGAGCTGGCGCGTCGAGCGGCGGCCATCGTAGACAGGAGAGGGAGGCGCATCAGTGCGGAGGCTAGGCAGAAGGAGATCGATCTGCTGCGAGCTTCGATGGCGTACGCAGCTGCCGGCGACACAAGTCAAGGGAGCACGAACGCGGCGGGGGGCGCATCGCCGTCGAACCCAGCGTTCTTTGATGGCGGTGGCGTCACCCCGCGTTCCGCGGTACGGGCCTCGCCATTCTGTGAAAGCAGCAGCCGCTCCGATTCGCCGACCGTCGGCGTCGGCGTCCCCATCGATCTCAACCAGGCGTTCACCGACTCGCCGGCTATACAGAGAGATCGGCGTCGCCAGCGCGTCGATGTGAGCGGCCGGCAATGCCTGTTTGGCGAGGATGGCGATGGTACCGGCTACTCCGATGGCCACATGTTCGACAGAATGCGTGTCGACGTCGACTGCGACATGGTATGAAATCTACGTCCTTTACCGCCATGATCATTGTGCTCAATACATGAAACCGACGTGCGCGTTGTTCGATTGCAATAGGTCGAAGGCTCGGAAGTGTTGTGTGACATGATCCGTGAGGGGACGGGGCCGTCCGTCGGGGAGCCAGATGTGGAGGCTGGATGGTACGTTGAGGAGGAAGATGGCGACGGTGAAGAGGAAGACGGCGACGGAGAGGAGGACGCTGGCGACGTAGAGTAGGACATGGAGGGCGTCGAAGAGTACATGGAGGGTGGCGCTGAGGATGTCGATGGCGGCGGCGAGGGTGTGGAGGCCCCGAAGGTCCGGAAGACGAGGAAGAAGGGCACAAAAGGCAAGCGGTGGAAGAACAAGGAGGACGAGTGCCTTTGCGACACATGGAAGCTTGTCACGAACGACTCCATCGCCGGTTCCAACCAAACCTACGGTCGGTATTGGAAGAGGATCGAAGAACAATTCCATGAGACGATGTGGTATGGTGACTTTGCGAAGGTGCCTATGGATCGCAATTGGAATGCAATGTCGCATAGGTGGCGGGCAATCCAAGACGAATGCAACAAGTTCCACGGCGACCTTGAGCAAATTCAAAGGAGGAAAGAGAGTGATGTCTACGAACGCTTCTATTCCTGTAGACAGTGTTGGGCCTCCAAGTGCAGAGGTTTGTAGAACAGCACCAAGTTTCGCTTAAGTGAACAACCCAAGGTTTATCGAACTTAGGGAGGTAGAGGTCAAAGATATTCCTCTCAAGCAACCCTGCAATTAAGATACAAGAAGTCTCTTGTGTCCCCAACACACCTAATACACTTGTCAGATGTATAGGTGCACTAGTTCGGTGAAGAGATATCAAAATACAAGTGATATAGATAATAATAGGTGGTAATTGCAATCTGTAGTAAAAATGGCAGCGAGCAAACATGCAGCAGAACTGAGAGTAAACGGTATTTCAATGCTTGGAAACAAGGGCTAGGGATCATACTTTCACTAGTGGACACTCTCAACAATAATAAGATAATTGAACACATAAATACTTCCTTCACTATGCTACTCTGAACTATTCTCCCGTTGGATAGAAATACCAATCTACTACGTAGGGCTACAAAGAGCACACCTTAAAGTCTGAGTAAATAAACACCACAATATCATAGAACACAAAGACCATCGCGTAGGGCTATAAAAGCACACCTTAAAGTCTGTATTCCACATATAGGACACTCCACGCTGTCACTATGAGCATCCTAAAATGGTCCACAAACACCACAATTTTATAGTGACATCAAACATAAGAACAACTCATGGTAAATATACATCTAATCTTATTAATGGAGCCATACACGCCACCCACACTTTCACCTTGGTATTGTGTTGTCACATGACTCCGAAGATCATAATGATAAAACCACTTAAGTAGCATAACTATAACAATGAAGGGGAAACATCTATGAATTCAACTAGATTACAATGCTCATGATCAAATAAAGATCACACCATGGGAGAGAGAGATGAACCACATAGCTACCAGTAGAGCCCTCAGCCTCGATGAAGAACTACTCCCTCCTCATCATGGGAGGCAGCAACGGCGATGAAGATGGCTCCGGGGGCACTTCCCCGTCCCGGCAGGGTTCCGGAACAGAGACTTCTGTCCCCCGAATTAGGGTTTCAGATGGCGGCGGAGCTGGGAGTCGTCTCTGGGAAAATCGTCGAGTTTTAGGGTTTTCTCCGCTGAGGCAATAAATAGGTGAAAGGGCGGCGTCGGAAGGTTCTCATGTCAACGAGGTGACCCCTCGGCGCCACCCCCCTCCAGGCCACGCCGCGGCCTGGCGTGGAGGCCTCGTGCCTCCCCCGGACTTGTCCTTCTGGCCCATGGAGTCTTCTGGTAAAATAGTGATGTCCGTTGATTTTCGTCCAATTCCGAGAATATTTCCCGACTAGCTTTTCTGAAACGGAAAAACATCAGAAAACAGGAACTGGCACTGTGGCATCTTGTTAATAGGTTAGTTCCAGAAAATGCATAATAATGGTATGAAGTGTATGTAAACATGTAGCAATTGGTATAATAACAACATGGAACATCAAAAAATATAGATACGTTTGAGACGTATCAGCATCCCCAAGCTTAGTTCCTACTCGTCCTCGAGTAAGTAAACGATAAAACAAAATAATTTTTGAAGTGACATGCTACCATCATAATCTTGATCAAATAGTATTGTAAGGCACATGTAAATGAATGAAGTGATCCAAGTCAATGGTCTATAGTTTGCTACCAAATAGATAATGAGTAAACAACTGAATCATACAAGCAAAACTTTTCATGAATAGTACTTTGGAGACATTGTATCCACAGGTTTACATAAGAGTTAACTCAAAAAGCAATAGATTCTAGTAAAAGGTATTTAACCAACACAAAGGAAGATTTAAGTTTCAGCGTTTGCTTCAACTTCAACATATTTATCTCATGGATATTGTCAAGGCAAAGCAATATAATAAGTCAAACATATCACCATATAACAACTGTTGTACCAAAGTTGACACTAGTGTTTGCTTGTGGAGATAGAAAGGAGTAGGAAAACTGACTCAACAATAAAGTAAAAGAAAGGCCCTTCGCAGAGGGAAGCAGGGATTAAATCATGTGCTAGAGCTTTTTAAGTTTCTGAAAGCATATAGAGAGCATAAAAATATATATTTTGAGAGGTGTGTGTTAATGGTCAACGAATCAGTAAATAGATAATACATTAAGTCACAAGCTAACCAGACCTTACAAGAGCGGCTGATACGTCTCCAACGTATCTATAATTTCTTATGATCCATGCTAATATTATACCAATTGTCACATGTTTTATATACACTTTATATCATATTATGACATTTATTGGACTAACCTATTAACAAGATGCCACAGTGCCAGTTTCTGTTTATTATGTCTGTGTATTGCAGAAAAGGCCCGAAAACCAAAGTGCTCGGAAAAAACCAGAAAAATTACAGAAATTCTATTTCGCCAGAAGACCCACGGAGCCAGAAGGGCAAGTCCAGCGGAGGCCCACGGCCCCTCACCATGCCGTCGCGCGGCCTGGAGGGGGGTGGCGCCCACGTGGTGAGGCCGCCTCGTGCACGCCCTCGCGTTGCCCTTTGGCCTATATATTGCTCCTGCCCCGAAAACCCTAGAAGAATCGACGATTTCTCCAGAAGAGTTCCGTAGCT
The DNA here is from genome assembly GCA_947311845.1 of Poa pratensis. Classification (NCBI taxonomy): domain Eukaryota; kingdom Viridiplantae; phylum Streptophyta; class Magnoliopsida; order Poales; family Poaceae; genus Poa; species Poa pratensis. Next base: position 9,786,608 of record CAMZMU010000111.1, read on the forward strand.
CCGCCGCCACCAAAAACCCTAATTCGGGGGACAGAAGTCTCTGTTTCGGCACCCTGCCGGGACGGGGAATTGCCCCCGGAGCCATCTCCATCGACTCCACCGCCATCTTCATCGCCGTTGCTGCCTCCCATGATGAGGAGGGAGTAGTTCTCCCCCGAGGCTGAGGGCTCTACCGGTAGCTATGTGGTTTACCTCTCTCTCCCATGGTGTGATCTTTATGTGATCATGAGCATTGCTAGTATCGCTGAATTCATATGTAATGTTTATGCTACTCAAGTGATTTTATCTAGTTTCCGGAGTCATTGTGACAACACGGTATCAAGGTGACAGTGTGGGTACTTGTGTGTGACTCTATAAATAATTTAGATATTATCATGGCTTATTCTTTGTGGAATTGTGGTGTTTGTTTACTCAGACTTTGAGGTGTGCTTTTGTAGCCCTACGCATAGTACTCTTGTTTCACCAAGAAGGAGAATAATCCCGAGTAGCACTTACTTGCGTTCAGTTGTGCTAAAATGTTGAGAGATACCACTAGTGAAAGTATGATCCCTAGGCCTTGTTTCTAAGCATTGAAACACCGTTTACAACAAGTTCTGCTACATGTTTGCTTGCTGCCATTTTTATTTCAGATTGCAATTACTACTTATAATCATCCATATTACTTGTATTTCACTATCTCTTCGCCGAACTAGTGCACCTATACATCTGACAAGTGTATTAGGTGTGTTGGGGACACAAGAGACTTCTTGTATCTTAATTGCAGGGTTGCTTGAGAGGGATATCTTTGACCTCTACCTCCCTGAGTTCGATAAACCTTGGGTGATTCACTTAAGGGAAACTTGCTGCTGTTCTACAAACCTCTGCACTTGGAGGCCCAACACTGTCTACAAGAATAGAAGCGTGCGTAGACATCAAGCTATTTTCTGGCGCCGTTGCCGGGGAGGTAAGTGTTGGAAGGTATCTCCTTTAGATTCTGCAATTATTTCTTTTTGTTTCTTGTTTTTATTTTCACTAGTTAGGCTTAATGGAAAACAACAAAAAAATTAGAGATCTTTATGAACTTTATATTGAATTAGGACATGATGCTTTTGAAGAGAAAATTAAGAAACCGATGGAAGTTTGTCTGCATAATAGTGGTAGTAATGTTATTAGCATGAATTCCTTGAACACCATTATTGCTAATGCTATGGAAAAGTCTAAGCTTGGGGAAGCTAGTTTTTATGAAAATGATCTTTTTAGTTCCCCAGCTTTAGAGGAGAAAATTTGCTCTGATAATACTGTGTCTCCCATATGTGATAATTCTAATGATGCTTGTGATATTTTAAATCCACCTACTGAAAGTATTCCTTTTGAAATACCTATGGAAATTGTTGAAAAGGTTATGGATGAACGTTATGCAGGGGATGGAACAGTCCATCCAAGTGATCACTTGTTGAAACTTAAAGAACTTTGTGAGTTGTTTAAGGTTGCAGGTTTATCAAGAGAAAATGCCATGAAGAAATTATTTCCATTGTCACTTAAGGACAAAGCAAGGGAGTGGTATGAGCTACTGGATGATCCTCATCATTCGGAGTGGAAGGAGCTTGAATATCTCTTTTACTCTAAATTTTATCCTCCTTATGAATTGTATTTAGATAGGAATTACATTTTTAATTTTTGGCCTCGTGATGGAGAAAGCATTGCTCAAGCTTGGGGAAGGCTGAAAACATTAATACTCAAATGTCCTAACCATGAGCTTCCTGAGAAAATAATTGTTACTAATTTTTATGCAAGGCTTTCAGGTCATTACAAGGATTATCTAGATGCCTGTTCAGAGGGTTCTTTCACAAGTAAGAAGGTTGAAGCTAGATGGGATCTTCTTGAAAGAATTCAAAGCAATACTGAAGATTGGGAGAACGACAAAGGTAAAGGATCAGGTATAAACTATGAATATGAATGCATTAAGTCTTTCGTTGAAACTGCTGGTTTTCAAAAGCTTAGTGCTAATTATGGTCTTGATTCTCAAATTATTGTTGATTGTTGTAGAACCTTTGCTTCTCATATTAATGTTCCTAAAGAAAGCTGGGACATGTATCATGAACCTTTCAAAGACACTTGCATGGAAAATGAAATTGTTGTTAATGATTGCAATAAACATGCTCAAACTTCTGAAAATGCTATTTCTTATAAGGATGTTAATTTTTGTGGAGTGCTTAGACCTTGTGAAAAGACTAATAATGAAGAAGAATATTGTAAACTTCATAAGCATGAGAAAACTAGAATATGGAGTAGGGCTCTAAATGATCTTGCTGAAAAGGTTTGTGCCCTATATCCTTTTATTTGTGAACTCTGCTATGAAGAAGGTCATTTCGAATTCCAATGCTCAAAGTTTAATGATACAATTTCGAGTTTGTTTGATGATAGCATGATCCATCCCGATCTTTATGATGAACTTGAATTATTTTTGGGGTGTGAAGAGTTATCAAGGAAAACTTCTTTGTTAGATATGAGTTCTTTTGATATGAATAGTATTTTGCGGGGATGCCGTCTCCATTGTGTTGATAAGAGCCACAGTAATCCTTATATAGAAAAAATTATAAAAGATGTACCTTTGCCAAAATATGAAAGGACTTATACTTGTTTTACTCTAATTAATGAAAGGGAGGAATCCTCCCAAGTTTCTTCTATTGTTTCTAACAATGAACCAGGGCATGTGGAGAAGCTTCCTTTCAAACCTCTCCCTCCTAAAGATAAAAAGAAGAGGGGAAAGAAGAAGAAGAAGAAGAAGAGGAGTAAAAAGAGAGAGGAAAAGGTATCCTCTCCTAAGCATGTTGCTCCTTTCATGATTGTTTCTAATGAGTCTAAATTATTGAAGAAGATTCACGTACTTGGGGTCATTATTATCTCGACACTAAATCTATAGGCACTATTGAAGATGATTATATGTCTGTTACTTCTTGTAGTGATCATGATTGGGAAAATGAAACTACTTTTGATATTGAAAATCTTTGGGGTACCAATTCTGAAAATGATGATGTTAATAATGTCTATACTATTAGTACTATCCATGTTCCATCCAATTATGATATGGAAAGCTCCAATCTTGGGGATGAGGTGTTTGAAAATCCTTTTGCTACTGACGATTATATATTTAAGACATCTCCTTCTAGTAAAATTGATGAAGATATGTTTACAAATGAACACACTTTGGAAGATAACTATTCTGTTGTTTATGATGATACTATGCCTCCAATCTTTGATAATTATCATAATGACAACTATGACATATGTTATAATTACAATCATCCTCATGAAACTTGTCATAGTTATGGAGGGATTACCCAAAACCATCTCTCTAATATACAACTTGTCTATCATGTTCAAGTTCTTTATGATGATCCTACTCCCATTGTTATTAATAAGAAGAACTTTGCTTATGTGGAAAATATTGATACTTTTATGCATATGATCATGATAAGAATGTTTCATGTGATGGTTATATTGTGGATTTTATAAATGATGCTACTGAAAGTTTTTATGAGAGAGGGAGACATGGCTTCATATATCACAATAATATTGAATCTCCTCTCTTTTTGTTGAAATTTTTGAAGTTGCACTTGTTTTGTCTTTCTATGCTAGATGCTTCATGCTTCAATAATTTGTTTTCTTACAAGATTCCTTTGCATAGGAAGGTGGTTAGACTTAAATGTGTTTAATATTTGCTTCTTGATGCTCTCTTATATTCAACTCTTATACATATGAGAGCATTATCAAAAATTTCATGCCTAGCTAAAAGGCTTTAAAGAAAAGCGCTTGTGGGAGACAACCCATGTTATTTTATTTTATTTGAGTCAAGGAGTGTTTACTTCTGTAACAACTCCTTTGTATCTTTATTTTATTGCATTGTTGTGCCAAGTAAAGTCTCTAGTAGAAAGTTGATGCTAGATTTGGATTTCTGCACAGGGACAGATTTTTGCTGTCCACGGTTTTGAGCTTTATTCACTCCAGAAAAATTGAAAATTCTGAAAAAATTCGTGCGTGATCCTCAGATATGTACGCAACTTTCATTAGTTTTGAGTTTCTCGATCTGAGCAACTTAAGTGCCTCGAAAAAATTCGTCTTTACGGACTGTTCTGTTTTGACAGATTCTGCCATTTATTTTGCATTGCCTCTTTTACTATGTTTGATTGGATTTCTTTGCTCCATAAAACATCAGTGGCTGTAGCTAATGTCCAGAAGTATTGGTGATGATTGTGTCACTGTAGAATATGTGAATTTTTGATTATGCACTAACCCCTAATGAGATTACTTTGAGTTTGGTGTGGCGGAAGTTTTCAAGGATCAAGCGAGAAGGATGATATGATGTGATCAAGAAGAGTGAAAAGCCTAAGCTTGGGGATGCCCCCGTGGGTCACCCAAGCATATTTCAAGAAGACTCAAGCGTCTAAGCTTGGGGATGCCCAAGGCATCCCCTTCTTCATCAACAACTTATCAGGTCATCTCTAGTGAAACTATATTTTAATTCTTCCACATCTTATGTGCTTTACTTGGAGCGTCTGTGTGCTTTTATTTTCGCATTGTTATTTTATTTTCTGAATAAATTGGATCCTAGCATTCTTGTGTGGGAGAGAGACACGCTCCGCTTTTTCATGTGAATACTCATATTCTTCACTTATATTTGTTGAGTATTCTTATCTAGCTACTGCTATGCTTTTAGCTCCTGTTTTTCATGCATCTCTTATTCAGAGCTGTTAGTTCTTGTAGAGTAATACTCTCTTGTTTCATTTGTAAATTATTTGGAGAGTTTTTGTTGAAATAAGTTGATTGGTGTTTGGTTGGAAACAGAAAATGCAACATGTGGTAGATGGTATATCGAAAAGACACACATATAGATCATTGTCTTGGATAATTTGACACTTGGCAATTGTTTTGAGCTCTCAAGTATTTCATGTTTAAGCTCTTGCATCATGTAGTTAAAAACCTATTAGTAAAGAACTACCGTAGAGCTTGTTGAAATTTGGTTTGCATGTTTGCTATCTCTAAGGTCTAGATATTTTCTGGTAAAAGTGTTTGAGCAACAAGGAAGACAGTGTAGAGTCTTATAATGCTTGCAATATGTTTTCATGTAAGTCTTGCTGTACCGGTTGATATCTTGTGTTTGCTTCAAACAACCTTGCTAGCCTAAACTCTGTACTGAGAGGGAATGCTTCTCGTGCATCCAAAACCTTGAGCCAAAACCCATGCCATTTGTGTCCACCATAACTACCTATTATGTGGTATTTTCTGCCATTCCAAGTAAATACTTCATGTGCTACCTTTAAACTATTCAAAAGCTATTATCCCTTATTTGTGTCAATGTTTTATAGCTCATGAGGAAGTATGTGGTGTTTTATCTTTCAACCTTGTCATTTACTCCTGACAGACTTTCACCAATGGACTAGTGGCATATACATCCGCTTATCCAATAATTTTGCAAAAAGAGCTGGCAAATGGGGTGCCCAGTCCCAATTAATTACAACTTTCACCTTTAATTCTCTTCACATGTTTTGCCCTGATTTATCAGTAAGCAATTTAAAAAGTTAATCATTCAAAATAGACACTCCTCCATGGTATGTGATTGTTGGAAGGCACCCGAGGATTCGGTTAGCCATGGCTTGTGTAAGCAAAGGTTGGGAGGAGTGTCACACAAATAAAGTACATGTGTAAACAAAAGAGAAGAGGGATGATCTGCCTTTGGGTAGAAATAACGTCCTTCATGGGAGCCGCTCTTGAAAGTCTGGTTGACAAGGGGGTTAGAGTGCCCACTACCATTCGTTGACAACAACAAACACCTCTCAAAACTTTATTTTTATGCTCTCTATATGATTTCAAAACTTAAAAAGCTCTAGCACATGATTTAATCCCTGCTTCCCTCTGCGAAGGGCCTTTCTTTTACTTTATGTTGAGTCAGTTTACCTACTCCTTTCTATCTCAGAAGCAAACACTTGTGTCAACTTTGTGTGCAACAATTTTTATATGCTTACTTATTGCACTTATTATATTGCTTTGTGTTGACAATTATCCATGAGATATACAAGTTGAAAGTTGAAAGCAATTGCTGAAACTTAAATCTTCCTTTGTGTTGCTTCAATGCCTTTTACTTAGAATCTATTGCTTTATGAGTTAACTCTTATGCAAAACTTTTTGATGCTTGTCTTGAAAGTACTATTTGTGAAAAGTTTTTGCTTATATGATTCAGTGTTTACTCATTATCTATTTGTTAGCAAACTATAGACCATTGCCTTGAGTCACTTCATTCATGACATATGCTTTACAATATTATTTGATCAAGATTATGTGGTAGCATGTCACCTAAGAAATTATTTGTTGTTATCGTTTTACCTACTCGAGGACGAGTAGAACTAAGCTTGGGGATGCTTGATACGTCTCCAACGTATCTATAATTTCTTATGATCCATGCTAATATTATACCAATTGTCACATGTTTTATATACACTTTATATCATATTATGACATTTATTGGACTAACCTATTAACAAGATGCCACAGTGCCAGTTTCTGTTTATTATGTCTGTGTATTGCAGAAAAGGCCCGAAAACCAAAGTGCTCGGAAAAATCCAGAAAAATTACAGAAATTCTATTTCGCCAGAAGACCCACGGAGCCAGAAGGGCAAGTCCAGCGGAGGCCCACGGCCTCCTCACCATGCCGTCGCGCGGCCTGGAGGGGGGTGGCGCCGCCACGTGGTGAGGCCGCCTCGTGCACGCCCTCGCGTTGCCCTTTGGCCTATATATTGCTCCTGCCCCGAAAACCCTAGAAGAATCGACGATTTCTCCAGAAGAGTTCCGTAGCTCCGCCGCCACCAAAAACCCTAATTCGGGGGACAGAAGTCTCTGTTTCGGCACCCTGCCGGGACGGGGAATTGCCCCCGGAGCCATCTCCATCGACTCCACCGCCATCTTCATCGCCGTTGCTGCCTCCCATGATGAGGAGGGAGTAGTTCTCCCCCGAGGCTGAGGGCTCTACCGGTAGCTATGTGGTTTACCTCTCTCTCCCATGGTGTGATCTTTATGTGATCATGAGCATTGCTAGTATCGCTGAATTCATATGTAATGTTTATGCTACTCAAGTGATTTTATCTAGTTTCCGGAGTCATTGTGACAACACGGTATCAAGGTGACAGTGTGGGTACTTGTGTGTGACTCTATAAATAATTTAGATATTATCATGGCTTATTCTTTGTGGAATTGTGGTGTTTGTTTACTCAGACTTTGAGGTGTGCTTTTGTAGCCCTACGCATAGTACTCTTGTTTCACCAAGAAGGAGAATAATCCCGAGTAGCACTTACTTGCGTTCAGTTGTGCTAAAATGTTGAGAGATACCACTAGTGAAAGTATGATCCCTAGGCCTTGTTTCTAAGCATTGAAACACCGTTTAAACAAGTTCTGCTACATGTTTGCTTGCTGCCATTTTTATTTCAGATTGCAATTACTACTTATAATCATCCATATTACTTGTATTTCACTATCTCTTCGCCGAACTAGTGCACCTATACATCTGACAAGTGTATTAGGTGTGTTGGGGACACAAGAGACTTCTTGTATCTTAATTGCAGGGTTGCTTGAGAGGGATATCTTTGACCTCTACCTCCCTGAGTTCGATAAACCTTGGGTGATTCACTTAAGGGAAACTTGCTGTTGTTCTACAAACCTCTGCACTTGGAGGCCCAACACTGTCTACAAGAATAGAAGCGTGCGTAGACATCAGCGGCTCCCATGAAGGACGTTATTTCTACCAAGCTGGCAGATATTCCCTCTTTCTCTTTTGTTTACACACTTGTGAACATTGCTTGACTGATTTCTCAGTGGCAAAAAGATGTGAAGAGAATTTTTGGTTAAAGTTGTAATTAATTGGGATTGGGCACCCCGTTGCCAGCTCTTTTTGCAAAATTATTGGATAAGCGGATGTATATGCCACTAGTCCAGGTGTAAAGTCTGATCAACAAGTGAAATAAAGACCATCTACCACATCCTCATGAGCTTGTAAACAGTGACACAAAAAAGAGTAGTAACAGTTTTGAATATTTTAAAGGTAGCACATGAAAAATTTACTTGGAGTGGCAGGAAAATACCACACAATAGGTAGTTATGGTGGACACAGATGGCATGGATTTTGGCTCAAGGATTTGGATGCACAAGCAGCATTCCCGCTTAGTACAGAGTTTAGGCTAGCAAGGTTATTGAAGCAAACACAGACTGTCAACCGGTACAGCAAAAACTTATATGACAAAACATACTTGAAAAATTATAAGACTCCACATTGTCTCCCTTGTTAACCAAAACCTTTTATTAGAAAATATCTGGACCTTCGGAACTACCAATGATACAAACCGAACATCAACAAGCTTTACGGTAGTTCTTCACTAATAGCCTTTACTTACATAATGCACAAGTTTAAACATTACTTACTTGGTAACTCAAAACAATTGACAAGTATCAAATTACTCAAGACAGTGATCTATAATACTATGTAAGCATTTTTTCTTGTACCATTAACACATGCATAGCATTTTCTGTTCCAACCAAACACCAATCAACTTATTTGAACAACTCTCAAACAAATATAAGTGAAGCAAGAGAGTACTTTCTACAAAACAACTAATAGCTCTGAACAAGAGATACATGAAAACAAAGAGCTAGAAGCTTTAGCAGTGCTAGACAGGAATACTCAACAAATATAAGTGAAGAATAGGAATATTCTAATGAAAAAGCGGAGCGTGTGTCTCTCCCAAACAAGAATGTTGTGATCAAGCATTGTAGCGACCAGAGAACAAAATAAAAACAAAACTGAAAGTAAAACACACAGACGCTCCAAGAACAGCACATATAATGTGAAGAAATAAAAATATAGTCTCACTAGAGATGACCTGATAATTTGTTGATGAAGAAGAGGATGCCTTGGGCATCCCCAAGCTTAGATGCTTGTGACTTCTAAAATATTTTCTTGGGGTGCAGGGGCATCCCCAAGCTTAAGCTTTTATCCCTTCTTGATCATCTTTCATCATCCTCTCTCTTGACACTTGAAAACTTCCTTCACACACAACTTCTCATAAACTTCATTAGAGGGGTTAGTACTCAAAACATTTAATCCACTTTGTTTCTGTAATGACACATTACAAGAACTCATTATAACATTAGCTAATGTATACCAGGTATTTGTAGCACCTTTCCACAAAAAGAAACCACAAAGAAAATTCGTATAAGAAGCAATTCAAAATAAAGACAGAATCTGTCAAAAACAGAACAGCCCATAAAGATGAATTTTTTCGAGACACTTACGTAACTCAAATCAGAAAATGATAGACTAATTAAAGATGGATATAAACCTGAGGCTTCTGCACAAAAAAGTACAGATCAATATCACGTATCGTGATTTTTTGGAATTTCGTACAGTGAAGCGCAGAAATCTGTTTCTGGACAGCAAACCAAACTTTAACACTTTCTTGCCATTAGAGGCTTTTCTTGGCACAAAAACGAAAACAAAAAGATACAAAGGATATGTTACAGTGGTAACAAAATCCTTGACTCAACAAAAAGCAAAAGAAAACAGGAAGAAAAAATAACATGGGTTGTCTCCCACAAGCGCTTTTCTTTAAACCCTTTTAGCTAGGCATAGTGATTTTAATGATGCTCTCATAAGAATAAGAGTTGAACATATAACAGAGCATCAAGAAGCAAATATAAAGCACATTTAAGTCTAACCCACTTTCTATGCAAAGGAATCTTGTAAGAAAATAAATTATTGAAGCATGAAGCTACTAGCATAGGAAGGCAAAACAAGTACAACTTCAAAACTTTCAACATAAAGAGAGGAGACTTAATATTATTGAGATATATGAAATCGTGTCTCCCTCTCTCATAATGACCATTAGGTCTTGAAGCAACCAGCATATAAAAGCAACACAAGATAAAGCTCAAAACTTTCATCATAAAGAGAGAAAATTTAATAACATGGAGATTTCTATAACCATATTTTCCTCTCTCAAAATAATTTTCAGTAGCATCATGAATAGACTCAACAATATAGCTATCACATAAAGCATTCTTATCATGATCTACATGCATAAAATTATCATTATTCTCCACACAAACATAATCATAAGTAATAGTGGGAGTAAAACTATCACATCCAGCATTGTAATCATCATAAATTCCAGGCATAGTATAATCATAATGAACTTTATCCTCAATAGTAGATGGACTGAAAATAGCATGTTCATCATTGTAAACATCATATATAGGAGGCATATCATAATCACAATAAACTTTATCCTCAATAGTAGGTGGAACTAGAATACCACAATCATTATAATCATCATATATTGGAGTCAAAGTATCATCAAAGCAAATTTCCTCCTCAAAGATTGGGGGAATAAAAATATCATATTCATCAAAACCAGCTTCCCCAAACTTAGAGCTTTCCATGGCATTAGCAATAATGGTGTTCAAAGAATGTATACTAATAACATTACCACTATCATGTAAATAAAGTTCCATAGGTTTTTTAATTTTCTCTTCAAACACATCATGTCCTAATTCAAAATAAATTTCATAGAGATCTCTAATTTTTTTGTTATTTTCCATTAAGCCTAACTAGTGAAATAAAAACAAGAAACAAAAAGATATAACTGCAGAATCTAAAGGAAATAGCTTCGAGCACTCACACGCCGACAACGGTGCTAGAAAATAGCTTAGTAGCCAGAGGGTGTGAGTACCTGTTACCTTACCTCCCCGGCAACGGCGCCAGAAAAGAGCTTGATGTCTACGAACGCTTATATTCCCGTAGACAGTGTTGGGCCTCCAAGTGCAGAGGTTTGTAGAACAGCAGCAAGTTTCCCTTAAGTGAACAACCCAAGGTTTATCGAACTCAGGGAGGTAGAGGTCAAAGATATTCCTCTCAAGCAACCCTGCAATTAAGATACAAGAAGTCTCTTGTGTCCCCAACACACCTAATACACTTGTCAGATGTATAGGTGCACTAGTTCGGCGAAGAGATATCAAAATACAAGTGATATAGATAATAACAGGTGGTAATTGCAATCTGTAGTAAAAATGGCAGCGAGCAAACATGCAGCAGAACTGAGAGTAAACGGTATTTCAATGCTTGGAAACAAGGCCTAGGGATCATACTTTCACTAGTGGACACTCTCAACAATAATAACATAATTGAACACATAAATACTTCCTTCACTATGCTATTCTGAACTATTCTCCCGTTGGATAGAAATACCAATCTACTGCGTAGGGCTACAAAGAGCACACCTTAAAGTCTGAGTAAACAAACACCACAATATCATAGAACACCAAGACCATCGCGTAGGGCTATAAAAGCACACCTTAAAGTCTGTATTCCACATCTAGGACACCCCACGCTGTCACTATGAGCATCCTAAAATGGTCCACAAACACCACAATTTTATAGTGACATCCAACATAAGAACAACTCATGGTAAATATCCCTCTAATCTTATTAATGGAGCCATACACGCCACCCACACTGTCACCTTGGTATTGTGTTGTCACATGACTCCGAAGATCATAATGATAAAACCACTTAAGTAGCATAACTATAACAATGAAGGGGAAACATCTATGAATTCAACTAGATTACAATGCTCATGATCACATAAAGATCACACCATGGGAGAGAGAGATGAACCACATAGCTACCAGTAGAGCCCTCAGCCTCGATGAAGAACTACTCCCTCCTCATCATGGGAGGCAGCAACGGCGATGAAGATGGCTCCGGGGGCACTTCCCCATCCCGACAGGGTTCCGAAACAGAGACTTCTGTCCTCCGAATTAGGGTTTCGGATGGCGGTGGAGCTGGGAGTCGTCTCTGGGAAAATCGTCGAGTTTTAGGGTTTTCTCCGCTGAGGCAATAAATAGGCGAAAGGGCGGCGTCGGAAGGTTCTCGAGTCAACAAGGTGACCCCTCGGCGCCACCCCCTCCAGGCCGCGCCGAGACCTGGCGTGGAGGCCTCGTGCCTCCCCCGGACTTGTCCTTCTGGCCCATGGAGTCTTCTGGTAAAATAGTGATGTCCGTTGATTTTCGTCCAATTCCGAGAATATTTCCCGACTAGCTTTTCTGAAACGGAAAAACAGCAGAAAACAGGAACTGGCACTGTGGCATCTTGTTAATAGGTTAGTTCCAGAAAATGCATAATAATGATATGAAGTGTATGTAAAACATGTAGCAATTGGTATAATAACAACATGGAACATCAAAAATTATAGATACGTTTGAAACGTATTAGAGAGCGGCAAGACGGTGAAGGACATGTTGACCGACGCCACCACGTTGTACCGAGAGAACAATGATCACATGGACTTCAAGTTCATGCATTGTTTCGTGAAGCTCCAAAAGAACAAGAAGTGGGAGAGGACGCGGATCGACCTCAACGGCGGCCACGGCGCCCAAGGGCCGAACGACCCGGCGTTCCTAGCGTCGGAGGGGCGCCCTGTTGGGAACAAGAAGGCCAAGAGCGATAAGGCGACCGTGCAAGCGTCCATCGACAAGTGCCTCGCCGATGTCACCACCATGTCGAAGCGGCTCGAGGTCGCGAGGGACATGGCCCAAGCGGCTATCATGCAAGCCGACACGGCAAGGATTCAGGCCATGTCTGAGGCGTCGCAATCCGTCACTCGGAAGATGAAGGAGGACTCCAAGATCTTGACCGCCGACCTCTCCGCCTACACGCCGGAGGTGAGGGCTTGGTTTCGGCTCAACCAGCAGCGCATCTTGCGTGAGATGGGGGTCCTTCTGCCGGAGCCGACGCCGATGGACACGACGACGACCACCGCGCCCATGGACACGACGGGGGAGCCTACGACGAGCACGACGTCCTCCGACGCAGAGGCAGAGCCATCGCCGCGCCCGGGCTGGGAAGACGCAGAGACGCAGGAGGCGGACGAGCCGGTGCTGACGATCAACTGAATTGTGATCGAGATTCTGTAATATGATTGCCGGACAAGGGGCGATGCTTTTGGGTTGTGACACTTTTGGGTGTGTGAACTTGATGATCGACGCTATTTGAACTAGGCCGTCCCACCGTTTATTTGAATTTGTCATCTGGGAGCGACCGGTGGGGCGTGGCGCTCCCAATAGGCGGCAACAGTTGCTGGCACGCCCAATAGCGCCTGTCCGGCAACTTTGCGGGACGCTATATTGGGCACGCCGGTGGAGATGCTCTAACCTTGCCGTTTCATGTCCTCCCTAATGAATATGTATAGAACAGGTCCAGGGCCGAACATTTGCTATTTACCATAAAAGGGCTGTCAAAAGTAAGTCCCAAGAGTTTCCAGACACAATGTTATAATCAACTAGACACAATGTTATAATCACTAAAAAAACACAATGTTATAATCACTAGACAGAAGATGTTCCCAGGTCCCAACTTCTCATGTATTTGAACTGTTACACGGAAACAAACGAAACTCTGGAATACACGAATGGTCAGGAAGATGAAATTAGTTATAGTCATCGCAAAGGTGAAGGGGAATACCCACTCAGCTCGCCAAAATCATAATGCTGATGAAAACTACAGATAAAGATGGCATTGACCGTTTATTCCAGACGACTAATACTGTAAACTCCACAAATCAGATGTCAAGTTAAGCTGCTTCTAGATCTCCCCTACCTCCCTACCAGTGTAACTAACACTACAAAGAATACAGAACAAAGTGCAAAAATCTCAGAAAGTAAGCAAGAAGACAAAAAATAATATATACACGGACTTTCAGATAAGAATGGACAGGAAAAATACTAGCCATCTCCCTCTGAACTGCCTGTGCTGCTGGAGCATCGAAACCACTCTGCAAATTTACATGTAGACTGTGTTTATCTTCTCGCGTCGGTACCCTTTCGGATATATCACAACTGAATCAACGCACAAGCCACCTTTCGTATGGGTACAGTCAATCTGCATCATTGAATACTTCAGGCTGGTCAACTCATCGGAGTTTGAAATGACAAAATCACCGACATGGTAAAGAATCCAGCTCCCTGGTCCATCCAGATAATATTCTGATGTGGCATGTTGTTCGTCCGAAGTAGAGAGGTGGAACCGGGTGGGTCTGGCATCCCACCCATGAATGAGCTCAGTTCCACAAACCCGACGACCCATACGCCTGTGCGCTCGACCCAAGTGAAGACGGAAAAACAGGCTGTATGAACCAGCAGGGAAGCAGAAATCAAGCTCCCCACCCACCTCAAGCCACCAAATTTGCTGAAGATAAGCAACACTATGGAATCTGAAATAACAGAGGGAAGAAACTCAGCAAACCTCCATTTACCACAAATCTATAAAGGAAAGGTACAACTTGTACCAAAAAAATACAAAGGATCATATCATGAAACAATCGAAAAGTTATGTAACACTTAATATGCAAAGTTCATTTGCTTTGCCTATGCTAGTAATTGTACATGTGCAATGCACGGTATAATGAATTTGTCATACGTTTACTTCAACAGATACTTATTTTGTTTGAAATATGTTTGGAGTAGAGATTTTGTGCTCCCGGGCACCAGTGATCCTGGCGTTTTAAAAAAATCGAAAAAAATGTTTACGTGTTTCAAAAAATTCTGAAAAAAATCTTGAATGTAGCCATTGGTGTATTCTACAAACGTGCCAAAAATAAACTTTAAATACTTTGTATTTTAGGCTACACAAAAATGAAAAAATTATGGATCTGAGTATGGTTATTTTCAAATCTCTAAATTTATTAGATTTTGTCATTTTTGTGTAGCTCCGAATACAATGTACTTGAAGTTGATCTTTTGCACGTTTGTAGAATACATGATTAACTACATCCTGAAATTTTTTCAGATTTTTTTGAGACTTATAAATATATATTTTTTATTTTTTGAAAGCACCAGGAGCACTGGTGCTCGGGAGCACAAACACTTTTCCGATATATTCACTGCCAATCAGTAATATCTACAACAACATATGGAACAGGGAAGATAGAGGAAAGTTAAAAGGAGGTGGTTAGTACAGGAGTTAGTTGATTAGGGAATAATTGCGCTTTTCAGTAATCAACTACAACTGTGGGATAAGTGGATGGATGGCCAAAATTGAATGTGCTAACTCATGCTTTTTTATATTGGCATAGATTCAGATACTCGAGGAACTAAATGGGTTGGGAAATGTAGAGAAAATCAAATGACTAGCCACCTGACAGCAGATCATGTAATCAAGTATTTCATAAGTTACAATCTCTGAAACTGATAACCCTAAATATAGCTGACTGCAATCAAGAAAACAATACCGACAACACTTTCTAATGGAATATTAGGAACACTCCAAGATAGACACTGATTGTTCAAAACATATTTAACAGACAGAACAGGTATAAAGAAGATAATTCCAGTACAAAGCAACACAAAATTACTACAATTTACAACAACTTTTAAAAAAGGGAAAGGGTAAACCTATTTAAGGTTCCTTTGGTTAAGGAGTAAACATAACTAAGTGTGCTAACCTTAATCCAGGCAGGTTAGCTTAATGCAGATATTGTTTGGCAACGAACCTCGTGATATAGTACAGATTACTGTTTGGCTAAATTACGTGGATTAGGTCTGGTTTAGCAATACAGAAAAGGTTGTAGAGTAAATTGCGTCATTTCGGTGGGTTAACTTGTTCCACCATTTTGTGGACCTGGGTCAAGGGGGATAAAAGACTTCCTATACCGTATCAAACGAAAATTACTCAAATGGAAATTCCATAAGTACATTTCTATCACTCATTTTTATGCAACTTTTACACCACTTCTCCCTTTTAAATGAGTTTATACCATACAAAATGGACAACAAAGTGCTCGTATCGTAAATAGTGCACATTGATGAATTTTATGTAAATGAAAAATATGTTTAGAAAAAATTGTTTATGATACATCTAGAAAAGTATCGGGATGGGTCGTTCTAATATATATTTTTTACGCTAAAGGTATTAAAAATGCCAAAGTAAATGCCTTTAGATAAAACATCTATAATTGCAAGGAGCTTATCAACCTTATAAATAAATCCACCATGTTCCCATTTTATGTGTAACCGTGTCTTCCCTTGCAATCTCCACTCTTCATAGCCCATACCCTCAAGGCAAGAAAGTTCTTCCGTAAAATGGTTCTGTTCCCACCATAATTTTTTCTCCAGTATCTCGTCCTTTCAGAGACTTCTTTCATTTATGTACCTTTGTTTCTAAACATGTGCTTGTTTTCTTGACATCCACCCCGATGAAAATATGTTTTTTAATCCTTTTAATTAGATTAATATAAGAATGTCTAGCACATCAGAGCAAACATTAACAGAGATGTAACCCTTGTTTCATCTATTGTAGTAGATTCATGTCAAAGGAAACGTTGCATCCTCACATATCACCATCTTGTGAATTAATCAGTGTTGTATATATTTCACTATGACTAACATCTAGTTTATGCTAATGAAGACTAACATCCCAATGAACACTTATCAATTATTTTAGCTTACACAATTTGCAACATTTGGGCAACATGAGGTTAACTCGTGACTTTAAAATGATTTCCAATTTGAAAGAAAGGCCTTGCATCAATCAAGTATACCATGAAAGCAAATAATAACCTAACCAGCTATAGACTATTACATCAATCTATAGTCATCTAAAAGAGTATACACTAGTTAAATCAAGTAAAGCAAATACAATATTGTTATCTATTGTTCCCTTTATTTGTGTGGACAATTGTAAGCTGAATGTCCTGAAAACTCAATATAAAATACTGTATAATTTATTCTTCAGGGACTAAGAAAGAACAACCCAGCAATAACTCTAGTTCAAGGCTTTCAACCTGAATTCAATAACCAAATTACTGGAATTCACATTGCGTAGTGAAAATCTAATAGAAGAAATATCAGTGGTAGGAAAATACCTTGATTCCTCTGTGACAAGGTGGCTCCAGTATCTTCGGTCATCTATACCTGTGATCGCCATCGCTTTTGAGGAGATGCACATGCAAAGACCTCCCTTGTTCTTCTCAATCCAGAATTCCTACAAGCCACAGCATGGTTGCCTATTAAGCAGGACAAATCATTTCAAGCAAGAACGGGCCATGAACAGAAGTACAGCCAACCGAACCAAACATGAACAAAAAAGAAAGTAGAAATCTCCTCCAGATTATTAACCAATCTATCTTCTCAATTAATCATCTATGTATAGGAGGACACAGTAATAATCCTCTCGAGTAGACTGCTATAAAGACTTAGTTAAATGAGCTACCTTTGTACCGGCATCAAAAGGAGTAGGTCGGCAGAGGCGCGCGTAAATCCCCTTGTTAATCCCCTTGTCAACCGATTTGGGGGAGGGCTTGGCATTGCCATCTCCGTCGCCAGCGCTCTCATCATCGGCGGCAGCTGCAAGAGCCGCAAGGTAGCGGTAGTTAGCGGGCAGCTTGCCGGCCCAGACAGGGTCCGCAGAAGCGGCGTCCCTGAAAGCTCTGTTGAGGCAGGCTACTTGGCAGATCTCCGGCGGGTCAAGGTTGAGCAGCATCGGTGCCAGGCAGCTCGCCGGCATGTCGCCGAGCGACGTCTCGCCCCACTCCCCTTCTGCGCCAAGGATGCTCGAACCCGTCCCCATCTAAGATCCAATTGCACGGATTATCGCCGCCTTCTTGGCCGAACGACTCCCAGCGCCTCAAGATTTGCCGAGCGAAGTGAGATTTGAGCCAAGAAACCGCCAATTAGCCTTCTATCCAGACGAGCACAATTCAAGAATCACACATGCGGAGAAAATGATTCTCGAATCCAGGCCGGCGCGGCCGATTCCATCAACTGGCTGCACCTTCCAACCCCCGCTGAACTCAAATCGAGCAAAAATGCTCCGATTTCCTGCCGGCTTGGCGTCACGTCAAGCTAAAAAAAACCAACCTTTCGGAGAAACCCGCCCCAAATTGATGGAAAACTCGGCCTCGGATCGATTGGCGTATCGAATCCCGCGACAAAAGATTTCCACGAATAGCAGGGGAGAAGCGCTGGGAGGAAACGGGAAGATTTTTCGGAGGCCTTTTAAGGAAGAAGAGACTTGGTCCACCGGCCGCCGGTCCCGTCCCGATAGTTATACGGCCATACGGTAGGTCCCTTACCTACTGACCGTATAACAATGCCGTTTGGGTCCAGTTGTTTAATTTTCTTTGGCCAGATTATTTACGCGTAAGACTGGTGTGGATGTGGATAATGTAGAGTCCTGTGCACGGCTATGTTTTGCGCGGATATGATTCGGTTGGATTTGGATTAAGTTTATTTTTTAGGGGATGATTCGAATTAAGTTGAAATCAATTTTTGCAATTTGCATATTTTTTAAGGAAAAGAGCGCCGCGACAGTCCCATCAAAGAAACCAAAGTCTTACAAAGGTTTTTAGAGCACCCGGATAATCGACATCAGATCTCCCCGGATTTTAAGAACTGAACTAACAAAAAGGAAAACATCGCCACAAAGAGACATTTACACCACAACACGCTACACCAGAGTAGAATGACACATAAGATGCGCCTTTTTTCTACGAGGAGGAAGTGATTAGTCCATAGGAACAACCTTCTGTATATGACCGGGTTGATTTTCCACGTTGTAGCTTCATCACCACATGACTTGACTTGTCCGCTCTCTAGCCGACAATGGTGAAGATTCGCAACATAAAGCGTAAAACCGCGTCACGACTGAAACCAAAAGCCCTTGAAGAACCACCATGACTCCGAACAACTTTGAGCAACATATCCTCCACTCATGCGGCTAGAAGGAGGCGGCTAGTGGATGGAAGGATCCGACCAGGCCTTAATAAGATGCCGCCAATTGCATACATTGCCCCGGACGTTCACTCCCAAGGAGGGGATCAATTCCAACTCTGCAAGCCGCTTCGATGACCCCTTGAGAAACTTAGACAATGCCTCCAAGGAGGGAATGACGACAAGGTTGCTTCGTCAGATCTAGGGTTTCCTCTGTTGCTCGAGTAAGGGAAAGCATAGTCCGGGCCATGACGAAGCCTCCAAGGAGGGGGCGGCACGTGGCCGTCGATGTCGTCAGCGTGAAGCAGGGATTTTTGCCGGCCCGACCATGAACCCAGCGAGGTCCACCGAAGTTGTGGAGTGATAACTTTGATATATTCGGCATGTTGGAGTGATGTAGAGGAGTGAGAAAATGCATGTGACTCGAGCCAGATCACCCTTTGTTTTGGTGTGCCAATCAACTCAATGTCGGGATTCAACTCGGATTGGTGGTAGTATCAGGAAGTTTTGGGTTTCCATTTCAAAGGTTGTGTGTTCACGCTCATCTGGGACCAAGCATCATAGTTGAAAGCTCAAAGTAGTTTTTTTTACTTTTCTAGAAATGCACTAGATTTTTCTAAAAATATATGATAACGATATTATTCTGAAAAAAAATTAATGATGCTATTTTCATTTGATGAGTAATGAAATTTTGTTACAGATTATATGTCATTCCATAAGGTCCTCTCTGTTTCTAATGATTCTAAAAGCACGGGTATTTTATAAAAGTTTGTTTGATTGCCTAGAGAAAAAAACGAAGAACTCTTTCAAGAGGTATGGATGGACAATTTTTTCTCTCTACAAAATGCAATGCAAGGGAATCCAACTAAACATGTAGCTAGCTAGAACACGTTTGTTGCCGCCGGTATAAGTAAATCATACAGGTTAATAAGGCTTCATCCTGTTTCCAGGGAACGCATATTTCTCTTTGCTGATTACGTGGTGCATGCATGTTCCATGCCAGTGCATAAGCTGCAAACTTTCAACGCTCATCGACCGACAGGGAAACGAAAATATATTCGCACGAGGTGCACCTCCGCCATGTGCAGCGGCGAACAGGATCGAACAGAAGAACTACTTAAAGCGAAATCCTACGTAGTGACATATGCACGTTAGTCTACTCACGCATCATTT
Organism: Poa pratensis; assembly: GCA_947311845.1. Lineage (NCBI taxonomy): Eukaryota > Viridiplantae > Streptophyta > Magnoliopsida > Poales > Poaceae > Poa > Poa pratensis. The sequence goes on from CAMZMU010000111.1 coordinate 9,806,564, forward strand.
GGTAGGCTACTTTTATTGCTACACTAGCGAAAAGCTAGCTTACATTAATTAGTTCTTCCTCCATATCTTAATATAAGACGTTTTTGTAGGTTAAACTTAGCTACCAAAACGTTTTATATTTTGTTACAGAGGAAGTAGCACCGAGCTGGATGACATGTTTCAAAAGATGCGAAGGGTGACAAAAATGTCTCATACATACAAATCAAATTCAATAGTTTTAACAGATATGCCGACCATAATAGTGAGAAGACACATCTAAACTAGTTGTGCATTCTTTCAATATGGTAGGCCATCTGCTGGAGACATTGCCGCATATTAATCATTTGCATGTGAAACAATGCAAAACAGTGAAAATCATAATTGGGGTCCTCGTAGTAAGATTCATATATACAGAATTCAGAAATCAATGAGACGATACCACCATTCCAAGAAAAAAAGATGATTCCCGTGACACATGTGGTGCAATGTTTAAACCCTGCGCCACCTGTTGGGTATTAAACCCTAACTAACGAAATCTTTCTGTCAATCTTGATGCATGCCTAAACCTAGACCAAATCGACGACTACGACCGAAAATCGAACCATTCACACACGTTGAACTTTACACACATGTAGATCTACCTTGCATGTGATGCTAAGCAGCGAAATCGATTTTGATACGCAGATCTACGAGGCATGCGAGGGGGTTGGAGATCATACCACCATGGACGAAGGCCTCCAGCTTCGATGGGATGCCGCGAGGTCGTTGGTGTCGCTGAAGATTCTAACCGTCGACAAAGGCGGAGGAGATGGCCGGCCTTCGTCTTCCGCCGAAAGATGGTCGTCGCGTTGCTCCCGGTGTGTCGGTCTAAGAGAAACCACCAACGGAGAGAGGAGACAAGTGAGTGGGGTGGAAGGGGACAGTCAGCTGTGGGGGGATTTTACGACACATGTTTCCGAAACGACGCATCTTGTTCCACCCTTCCCGCGTGTCCATCCGTGTACCATTTTTCGCTCATACAAAAATAACTCCTTGGAAACGGTCGATTCGGCCGGTCATTCAAAGCCAACTTTTGGGTTGTTTTAAGTTTCGCAATGTTTGGCCCATACAGACAAACAACCCAATTTACATCCACGGGACCTATATGGAGCCGATGCGAGTGACCAAACACGCATACGAAGCTTCTTTCCATTATAGTTTTCTTCGCTGGTTGTTTTTGATTGATACTCCGTTTATGTTTATTGAGATGTAAACTATGAACTACGAAGACGTTACAATAAAAACTGTGTGCATCAATCGATGGGTTTTCTACCCTTTTCGTTTTTTCCCCGTTTCCAGCCAATGGAAGAAATGTTTTTGCCTTGCTGATTACGTGATGCATGCATGTTCCACGCCCAGTGGGTAGGCTGCAAACTTTCAACGCTCATCGACACCGGGAAATGAAAATCTATGCGCGCGAGGTGTACCTCCGCCATGTGCATCAATATCGAACAGGAACAGAAGAACTAGTGAAAGCGAGTTCCTATGGAGTGACATGCATGTTAGTCTACTCGCGCCAGAAACTATTTGGTAGGTTAATCATATTGCCACACTAGCCAGACAGCTTATCGTACTAGCATCGAGCTGGATGGCATGCGGATTTTCAGGGTGAAATGCTGGCCACATCGATCGGCCGATCGTCAAGAAACATGTAGTGCACGTACGGAGTGTCTGTCGATCCACAGAAACCTCCGCAAATTCGCCCCTGTACGTCGCGCCAGCTTGCTGGTTGGTTCTTATCAAGATCGAGCTCGCCCAGATCGCAGAAAATTCTTTGTTTAGTCTTGCAAGACGAGAAACTAAAGATTCGTTGCTGTATATCCAACGAAAGATTCGCTAGGAGCCTGTTTGGTTAGTCGCATAGCCTCCAAACAGGCCACGGAGATGCAAAAGTGGGCCGTTTAGTTGCTCGGAACATGAGTTGCCCCGAACACGCACGAACCTCAAAGCAACTCTCAGCTAGGATCTGGAGGAACGGTCGATTCAACCATTTTTCCAAAGTCAGGTTTGGGAGAGCTACATCGAGGGGGGGCGCGAAACGCGGCCGTGCACAGGGATGCAGGCAGGGAGATGACGGGAGACGAAAAATTGGTCCAGCGTCGAGGCAAAGCTATGCTCACCACCTCTTTTAATCGGTCACCTCGAGCAGAAGGACAAATTTCCATTATTTCAGCACCGAGGAAGGCGGCGGCGACGGGGACGATTTAGATCTGAGCCACAGCAGAGCGGCGGCTTAGATCTTGGGAGGCTACGACGACGGCGAGGCGACAGCGGCACTGCTACGACGAGGATCAAGAGCTCTGGATCCCGGACCAAGATGTGACACTTCTTCTACGGCACCGACAGGTGAAGGCCGTCTTCTCCATGGAGGTAAACACCATTCCACCTTGCTTAGGTGTAGAGTAGCAGTAGTACGTACATGTTTAGATTGCTTATGGATGTTGATGTCACTAGGACCCACAGATGCAGCTAATCGTTCAGGCAACCACACTGATAACAGTGATACTGGCATGGATGCTATTAGTCCATCATAGAGTCGTTCTTCGCAACTACAGGGAGTTAATCAGGTACGGACCATTGTTTGTCCCAAACCAAGAGAGGATGGCCAACTTGGACTACATCTACATCAACAATGAGGTTGCGGTTGTGAACATGCTGCGAATGGGTAGAGCATCCACACATCTATGGAAGAGCAAGTAGCAATGTTCCTGTATATTGTTGGATATAACATGAGGTTCAGAGTGATTCTCATCACTTTCAGAAGATCTAGTGAGACAATTTTCAGGTATTTCAAGCAAGTCTTATATGCGGTTGGAGAGCTCAGATCAGAGATGATCAAACAACCATCAGGTCGAACGCTCAGATCAGAGATGATCAAACAACCATCAGGTCGAACTCCAAAGAAGATACGGCAAATACAGAGGTGGTATCCATATTTCAAGTTGAGCAACTCAGATTTAGTAGTTCATGTCATGCCATGAGTGTATTGTTGGGTAACATTACATTGTGTTCATGTCAACAGGCATGTATCGGTGCAATTGATAGTACTCATGTCCGAGCAAGAGTGTCGAGGTCTCAAGCTTCAACCTATAGAGGTAGAAAGCACTACACCGGTCAGAATGTGCTTGCGCTGTTGATGTCAACCTGAAGCTCAACTATGTGCTTGTTGGTTGGGAAGAATCTTCCCATGATGCTAGTATCCTGTTTGACACCATGAGTCGACAAGATGGGATAAATATTCCAGAAGGTAAGTTCTAACTAGAAGATGTTGCATATGCATGCCACCCTGGTGTTTTTCCACCCTTCAGGTGTACCAGGTACCATCTGAATGAGTTTAGCGGTAGGAACTACCCTGAAAATGCTCATGAATTGTTCAATCTGAGACAATATAGCCTTAGAGTTACGGTGGAGAGATCTTTTGCTGCTTTGAAGAACAAATTTTAGATCCTTGGTCAGAACTCATTCCACCTTCACACCCAAGTCAAGCTAGTCCTAGCCAGTTGCATTCTGCATAACTGGATCCTAGATATAGATGAGTATTTCCTTGATGAGAAAGATGTGGTAACAGATGGCCAGGACATGGGCCATGGTGTCGAAGCTAATGATCAAGAAGCTTGGAATGTGCTAAGGGAGGAGTGGGCTAACTCTATGTGGGCAAATAGAGGCACTTAGAGGATCTGAGGAAGAAGAAGAAGAAGAAGAAGAAGTAACCACGATGATCTGTTCGCTTTACCTCTAGAACTTGTCCCTTAACCGGTATGTGCGATAAAAACATTTATTTGGTAGTAGCTTGGAGAACATGTATGACCTCATGAACTGTTATTTGCTAGTATCTAGGGCTGAAACATTGGTATGCTTGTGAAAATGACTATGATGATCTGTTATGCGTGTTAAGGTCACAACTGCTGGGAAGAGGTGACCGGAACCAAGGTCTTTTAGCAACCAAACAACGGGTAATTGGTTGTCTGATACGCAGCCATGCAACCAAACAACAGGGTATAGTAAACTTGCTCCCACGGAAATGGGCCTGGCTCCCTCTTTAGGGCAACCAAACGGGCTATACAACGTCCCTCAGGCCCTGCGGAGTCACGGATGCAAATGGCACAAAATCTATGCAGGTAACCAAACACGCCCTACCTGACTACGTATGCGCGCGTGCTCGTGTCCGCTTCGCCCCACGCCAAACGAAATCAGCTAATAGTTGCACCCAGCGGTTGCGCTCACAAGAGGGACACCAATGGATCTTCTAGTTGGGCACTGTATCTGCATGTAACGTCGTCACGTTGAAACAACTCGATGTGAGTGATACGTCTAAAACGTATCTATCTTTTTTGATGTTCCATGCCTGTTATATATTGATTACCACATGTTTATCTTACACTTTATATCATTTTTATTCATTTTCTAGGACTAACCTATTAACAAGATGCCACAGTGCCAGTTCCTGTTTTCTGCTGTCTTTTTGTTCTAGAAAAACTCTTCTGGAAATATTTTCGGAATCAGACGTCAATTTAACTGATTTATTTCTGGACCGAGACGAAGCAGCTGCCTGAAGGAGAAGCCCAGGAAGCAGCCGAGGGAGGCAGGCGGGCCCACGGCGCGGCCTAGGGTGGGCCCGTGCCCCCAGGCCGCCTGGTGCCCTCCGACGCCGCCCTTTCGCCTATAAATCACATCTATTCGGGAAACCCTAGACACCCGAGCAAAAATCCAAGAAAAGTTTCGACGCCGCCGTCATCGTCAACCCTAGTTCGGGAGGGTTTCTGCAGTTCTTTCCGACACCTTGCCGGAGGGGAAATCATCACCGGAGGGCTCTACATCGTCATGCCTGCCTCCGGAGTGATGCGCGAGTAGTTCTTCACGGGACTACGAGTCCATAGCAGTAGCTAGTTGGTAGTCTCTCCACCTTGTGCTATCATGTTTAGATCTTGTGAGCTGCTTATCATGATCAAGATCATCTTTATGTAATGCTATATGTTGTATTTGCTGGTATCCGAGGAATTGTGAAGTTATGATCAAGTTTGTTCATGTATTTATATCATGTTTTATCTATGTTCCTGCATGCTCTCCGTTGTTAATAGATGCTTTGGCCAATTAAATGCTAATGACTGCAAGAGGGGGTATTTATGCTAGATAGTGGGTTCATGCCTCTAGAAGCATGGGCTTGATTGACAGAAACAACTAAGGTTGTAGATGTGATGTTGCCACTAGGGATAAAATAACCGATGCTTAGCTTAAGGGTACTGCTGTTAAGTCTAATGCGTTTGTTTACATTACACACTTTGCTTAATGTTATAATTTGTTGCTTGCAACTTAATACTCACGGGAGACCCGGAAGCTATCTCTTGAGTGGATTATGAGTCATAGATGCAGCTAGTAAGCAGTCTATGTATATTGTTGTAATGCCCAATAGATCTAACAATGAACATGTTCTTATCATATATTGCATTGTCATGCGTTTGCACTTTGTCAATTACCCAGCTGTAATTTGTCTACCCAACATGTATGCATATCTGTCTTATGGAGAGACACCACTAGTGAACTGTGGACCCCGGTCCTTTATTCCACACTGATACAAACACCGTTTTTACCACGCTCTACAATTGTTTACTCGCTGTTCCTTTTTGTGTTCATCATCATATTCCACACCATACGTTTAATCCTTTGTATTCAGCAAGCCGGGGAGATTGAAAACCTTCCTATTTCGTTGGGGCAAAGTACTTTGATTGTGTTGTGTGCAGGTCCACGTCAGTAATCGTAAACGGCGCCGCTGACACCTTTCTGAAGCTCTCCCAATTACTACTGGTACGATAAACCTTGGTAGATTCAAGGGAAAACTTGCTGCTGACTACATTATACCTTCCTCTTGGTGTCTCCCAACGAACGTGTGTTTCCACGTCATCAAGCATATTTTCTGGCGCCGTTGCCGGGGAATTGGAAGCTACAGCAAGGGGAGTTAGACCCACCATTCTTTTTACTTTGTTTTTGTCTTGCTTAGTTTATTTTTATTTTATCTTGTTTGCTTTTAAAATCAAAAACCACAAAAAAATTAAATTTCAGCACCTAGTTTATTTCGGTTTGTTATTATGTCTAGTTGTTTACTTGTTATCAATGGCTTCTTTCTTTGAAACAAAATCTTATTGGCAAGGTGGGTTCACGGAGGAACAACAAAAATATTATAAAGAATACCACTTGTCTCAAAAAGGGGTATATTTATGGGAACAAATAAATACATTGAATGGTTTGGCTAAAAACTTTTCCTCTACATATGATGAATCATGGTGCCTTAATGAATCATTTTGCTGTAGGAGGCATAAACACCTCTCTTTCCAATGTGATTATAATGATAATTAAATATTGGCTTCTTATGCTAAAGGAAACTATGACTTTGATAATCTTGAACAAATTGAAGAATTTGTTGTTTTTATGGGTGCCTATGAAATTACTACTTTGCTTAAGAGTATTGATGATGCTTCTTACAAATCTGAAAATTTTGCTATACTTGGATATTGCCTTGAGTATTACAATGATAATCCTTATATTACTGAATATCTTGAGAAAACTTATTCTCGAGAATATCTTGAGAAATATCTCCTTTTGATAAATTTGAAGTAACAAATTCCTTGACTCAAGAAAAAGAAGAGATAACAGAAAGTAAAAATGTGCTCCCTACTGTTATATATGATAATGCTCTTGATGATGGTCCTATATTGCCTGATGATATTAATTATACTGCTATTGTCAAAAGTGGGTTTAATGACCCCACTGTTTTTTAGCTTAATAAAAACTATGTGTTTGTAGATCATGAAAAGCATGCTTTATGTGATAGTTATATTGTTGAGTTTGTTCATGATGCTACTGAAAGTTATTATGAGAGAGGAAAATATGGTTGTAAAAGTTTTCAAGTCACTAAAACACCTCTCTTTATGTTGAAAGTTTTGAAGTTGCATTTGTTTCATTTTCCTGTGCTAGTTGCTTTATGCTTCAATAATTTATTTTATTACAAGATTCCTTTGCTTAGGAAGTGGGTTAGACTTAAATGTGTTTGATATTTGCCTCTTGATGATCTCTTTTGTTTTTCAACTCTTATTCTTATGAGAGCATCATTAAAATCTTTTAGCCTAGCTAAAAGGCATTAAAGAAAGCGCTTTTGGGAGGCAACCCATTATCTTTTGTTTTCAGTTGTTATTTGTCAAGGAGTTTGCTTACTTCTGTAACAACTCCTTCGTATCTTTTATTTTCGTTTTTTTGTGCCAAGAAGAGTCTCTAATAGCAAGATATGCTATAAGTTTTATTTGCTGTCCAGAAACAGATTTATGTACCTCGCGGTAAAAATTCGTGAAACATCACTGTCGTGGGGTCACTCTTCGACTACCCCACGGTGGGGATACCTGGGTCACGCCAAGCCTATCAGCCTTATGACGAGGGCCCAAGGAAGGCCCAAGGAGGACGACGTGCGGCCCAAGATAGTCGACGTTAGGTCATGTGACCCCAGCCATGCTTGTAAGCGCCATCGGCACCGTTCACCTGAGACCTAGCCTACCATATAAAGGCTAGGAGGGTCCTTCGTCTAGGGTACGCTCATAGCCGCCACCACAAACCCTAGCGAGATTGCCATCTCGCCATTGTAGCCACAACTCGCCATTCAATACCAGACAAGCAGGAAGTAGGGTGTTATCCTCCGGGAGCCTGAACCTGGGTAAACGCCTTGCTTGTCAGCCGTCGTGATCACCAGCGCTCATCTCTCTCCCCTCAATCAACCCGGGGTACACAACCCAGGGATTTGCCGAGTCCACACCTCGTCAATTGGCGCCGTCTGTGGGAAAGAACGAGCGCTGGAACCATGGTCGCACCGGCTCCATCGACTTTGAAGACCGACGTCTGCATCACCAAGGAGCCAATCTGCTTCGGCTCCTTCGAGTACACCTTCCACCCGCCGGCCCACCGCTCGGTGTACGCCGATCTGCACGTAGGTATGTGCCTCACCTTCGGTACCATGCACTACTTCGTAGACAGCTGTGGAGTACTCAGATCCACGGCGATCGCACCGCGCGGTGGTGGCACCCGCATCTGCCGCGACTGCCCCAACCACGCCCCCACCTGCTGCGGAGATCGCATCTGCTGCGACTGCGGCGACAGCATCTTCGACTGCTGAGAAGATCGCATCCGCCTCGACTACTCCGACCGCCTCCGCTGCGGCAGAGATCGCGCCCAACACGGCCGCGCCATCAGCGTCTCCGGCTGTCACGGAGATCGCATCGGCTACGACTACATCGACCACCTCGTCGACCACCGCGCGGATCGAGTCTACTTCGACTACCTCGATCGCGTCGCTGGCAAGGCCAAGATCTACGTCAACTTCGACTACGTCGACCACACCTTCGCGCGCGACGGAGGTCGCGCCGTTCTCATCCACGCCACTCGCGTCTCCATCGACTTACAAGATCGTCAACAAGCCAATCGCGCCCACGTCGACGACAGCGACATCACTCCTCACGTCCGCGGCGAAGATCGCGAAACTCCAGGGAAGGAGCCTCGGCGGCGACTGTGGTGTCCACCACGTCGCACCCATTTTCAGCTCCGAGCACGGCTCGGACGAAGGAAGCAGCAGTGGCAGCACCCGTCCCACTGCCCAGATCTACCCCGCGCAAGTCTTCATGATCGGCCAGAGGCCGCAGGGCAACGACGACGAACCCGCATACCCACTGGAGGTGGTCATGCCGGACCAGGTGACGCGACTCACCATCACCCGCGACATGGCAATCAAAGCCCTGAAGCACGTCGAGGACGGCACGTACCCCCCACCGGATGCACCCCGGGAGGACCTTATGGCGGTCCAGTACCTGCTACGGAAGGAAGGCGAACGACTCCGCGCAGAGAAGGCCGAGCTCCTCCGACGCAAGGAGGAGGCTGACGCGTCGAGCGCCAGGAGGGCCGCTTACTCGTTCACTGCCTCAACAGAGGTCTCACAAGGAGCAAGGCGCCACAGAGCCCGCGTGCCCCTGATGACGGAGGCCGACCGCGCTAGAGTCACCCGCAACCTCGAGTCATCATACATAGAAGACGCAGACGGGATACCCGTCCCCAAGACACCCGGAGCCGCACTCATGGCAGTCGAAACATACCTGCGGCTGACACAGCCGCCTGAGGGCGACTCGCGCGCTCTCCTCCACAAGCAGCAGATCATGTCTATCAAGGCACTCGAAGACGCACTGGTAAACAAGGCGCCGACAGAAAAAGCGCGAGAAGATCGAGATCGCCGCGACCACGAGCCCGCAGCACTCGCAGCCCCGGCAAGACAACTGCGACAACCGCAGCCAGGTGAAGACCTCCGCAACGTCATCACACAAAGGACGGTAGACCGCAGCCGCACCCAGCGGCCGGTCAGCACGTCCAACTTCGACTACGACCGCAACGACGGCGACTACGAGCCGTGCGGCGCCGCATGCTTCAGCTTCAACATACGCGACACAAGAATGCCCAAGGGCTTCAAGCTCACGGCAGAAGCAGTCAAGTACGACGGGAAGCAGGACCCGAGACTCTGGCTAGAAGACTACCTCATAGCCTGCAGCTGCCAGGGCGGTACTTCGACTACGGCCATGCAGTACATCCAGCTGATGCTCACGGGCTCTGCACGCGGGTGGCTCAACACTCAACCCAAGAACGCCTTCAGGACGTGGGACGAGTTCGCGGAGGCCTTCGTTAAATCCTTCCTGGGGACGTACTCGAGACCGACGACGTTCGTCGAGCTACAAGCATGCAAGCAAGGACGAGACGAGCCGCTCCGGTCATACATCCAGCGTTGGACCTTGCTCCGCAACACCATGGAGACCGCCTCGGAGGACCGAGTGATGGATGCCTTCATGCACGGCGTCTCCCGCCGCGACCTCCGCGAGGAGTTTGGTAGGCTCCGGCCGAAAAACATGATCGAGGTCATGAAGATAGCAAACCAGTGGGCAGACGGAGAGGACTCGGTCCGCAATAGTTCACACTACTCCCCGAAGGACGAAGCCGGACCAAGCAACTGGCGAGAAGGACGCCACAAGAAGAAGCCGCGTTACAACGGCAACGACTCAATCGAGCTAGTAGCGGCGGGATTCCAAACCCCCCGTGAGGATGAAGCGCGCGACAGCAGTCGCCAATACAGCCATGCACAGTACAGTCGAAGCGGCGGTGACCAGAGTCGCCAATACAGCCAGGGGCAGTACAACCGAAGCGGCGGCAGCAGCTACCGCAGCGACGGAGGCCATAAACGCGAGTGGCAGAAACGCACACTAAGCCCAGCGGAAGAGCTGGAACAACCCTGCAGGCACCACATGTTCAGGAACCCGGAAACGGGCAAGTGGGGATCCAACCACCTGTTGAAGGACTGTCGAAAGGCACGCAAAATATACGAAGCCATGCAGAAGATAGTCACTCCAGCACCCGCAGCGCAGCCAGCCGCGCAGCTGGCCATCCAGGCAGCACCCGCACCCGCAGTCGCTAATCCAGCACAGGCGGCGGGAGCCTTTCTGCAGCAGCAGCAACAGCCGCAGCAAGATGCCCCACCGGTGATCCAGGACGCATATCCAGCGGCACGCGGACAACTCAACATGATACAGAAGGGGCGCCCCTCAAACAGGACCCAGAAGATCATCACTCGCCAAGTTTTCCAGGCCATCACCTGTCCACCTGCAGTACCCGACTACCTGAGAGGGTCAGAGACACCAATCACTTCTCCAGAGCAGATCACCCGCCTGCAGTACCACGACCCGGGCACGCCGCTCTGGTAGTCGAAGCTCTGATCGGAGATTACACCCTGAAAAAGGTGTTCATGGACGGAGGCAGTGGCATTAACATCATCTTTGCCGACACCCTCAGAAGGATAAACAGGCCAACGACGGACTTGGCGGCATCAGAGACCACCTTCCATGGCATAGTACCAGGGCAAGCAGTCACGCCCATGGGAACGATCACACTCGACGTCATCTTCGGCACACCCGAAAACTTCAAGAGGGAGTCGATCGACTTCGAGGTAGTCGACTGGAAGTCGCAGTACCACGCGATACTCGGGCGCCCAACCTTTGCCAGATTCATGGCGGTACCTCACTACGCCTACCTCATGCTCAAGATGCCTGGCCCAAGGGCGTCATCACGGTGCACGGCGACTTCGACCGCTCCAACAGCTGCGACCGCGAGTTCAGCAAGATCTCCGAGTTCTTCGGAATGGAGAGCACTTCGAGGCGATGGCAGTCGACAACGACAAAACCATCTTCCCGCCACGCAAGAAGCAAGCCAAGGACGCCGCCTTCAACACGACTGACGACACGACAACTCATCAGGTCCACCCGACGGACGCAAACAAGACAGTCAAAGTGTCGTCGAGCTGCCTATCGCATAGGAAAGCGCGCTCGTCGAGTTTCTACGTGAGAACTGGGAGATCTTCGCCTGGCAACCTTCTGACATGCCAGGCATACCCAGGAACCTCGCCGAGCACTCTTTACGCGTCCACAAGGACGCCAAACCCGTCAAGCAGACCATGCGACGCTTCTCAGGACCCAAACGAGACGAAATAAGCAAGGAGATCGATCGACTGCTCCACGCTAAATTCATCCGAGAGATCAAGGACTCGGACTGGGTAGCGAACCCAGTCCTGGTGGAGAAGAAGAAGACGAAGAAACTCCGCATGTGCGTCGACTTCACCGCCCTCAACAAATGCTGCCCCAAGGACCATTTCCCGCTCCCGCGGATAGACAGATCATCGACTCGACTGCAGGCTGCGCACGCCTATCCTTCCTGGACGCCTACTCAGGGTACCAGCAGATCAGGATGAACGTCGACGATGAAGAGAAGACTGCATTCATCACACCCCACGGCGTCTTCTGCTACCAGACGATGCCCTTCGGGTTGAAGAACGCTGGAGCCACGTACCAGCGCACAATGCAAGCCTGCCTAAAGGGGCTAATCGGAGAGATCGTCCAAGTATACGTCGACGACATAGTCGTCACCACTCGAACGGAGGACACTCTCATCGCCGACCTCCGCAAGGTCTTCGCCGCCCTCAACGAGTATCAGATCAAGCTGAACCCGGACAAGTGTGTCTTCGGCGTGCCAGCCGGAGAACTGCTCGGGTACCTCGTCTCTGCAAGAGGAATCGAAGCCAACCCGAGAAGGTGCAAAACATACTCGCAATGCCAGCACCGACCAAGCTTCATGAGGTGCAACGCCTAGCCGGCCGAGTCGCAGCTCTCAGCCGGTTCATAAGTAAGTTGGGAGAAAAGGCCCTGCCTTTCTACCAACTGATGAAAAAGACAGACAAGTTCGAGTGGACAGAAGAAGCGCAAGTCGCGTTCGACCAACTCAAGAAAACACTCACGACTTCCCCAGTACTGGTGGCGCCACTGGAGAACGAGCCGCTATACCTCTACGTGTCAGCCACGAACAGGGTGGTCAGCACGGTACTCGTAGTCGAACGAGAAGAAGAAGGACACAGTTACCCTGTTCAGCGACCCGTCTACTACCTCAGTGAGGTGCTAACCTTGTCCAAGCAGCGGTACCCGCACTACCAGAAGCTAGCATACGGAGTCTTCATGACATCAAGGAAGGTCGTCCACTACTTCTCCGAGCACTCCATCACGGTAGTAAGCTCCTCCGGGCTCTCCGACATCCTCACCAACCAAGCCGCGACGGGCGAGTCGCCAAGTGGGTTGTTGAGCTAGGGCCCTGGGGGCTGAAGTACGCGCACCCGAAGTCAATCAAGGCCCAGGTGCTTCCAGAGTTCACCACCGAGTGGATAGAGGCCCAGCTACCAGACGTACCCGACCTGTCCAACGCATGGACAATGTACTTCGACGGCTCCAAGAAGTTCAGATCAGCAGGGGCGGGAGTCGTCCTCATCTCACCCAAAGGCGACAAGCTGAGGTACGTGCTGCAGATGAACTTCCCAACGCCCTCCAACAACGAGGCAGAGTACGAGGCCCTGATCCACGGCATGCGGATGGCCAAGAACTGCGGCGCCACTCACCTCATGATCTACGGAGACTCCTACCTCGTCGTGCAACAAACCATGAAGCAATGTGACGCCATCGCCGACAACATGATCGCCTACAGGGACCTGTACAACCAGCTGGAAGGTACCTTCGACGGCTGCGAGCTGCGGCACGTCGGCCGCGAGAGCAACGAGGAAGCCGACACCCTCGCCAACCTGGGCTCAAACAAAGCGCCGGTGCCACCCGGAGTCTTCCTCGAGTGCATCACGCAACGCTCCGTCAAGCTCCGGCCCGCGCCAGGATCCTCTACATCGCAACGAGCACCACCGACCCGCCCAGCACGGAAAGGAGCCTATGGAGGTATGCTGATCGAGCCCACATGGACGAGCCCATACCTGGCTTACATACTGCAGCAGAGGGTGCCAACAAACCCAGTCGAAGCCAAGCGCGTCATCCGCCGCTCCAAGGGCTTCACCGTCATCAAGGGGAGCTCTACAAGCGAAGCATCTCAGGAGTCCTCCAAAGGTGCATCGACCCAGTCGACGGTCAAGCCATCTTACTCGAGATCCACGCTGGCATCTGCGGGCACCACGCCAGCAGTCGAGCCTTAGTGGCCAAAGCTTACGAGCCGGTTCTACTGGCCCACCGCAATGCAAGACGCAGAAGAACTCGTGAGGAAATGTCTCGGCTGCCAGGAGTTCGCCAACAAGCCGCACGCACCAGCATCAGCACTAAAGACCATCCACTCGCCTGGCCCTTCGCTCAATGGGGGCTCGACATGGTGGGTCCACTCAAGAAGTCCTCGCCGGGAGGACACACGCATCTCTTGGTGGCAGTCGACAAGTTCACGAAGTGGATCGAAGGTGCCTATACAAGTTCGACTGCCTCCTCGGCAGTTAACTTCATCAGGTCGATCATCTTCAGGTTTGGAGTGCCGCACAGCATCATCACCGACAACGGCACGAACTTCACAGCCGAAGAGTTCAAGGACTTCTGCTCCGAGCAAGGCATCAAGCTCAACTACGCATCTGTCTCGCACCCGCAGTCCAACGGGCAAGTCGAAAAGTCCAATGGCTTAGTCTGCAAGGGCATCAAGAAGCGCCTGCGAGTACCATTGAGCGCGCGCAGGCGCCTGGGTTGAGAGCTGCCGTCTGTGCTGTGGAGCCTGCGCACTACGCCAAACAGATCCACTCAGTACACGCCATTCTTCATGGTCTACGGCGCAGAAGCAGTCATGCCATGCGACATCAAGTTCGATGCACCCCGAGTGGTGGCCTACGACGAGTCCGACGCAGAAGAAGCACTCGAGGACGACATGGATACCCTGGACGAAGCACGCGACATCGCCCTTACCCGCACAGCCGTGTATCAGCAAGACTTACGCAACTACCACGGGCGGCGACTGCGGCCCAGAGCGTTCGTCCCTGGCGACCTTGTCCTCCGCCTCAAACAGAAGAAGGTGCACAAACTCGCCTCCCCGTGGGAGGGTCCATACATCGTGACAGAGGCAATCGGCGGCGGAGCTTACCGCCTGAAGGACTCGAAGACGGGGACAGTCTGCACAACCCGTGGAACGTTGCGCAACTGCGCCGCTTCTACGCCTAATCGACTCCCCCTTGTAACAAAGTGTACTATGTCAAGAGCGGCAGGTTCCAGACGCACTCTTTCCCTTACCAGGGTACCTGAGGGGACTGGAAGGGTTTTAATGAGGCGGCCTGCTCGCAAAAATCAATGAAGTGATTTGTGGAACAAGCTCTCCCCTTTACTTTTTTAGTCAAAAAGCAACATAAACCTAGGCCGTCACCCGACGCACTCGGGGGCTGCGCCATACAGGTTCAAGTCGAAATCCTAGGCCGCACCCGAAGCACTCGGGGGCTGCGCCGCACAGGTCTAAGTCAAACCTAGGCCGCACCCGACGCACTCGGGGGCTGCGCCATACAGGTCAACTCGAAATCCTAGGCCGCACCCGAAGCACTCGGGGGCTGCGCCGCACAGGTCTAAGTCAAACCTAGGCCGCACCCGACGCACTCGGGGGCTGCGCCATACAGGTCCAACTCGAAAATCCTTGGCCGCCACCCGAAGCACTCGGGGGCTGCGCCGCACAGGTCTAAGTCAAACCTAGGCCGCACCCGACGCACTCGGGGGCTGCGCCATACAGGTCCAACTCGAAAATCCTTGGCCGCCACCCGAAGCACTCGGGGGCTGCGCCGCACAGGTCTAAGTCAAACCTAGGCCGCACCCGACGCACTCGGGGGCTGCGCCATACAGGTCCAACTCGAAAATCCTTGGCCGCCACCCGAAGCACTCGGGGGCTGCGCCGCACAGGTCTAAGTCAAACCTAGGCCGCACCCGACGCACTCGGGGGCTGCGCCATACAGGTCCAACTCGCAAAATCCTTGGCCGCCACCCGAAGCACTCGGGGGCTGCGCCGCACAGGTCTAAGTCAAACCTAGGCCGCACCCGAGCACTCGGGGGCTGCGCCATACAGGTCCAACTCGAAAAATCCTTGGCCGCACCCGAAGCACTCGGGGGCT
The DNA here is from genome assembly GCA_947311845.1 of Poa pratensis. NCBI lineage: Eukaryota > Viridiplantae > Streptophyta > Magnoliopsida > Poales > Poaceae > Poa > Poa pratensis. Next base: position 9,822,081 of record CAMZMU010000111.1, read on the forward strand.
GCGCCGCAGGTCCAAGTCAAAATCCTAGGCCGCACCCGACGCACTCGGGGGCTGTGCCGCACAGGTCTGACTCGACACACCTCGGCCGCACTCGAAGCACTCGGGGCTGCGCCGCACATGTCTAATTCAAAATCCTAGGCCACACTCGATCCGCTCGGGGGCTGCGCCGTACAGGTTTACAGAAGTCTACAAGATATAATTTACTCACTCGGGGGCTACCCCCACCTCGGCATACATACACCCATATTTCCACTTGGAAAAATTGCTTTTACAAGCTAACGCTATACAACAACAGTCAACTACTCTTATTCTACAGGCTCGCCCTTTGGCGCATCGAGTGGCCCTACAAGGTGTTCACTAAAGCTCTGGACCTGTTGAATCATCTGACGCGCAGCCGCAAGAGTATCGGCGTAGTCACCCTCTCCAGGCAAGCCGCCAAGCACCTTGTACAGTTGAAGATTAGGCCGGTGCATTCGAACGTACGCCAGCGCCACGTTCGCCCCGGCAACAAGTTGAGTGTGCACGACTTCCTTCAACGCACTGCCTTCACGGAACCTCTCCAGCAGCGCAGCCAGTCCATTAGGCTGCTCGTTGTGCGGAAAGTACACCCTGTTGACCTGCCAGAGGGTTTTTCTACAACCTTCCAAGAGCACAGCAGCCCGCCAGGTGCGATCCAGCATTCGCGCCAGCACACTCCCTGGATTTATTCGACCAAAAATGACGCGCTTCGGGTGAGTCACCGGCGGCTTCTTTCTCCACCCGCTCGTCTGCTCGACTTTGCTCGGCTTTCCAGTCAGAGTTCACATCTGCGTCAAGACCCAACACTAAGAACAGTAAAAGGATAAAGAAGTCGCCGCACAGTGCTAGAAGACCAACCTTGCAGCTGCCGACTGATCAAGTCCATCTCACCCAGCAGAAACTCCTCTCGCTGGGAGAACGGCGCAACGGGCCGTGACCTCAAGCACTCCAACTCCAACTCGGCGCTCTTCAACTTCGACTCGAGCTCAACAACCTTGTTCCTCATGAAGGTGATCACTCGTTGATCATTCACGCTTCGCGCAGGAGTTGGAGGAGCTCGACGACGACGACGGGTGGGTGCAGCCGAAGAGGTGTCCTCCTCGTCACCCGCACCAGTCATTCCAGCGACCCCAGGAGCTTCGCCCATCTCAGACTGCCAAGTTCGACAGCGTCAAGCAAAGAAAATAACACATTCAAGCATACATATGAAAGAATACTCGAAGACACAACTTCACATTTCAACACCAGCATGTTCGCGACAGAAGACCCGCAAACTATATAGTTCATTACAGACCAAGAACCAAAAGCAGAAGAATCCTAAAAGAAAGGAGTCTACATCACAGACTCCGACTGGGAACGGCTCTTCCTAGCAGCCAACTCTGCAGCCTTGGCAATCCTCTTCTCGAAGGTGGCGACCAACTTCGCAGCCAGCTGACTCGCCTGCGCCTTCACACCGCTAAGGGACGCGGTCCTGCCATCAGGCTTCCGAGGGAAGTCGCTGACAACCTTCTCAAAATCACCTACGACTTGGTGACCAAGAAGTAGCTGGAAAGTGAGCTCGGAGCCACGTACCGTCTGCGCACGCGTGTAGTCCGCCAAGGTGGTCGCATTTCCTTCGAACGGAGCCGCAAGCGCGTCAACAGCAACTGGCGGTAGCTTGTTGGGGAAGATGCTCTGGTGCACAGTCGCCAAGGCGCCTGTCGACTTCCGCAGCGCCGCCGAAGCATACGCGCAGACGCGGTCCTTGAAGCCAACAGCCTTCGCCAAGTCGACATTCTCGCTGGAGGACCCTTCTGGAGGAGCACCCCCGCAAGTCTCTGATCAACAGAAATCCACGCCCATAAGACATCCGAAGTCGACAAAAGACAAAGTAGGCACTGAGCTGAAATGCTTACTTCCAACAACATCTGCGAGTGCGAGCAAGCGGTCGACCTGGGTCTTCTCCAGATCATCCCGAGCTTGTTCACGCTCTTGGGCTTCACCCAACAACTTCTCCAGCTCCGCGACCCGCTTCTTCGTGCCCTCCTTTTCACCTGTGGATCAACGGAGCAAAGTTAGCAATAAAGGCAGTCGAAGCACCCCTCGAACACAAGGGTTCACACTCACTATTCGCTTGCTCCAGGGCAATGCGGAGCTGATCCCTCTCCTGCTCCATGCGAACGAAGGCTGCGGCTCCCTCCATCTGCTGGCGATAAAATGGCTGCAGGAAACACAAGACATCAATCTGCGCCCGACTATTCTAGTCACGCACATCTTCGGGGGCTACTCCCATCGGGAGCGCTGTTCGCGCACCCGATACAGATTTTGCAGAACGAGTCGAGGACACTTACATGCTCAAGCAGCCCAGCGTCAACCGGAGTCGCATCAGCAGCTTTCTCTGGCACGGAGGAAGTCGAAGCCTTCAAGGCCAAAGCGTCACCCGCCAGAGCCTCTTCTCCGGTCGTCTTCGCAGTCTGCTCTATCATGGGAGCAGAAGTGTGCTCCATCTCACGAGGGGACGAAACAACAGCGCCAGTACGGTCGCTGTAACAAGACAATTCAATTCAAGGACTCGCAAGTGAAAAAGCATACCCGACAAAAACGAGGCAGTGGCTACGCGACTAACCTGGCGACATCGACGTCATCTTCACTTCCCAGGGAGACGGAGGCCATCCTCGCAAACTCAGTCGGCGGTGCAGAGCCGAGGGGAGGCACGACCAAAGGCTCAGCCAGATCACTCGTGCGCCTAGCGCCCGAAGACGACTCGCTCGTCTCTTCCTCGTTCGCACCCGCCTCCTTCACAGGCGACGAAGCAGAACCAGAGTCGCCATTCTTTCGCCTCTGCCGCTTCCGCAGCGGCTCCTCATCTTCATCCTCCTCCTCCAACTCTTCACTCGGAGAGGTGGCGGAGGGAACTTCATCGTCATCAACCTCGTCCTCAGGGAACTCTGCCTCTTCATGAGGTCCATTCTCCATCAACGGAGGAAGACTGACATAGCTCGAACGACCCTGTCAGCAAATGAAGCATTCGAGTTAAGCAAAAAGATTCGACAGAAGAAGATACAAGACAATCAAAGCAAACGAAGCTCACCTCAGGCACAGGATTATTAGGCCCATATGGCTCGACTGGGCACTTGACATTGCACGGGTCAGCGGCTCGGAGACTAGTAATGCTCCTCACCTTCGACTCGACTGCGTCGTCATCGAGCTCATTGCCACCATCCTCACACGCCCACATTGGGTGGACGCGAGTGCGGAGCGGCTGCACCCGAAGCCTGAAGAAGGTGGCGATGAGGTGAATTCCACCTGTCTCGCGCCCGAGACTTTTCAGAAGGCCACGAAGAAGCGTCAGCGAGGGCTGAGTCGCCTCCCTGTCCTCCTTTGACAGCGGGTGCGCCCACGCGTTCGTCTTCCGCAACTCGGGATCAGCCGCGAAGTCGGGAAGCCCTTCTTGGTCGCACCTGATGTAGAACCACTTCTTCCGCCAGCCCTGGACGGAGTCGGACTTCTTCATCTGAAAATAGGAGGTGTCGCCACGCACCTGGATGCCGAAGCCGCCGACTGGATACACCTGCTTGCTTTTCCTCACGTTCCTCCTCACGAGGAATAGCGACTTCCACGGCAGCCAGTTGGGTGCGATTCCCAGGAAGCACTCGCAGAGCACGAAATAGCTCGCGATGCTCAAGACGCTATTGGGAGTCAGATCGTGGATCTGAATCCCATAAGCATACAAGAGACCACGGACGAAATCGTGGAGGGGGAACCCGAAACCCTGCGGAAGGAAATCCACGAAGCAAACACGTTCCCCCTCGCGAGGAGCGGGGAATACCTCTCTCCTGGGAGCGCGCACCGTCGCCTTATCTGACGGCGGCAGCAGCCCCTGCGCGCGGAGGGCCTCGAGCTCGGCCTTCTTCACTGACAATTTCACCCAGTCGCCGTCGGGCTTCTTCATCACGCTCGCCTCGGCGGCGGCGTCGGCGCCAGCAGCAGGCTTCCCCCTCTTCATCGCGGCCTTGCTCATGGAGGGTGAAGAAAAGAAACTGGCAGAGGAGCAACAATGGCGGAAAGAAAGCAGCGGAGACGATGGCAGAATGGGGATAGAATGAACTGTTCGCCGCCGCGGTGAAAAAATATATACCGCGTGGTCAGTTAATCCAGACCGTCCTCAGCGAAACCGCGCTCCACAACATCATCTGGCCGTCCACGTGTCGCGCGGAGATAGCAACCGTCGCCGGCCATGCCACCCACTACGCGCGGGAATCGAGGCGCCATCATCACACCGCGAAATTTTCGCGCCCAACGGTCAGTATAATGCGGCAACCGCTGTCTCCAGTCAATACTGACAGTGGGACCGCACTGTCACGTCCCATCGGACGCAGAGTGAGCCAAAAAACGTCAGCGCTGACGTCAACTGCGCAGGCGTAGCAAGTAAGCCAATGGGCTGATCGAGAACTTGAGCAATTCATTCGAGTGCAAAAATATTCAGTAAGCTCTAAGAGCCGAATAAACTCGAACAGTTCATTCGAGTGCAAGAAGAGTCAGTAAGCTCCAAGAGCTGAAGATTTTGTTTTTGTTTTGTTTTTAACAGATTTTGTTTTTGTTTTGCATTGTCTCTTTTGCAAATATAGATTTACGTTCTTCGGGGGGAGACCAGGATCTTGCTTAGTAACAGTAGCTAATGTTTGAACTAAAGTATGCGATGTGTTTTTATAGAACCAAGTGAGCTTATGTTTTGATGCACTAACCCCTCTAATGAAGTTTGCGAGTTATCTTTGTGTGAAGGAAGTTTTCAAGTATTAGGAGAGAAGGATGATATAAGAAGATTAAGAAGAGAGAAAAAGCTTAAGCTTGGGGAGTCTCTCTTGGATCTCCCAGCATATATCAAGAAGACTCAAGCGTCTAAGCTTGGGGATGCCCCTTCTTCATCAACAAATTATCAGGTCATCTCTAGTGAGACTATATTTTTATTGCTTCACATATTGTGTGCTGTTCTTGGAGCGTTTGTGTGTTTTATTTTCTGTTTTGTTTTGTTTTTATTTTCTGATCATAACTAGTTGGACCCTAGCATTCTTGTGTGGGAGAGAGACACGCTCCACTTTTTCATTAGAATACTCCTATTCTTCACTTATACTTGTTAAGTATTCTTGTCTAGCGCTGCTATACTAGCTCTTGTTTTTCATGTATCTCTTGTTCAGAGCTATTAGTTATTTTGGAGAAAGTACTCTCTTGTTTCACTTATATTTGTTTGGAGAGTTGTATAATTGGCGTCTGGTTGGAACAGAAAATGCTAAGTGTGTGGTAGTTGTATAACGGAAAAATTTGCATAGTCTTGTAGATCATTGAACTTTGATAACTTGATTCATTGCAAATGTTTTGAGATATTAAGAAGTTAGATGTTAAATGCTTGTTGGTTAATTAAGCTAAAATCTGATTAGTGGTTGTGTTATTAAAGCTTGTACCGTACTACAAACTCTTAAAATTGCTGAAGGTGTAGTTGGACTTGATAGCTTCTCATGTCTGAAGGTAGTTGGAAACAACATAGTTGCGTGCTAAGGTCGGGGGATCTAACAAGGTACTTGTACCTCTGTGAACGGCCCCTCTTGGAGTGAATTTAATCATGCTCTTAATGTTGAACCTGCTAGTCGTTTGCAATAAACTTTTGAGTTCTTTTTGACTAATGTTAAGCTACGGTTTTTGGCACTTCCACCATCCATATTTTGCTAGACTCTTCGGTGTTGTGCATTGCCTTCTGCTCACATTGAGAGTTGTGCATACTTCGCCAGTACATCCAATCCCGTGGGAGAACTTCCTCTTGTTCTCCTACACATAAGCCAAACATCTTCCTCAAAACAGGCACCATAACTACCTATCACAACAATTTCATAGCTGTTCCGAGATATATTGCCATGCAACTCCCATCTTACATTACATGACTTGTTGTCATTCATCATTGTTATATATTGCTTTGCATGATTCTATACAGTTGATGTGTGGTTTTACCCATATTACGCTAGATCATTGCACATCCTGCTACACTGGCAGAGGCACTCAGTTTCATACATCATGTTTTGTTCATTATGAGTTATTTGTACCAAAAAGTGTGTCATCATATTAGAATGTTGCTCCTACAGTGAGGGAGAGAAAAGTGAAAAGAGCCATGGAGGCCATCGAAAAGAGAAATAGAAAAAGGAAAAAAAGAGAAAAGGAGAAAAAAAGAGAAAGAAAGAAAGAAAAGAAATAAAGAGAGAGGGGGCAACATTACTATCTTTTATCCACACTTGTGCTCATGTTTAGCACCTGCAGTTTCATAGTCATCATTTGTGCTCATGTTTAGCACCTATACTCCATGTGAGAGAGTTCTCATGTTTTACTAGTATAACTATGTAGGGAATTACCACTATAGAACTTGGGTTGTATATTCCAATGATGAGCCTCCTCAAAAGTGCTCTAGGTCTTCGTGAGCAACCAAGTTGGATGCACCCCCACCAGTTCCATTGGAGAGCTTTCATACACTTATAGCTCTATGTGCATCCATTGCATGGCAATCACTACTCCTTACATAGCTTCGATTATAAGACTTCCTCTTGTCTAATGATCACTTATAGCTTTGTGAGCCTATCTTCATTTGGCCTTCCAAACCCCCATTATTATTCTCTTTGCCATAACATCCTGGTGCCAATACCAAATGCTTAGGCTCACCGGTTGAGTAAAACTTCTAAACAGTTGATTCATTACGTTTGTGATACTTTCGCTTGACTGTATCATTTCTATGTTTGTGGAAGATTGCTTGATGCTTAAGTAGAAGGATTGAACTTCTATACTGAATGCTTAAATCATCTATAATAAACTTTATACGGTTTCATGTCTTTATAGCATCTTCCATGAAAGGTTTTTCTTGTTTAATTGTCTTGCTTTATCATCTGTTTGTTTAATATCAAATATAGACTTTTGCTTTGAATGATTTGATCTCAGCTCACATGCTTTACATTACTATATGATCAAGATTATGTTGGCAGCATGTCACCTCAAAAATTATCTTTTATCGTTTACCTACTCGAGGACGAGTAGGAACTAAGCTTGGGGATGCTTGATACGTCTAAAACGTATCTATAATTTTTGATGTTCCATGCCTGTTATATATTGATTACCATATGTTTATCTTACACTTTATATCATTTTTATGCATTTTCTGGGACTAACCTATTAACAGGACGCCACTCTGCCAGTTCGTGTTTTCTGCTGTCTTTTTGTTCCAGAAAAACTCTTCTGGAAATATTCTCGGAATCGGACGCCAATTTAACTGATTTATTTCTGGACCGAGACAAAGCAGCAGCCCGAAGGAGAAGCCCAGGAGGCAGCCGAGGGAGGCAGGCGGGCCCACGGCGCGGCCTAGGGTGGGCCCGCGCCCCCAGGCCGCCTGGTGCCCTCGGGTGCCCTTCGACGACGCCCTTTCGCCTATAAATCACATCTATTCGGGAAACCCTAGACACTCGAGCGAAAATCCACGAAAAGTTTCGACGCCGCCGTCATCGTCAACCCTAGTTCGGGAGGGTTTCTGCAGTTCTTCCTGGCACCTTGTCGGAGGGGAAATCATCACCGGACGGCTCTACATCGCTATGCCTGCCTCCGGAGTGATGCGTGAGTAGTTCTTCACGGGACTACGGGTCCATAGCAGTAGCTAGTTGGTAGTCTCTCCAACTTATGCTATCATGTTTAGATCTTGTGAGCTACTTAAAATGATCAAGATCATCTTTATGCAATGCTATATGTTGTGTTTGCTAGGATCCGATGAATTGTGAAGTTATGATCAAGTTTGTTCATCTATCTATATCGTGTTTTATCTATGTTACTGCATGCTCTCCGTTGTTAGTAGATGCTTTGGCCAAGTAAATGCTAATGACTGCAAGAGGGGTATTTATGCTAGATAGTGGGTTCATGCCTCTATAAGCCTGGGCTTGATTGACAGAAACAACTAAGGCTGTAGATGTGTTGTTGCCATTAGGGATAAAATAACCGATGCTTAGATTAAGGGTACTGCTGTTAAGTCTAATGCGTTTGTTTACATTACACACTTTGCTTAATGCTATAATCTTCTGCTTGCAACTTAATACTCACGGGAGACCCGGAAGCTATCTCTTGAGTGGATTATGAGTCATAGATGCAGCTAGTAAGCAGTCTATGTATATTGTTGTAATGCCCAATAGATCTAACAATGAACATGTTCTTATCATATATTGCATTGTCATGCGTTTGCACTTTGTCAATTGCCCAGCTGTAATTTGTCTACCCAACATGTATGCATATCTGTCTTATGGAGAGACACCACTAGTGAATTGTGGATCCCGGTCCTTTATTCCACACTGATACAAACACCGTTTTCACCACGCTCTACAATTGTTTCCTCGTTGTTCCTTTTTTGTGTTCATCATCATATCCCACACCATACGTTTAATCCTTTGTATTCAGCAAGCCGGGGAGATTGACAACCTTCCTATTTCGTTGGGGCAAAGTACTTTGATTGTGTTGTGTGCAGGTCCACGTCAGTAATCGTAAACGGCGCCGCTGACACCTTTCTGAAGCTCTCCCAATTCCTACTGGTACGATAAACCTTGGTAGATTCAAGGGAAAACTTGCTGCTGGCTACATCATACCTTCCTCTTGGGGTCTCCCAACGAACGTGCGTTTCCACGTCATCAGGAAGTGAGGGAGTGGTGGCGGCGATTGTGGTGGATGGATCGAGGAGAGAACGAGAGATGTGTCTCGTCCTATGATAGGAGGGTGAGTGCGTTTCGTTGCGTTCTGGACGTCGGATGTGTAGTTGCTGAACGGTTCAGATGTGTGATCCGTGCATAGCTGTTCGAGCCGCTTTTATTGGCTGGAGTAATTTCGTCTATCATGTGAATGTCCTCCTATTAATTTTGGCATAAAGTCATTTAAATCTGCGAAATTAGGTAGAAAGAAAGAAAAATATTAATATTCGGATATTATCCACCAAATATAGACTATTTTGCGTGAAAATTGGATGGGTGTCATTTTGCACCATATTTTTTGTATTTGCTTCACAATAAAGTCATTTTTGACACTTATAAAATGGAAAATGATGTTTATAAAAATAATTTCAAAATTCAGTTTGGCACCATTGTTTCCAATGTCAAGATACAACCTATGTGCCAAATATGAGCACTTCATCACATACTATGCCACGGAAATGGCGATATCTTGGTCATTTGTCTTGAAACCTACACATGTTTATAGATGATAGACCTTTGTGTCAAGGATTTTTTCGAAAAGTTTGTCAAAACTCAATTTTATTATTTATCTTAGCAAGTAGTACACATAAAAGGAATCCTTGCCAAATGATATCTTTTTTTGAGTGTTTTTTCACTTTCTTTGAATTTTTTTAAAAGTTGGTCAAAATGGCCAGGATGGCTATCCACTGAAATGGGTCGAATTTTTAAAAATTATCGACGGTTCTGTAATATAATCACTACTTGTGTACCTTAAAATGATTTTTGGTAAAAATATAGAACAAACTATCACACACTTGTAGTTCAAATTTGAATTACTTTCAGAAATCGGCATAAAGTCATTTAAATAGGCGAAATTAGGTAGAAAGCGAGAAAATTCTTAATATTTGAGGATTATCCGTAATATATGGACTACCTTTCGTGAAAATTGGATGCGTGTCATTTTTCACCATTCTTTTTGTATTTCCTTCACAAAAAAAGAAAATTTTGACACTTAGAAAATGGAAAATGATATTTCTAAAAATAATTTTAAAATTCAGTTTAGCACCATTGTTTCCAATGTCAAGATACACCTATGTGCCAAATATGAGCACTTCATCACAAACTATGACACGGAAATGGCGATATCTTGGTCATTTGGCTTGAAACCTACACATGTTTATAGATGGTACACCTTTGTGTGAATGATTTTTTCGAAAAGTTTGTCAAAACTCAAGTTTATCATTTATCTTAGCAACTAGTACAAATAAAAGGAATCAATGACAAAGGATTTCTTTTTTGAGTGTTTTTTTCACTTTCTTTGAATTTTTTTAAAAAGTTGGTCAAAACGGTCAGGATGGCTATCCACTGAAATGGGTTGAATTTTAAAAAATTATCGACAGTTCTGTGATATAATCACTACTTGTCTACCTTAAAATGATTTTTGGTAAAAATATAAAGCAAACTATCACACACGTGTAGTTCAAATTTGAATTACTTTCAGAATATCGGCGTAAAGTCATTTAAATAGGCAAAATTAGATAAAAATCGAGAAAATTCCTAATATTTGGAGATTATACATCAAATGTGTACTACTTTGCGTGAAAATTGGATGGGTCGTATTTTGCACCATATTTGTTATACCTGTTTCACAAAAAAGTCATTTTTGGCACTTAGAAAATGGAAAAATGATATTTTTAAAAATAATATAAATTTCAATTTGGCACCATTGTTTCCCATGTCAAGATACACCTATGTGCCAAATATGGGCACTTTATCATAAACTATGGCACGAGAATGGCCATAACTTGGTCATTTGGGTTGAAACCTATACATGTTCATACAAGATAGACCTTTTTGTGAATGATATTTTTGTGAAGTTTGTCGAAACCCAAGTTTATCATTTATCCCAGCAACTAGTACACATAAAAGTACTAAATGCCAAAGAATTTCTTTTTTGTTTGAGTTTTTTCACTTTCTTTGAGTTTTTTTTAAAGTTGGTCAAAATGGTCAGGATGGCTATTCACTGAAGGGGTCGAATTTTTCAAAATTATTGACGGTTTTGTGAAATAATCACTACTTGTGTACCTTAATATGTTTTTTAAGAAAATTCAAAGCAAACTATCACACACTTATAGTTCAAATTTGAATTACTTTCGGAAAATCGGCATAAATTCATTTAAATGGGAGAAAGTAGGTAGAAACCGAGAATATTCTTAATATTTAGAGAGTATCCATCAATATGTACTACTTTGCGTAAAAATTGGATGCGTTGTATTTTGCACCATATTTTTTGTACACCTTTTATTCTGTTTTCGATTAATTGGCTCGCTGCATAAATGTTACAAACAAATTTGATTGCTTTTATAACATAAAGTGTGCAGTGGTCTAGCGGTTAACTATAATCTGTTTCTTTTGAGAAGGTTTTGGGTTCGATTCCCCTATTCTATCGCTTTTATTCTGTTATCTAGTAATTGCCTCGGTGCACACATAGTATAAAACTGTTCTGTTTCCAAATATTCAATATGGTTGGTGCGCTCGTTTGCTATTACCTTTTACTTGTTGGAGGTCTTGGGTTCGATTCCTACTTGGTGCATTTCTTTTCAATATATGCAAAATGAACGACTATATATGACAGGTTGGTCCTACATGTAATTGTGGATTTCTAATAATTGAGACCAAAATGAAAAATATATGACATTTAGATCCGCATACCACAGTTTTTTCTAATTTATTTTTGTACCTGACAAGTGGGTCCCGCATGATATTAAAAATTACGCACATTAAAATTATAAAAAACTTGTGATAACTAAAACTTATTAAAAATGTGCAAATTAATTATGTTCGTGACAAGTGGGTCACGCACGATATTAAAAACATAAAATTAAATCTTTTCCGGATTACTGGGTCCGCATGAAAACATGAATTTAAAATTATAACAAATTATTTTCCCTGACATGTGGGTCCCGTATTATATTCAATGACGGTTTACATACACCACGATCTTGATTCGTCACCTATTAACAGAGACGATGGCAGCCCTTCCGGGTTTGGTAATGGGTGACGGTTTACCCCTACTAAAGCATGACGAGATACGAAACCATCAAGCATTAGGATGGAACTTCGTCTTGCTCTTCTGTATTACGTTAATGCTTGATGGTTCCAGATCGGCCGGATCAGCTAGCTAAACGAGCTCCATCAGCTAGCTAGTTGCACCCGGGCAGCGGTTGCGCTCAGAAGAGGGACGTCGGTGGATCAGATCGGCCGACCAGCCGTATTCTAGTAGGGCACTGTACGTCCGGGCGTATATTAGTCGTCACCTTGAAACAACTCGACGTCGGTGGTCGACATCAAGTGCTCCCATGTATGGGCTCCAGCTTGAATGGTCGATCCGTTGCCCACCACGCAACAAATATCAGCAGGAGCGTGACGAGACGTGTATATAGTACGACCCCGAACGAATTAATAGTGCAACAGTTGTCTCTAGAGGACTGAGAACCAACAGAAAAAAATACCCCGCGACGCTCCCCGTGGGACCCGGGGAAACCTTAGCACCACCTTCACCGGTTCCCTCCCGCCTTCACTCTGCCGTCGGAGGACGAAGTTAGAAACTAGGTTTATCGTTTCGTGGGGTCTAGCCTCCACATGATCATGTTATATATAACAACAGGCAGGTTACAAATACATGTACACAACGTGTACGGTCAGCGTATATACGCTATACAAGACTGATGTTTAACACTCCCCTCAATCTAAACTTCTAGAAACTAAATTTAGATTGGTCCGAAATCGGTCTAGCATCTGCCGTGTGGCTGGTTTAGTGAACACATCAGCCAACTGATCATTGGAGGAAATGAACCTGACTTGGAGATCTCCAGCAGCTACTCGCTCACGCACGAAATGGAAATCAATCTCAATGTGCTTGGTCTTAGCATGGAACACTGGGTTTGCAGTCAGGTATGTAGCCCCTAAGTTGTCACACCACAAGATCGGTGTGCGCTGCTGTACAACGCCAAGCTCCTTGAGCACTGACTCGACCCACATGGCCTCAGCAGCCCCATTTGCCAATGCTTTGTACTCTGCCTCGGTACTAGATCTCGAGACGGTAGGCTGCTTCTTCGAACTCCAGGAAATCAAGTTCGGTCCTACAAAGATGGCAAAACCTCCGGTAGAGCGTCGATCATCGACACACCCTGCCCAATATGCATCCGTGAAAATACTAATACCAGTAGAGGAGGACTTCCGAAAATGCAAACCGGTACTGATGGTGCCCTTGACGTAGCGCAGTATGCGCTTCATGGCTTCCCAATGTATCTCTGTCGGCTGGGAGAGAAACTGACACACCTTGTTGACAGCAAAGGAAATATCAGGCCGAGTGAGAGTTAAATACTGAAGGCCTCCAACCACACTTCGGTATCGGAAAGCATCATCAACACCGAGTGATCGTCCACCATTACGAGCTAGCTTCTCGGAGGTATCAAGTGGAGTAGGAGTGGGATTACAATTCTCCATGTTGACACGATGAAGAAGGTCAAGAGCATACTTGCGCTGTGTCACACTCAGGCCCCTGGAATTGGAAGACGCTTCTAATCCAAGAAAATACTCCAAGGGACCAAGATCCTTGATCGGGAAACTATCCGAAAGAGACTGGACCAGGCGCTCAACCGCAGCTGGTGTAGACCCAGCAATAACAATATCGTCGACATAGACCAACATATATATATATCTGAACAACTCCAAGGGATAAAATGAATAAAGAAGTGTCGGCCTTGGAGGAAGTGAAACCAAGCTCAAGCAACCGAGCACTCAAACGGGCATACCAGGCGCGAGGAGACTGCTTGAGACCATAAAGGGCACGCTGCAGCTTGCAGACATGAGTAGGGTGCTGGGAATCCTCAAAACCAGGAGGCTGCTGCATATAGACATCCTCTGTCAGAAAACCATGAAGGAAGGCGCTGCTCACATCAACCTGACGAAGCGTCCATCCACGGGAGACGGCCAAGGAGAGGACTAGGCGAACAGTGGCAGGTTTCACAACAGGACTGAACGTGTCGCAATAATCAATGCCCTGTTGCTGAGAAAATCCACGAGCGACAAGCCGAGCCTTGTTCTTATCAATGGAACCATCCGCACGTGCTTGGTCTTGAAGATCCATTTGCAGCTGATCAAGTTGACACCAGGGGGACGCGGCACAAGAGTCCACGTATTGGTCTGACGGAGTGCAGCAAACTCATCAGACATAGCTGCCCGCCACGCAGGCTCACGTAGAGCCTCCCGATGAGAGACAGGGACAGCGAAGAAAGCACGGCGACGGGGGTCATATCGCACGGTGCCATCAGTAATCTTCTTCTCATGACGAGTGCCATCACGTAGGCGAGTGGTCATGACATGGCCAGGGGCAGCAGTCAACGACGACGGTGAGGCAGTCGCAGACGATGGGGGCGAAGGCGACACAGGCGCAGTCGAGGGCGTCGCGACCAGTGGAGAACTGGTAGAAGGCCACGCGGACTGGGCCGAATCAGCCGGCCCAGAAGGACTGGACGGCGCGGAGAAGGAGTCACACCCGCGCGGTGAAGACGGACTCGACCGCCCGCGCGGCGAAGGCGGCCTAGGCGCGGGAGAGGGCGCCACATTGGAAGCCGCGACATGCACATGCACGTCGATCGGGCGATCGGCAGCAGCAGGAACTTCCTGCACACACGAGAGATGGAACCTGCAGAGAGGACAAGTCTGCGGTACAGGGGTCAGTAGACAAATAGGACATGTTGTAATTTCGCACATGAGCACTCGTAGCCGGTTCGGAGGACGGAAAAGTGATGGAGTGTTCAAGTGTAGAGACATCAACCGTGACACCAGGGTGGCGAAGGAAAAAACGGACTCATCGAAGACAACGTCTCGAGAAATATAGATTCGCCCCGTGGACCTATCCAAACATTTGTATCCCTTATGCATAGGAATATATCCTAGAAACACACACATTTTGGAGCGAAACTCAAGTTTGTGCGCGTTATACTTCCGGAGACTAGGCCAGCAGGCACAGCCGAAAGTGCGAAGAAACGTATAGTTGGGGGGAACCTTAAGTAGGCGGTGAATAGGTGTATCGCGCTGAAGAACAGGGGTGGGCATACGGTTGATGAGATAGCACGCCGTGAGAAAAGCCTCATCCCAAAAGCGTAATGGGAGGGAGGCGTGCGCAAGCAAAGCAAGGTCTGTCTCGACTAAGTGTCGGTGCTTACGTTCCGCAACACCATTTTGTTGGGACGTATGGGGGCAGGACACACGGTGGGAGATGCCCGTGCGTTGAAAATAGCGATGGAGCTTGCGATATTCACCGCCCCAATCCGACTGAACGGCCTTGATCTTGGTACTCAAAAGGCGTTCAACATGCGCCTGGAAGGCGTAAAAAACCTGCTCAACATCAGACTTATGTTTGGGAGATAAATCCAGCAAAAACGAGAGTAGTCGTCGATGAAACTGACATAATATTTAAAACCACCAGAAGAGGAGACCGCAGGCCCCCAAACATCAGAATGAATAAGTTCAAGTGGCATAGTGGAAATACGATAAGACGCAGAATAAGAGAGTTGATGACTCTTTCCACGCTGACAAGCATCACACACTGAAACATTATGATCTAACGGAGAGCATGAAAGATTGTTTTGCCTAACAATAGCTTGCACTACATTATTTGCTGGATGGCCAAGGCGTTGATGCCACTGGGTGGAGGTGACCTTGGCGGCGGAGAGAACATGGCGAGACGACGTGGGTGGCGGGGCTCGATGAAACGGAATGGGGTAAAGCCCGCCATGGCTCCTACCGTGAAGAAGAACCTTCCTCGTGGCCTTGTCCTTTACACAAAAGAAGTGACGTGAAACTCAACAAAGATGTCATTATCAGAGACAAGGCGATAAACAGAGAGGAGATTTTTGCTAATGCGTGGAACATGAAGAATATTTTTCAGCTGAAGAGAAGAACCGGCTAAAGACGAATGACCAATATGCGAAATTGACAAACCTGCGCCATTGGCTACTTGCACTTGGTCCTTCCCTCCGTAGCGGTCGTGAACGTGGAGGCGTTCGAGGTGGCTGGTGAGATGATCCGTGGCTCCAGTGTCCATGAGCCATGGAGGGTTGTCGTTGGAGCTGGTCGAGGTCGAAGCCGCGTTCCCGGAGCGCTGGATCACGAACTCGGGGTTGTAGCGGTTGCGGCAGTCCCCGGCTTCGTGCCTGATGGGGGGATAATAACCCGGTAGGCCCATGAAGAGGGAAGCATGACCTGCCAGGCAGGAGGCCCGGCCAGGCCAGCTAACCATCAGCATGGGCCGGGTTATGTTGCTGGGCCAGTAGCTTTGGCGGTAACCCGGCTCAGGAAGGGAAGTTTCTAGAAGACCAAAGGCGGTTCAGGACTTGGAGGACACGAAGGCCAGAAGAGCTAGAGTAGGACTCCGAGTCTGGGTAGAACCCGGGCTTACCTTGTAAAGCGCCAGGAGACCCGGTCGTCTATATAAACCGGTCCCTGAGCCCTAGTTGAAGGAGAACTTTACGATCCAAGCTTAGGCGAGAGAATCATAGAGAGAAACCAACGCTACCAAGCGAACCTTGTAACCTAGATCGAGATCCGGCTCTGTTGTCGTAGCCGGGTTATCGAGATCAATAATAAGATAGCAGGAAGTAGGTCTTTATCTCTAATGGAGAGGCCGAACCTGGGTAAACCCTTTGTCCCTGCAGTGCTAAACAATCTCCCAGACGCCAGTGTCGCCTTGCCCATCAACTCAAGCTACCCCAAAGTAGCATCTGTCGTGTTATCTACCCCACGACAGTTGGCGCCGTCTGTGGGAACCGCGTCCAAAGGTGTCACCATCATGGGAGAAGCAATGCAAGGAGTGGAGAACTTTGTTTTCGGCGAGATCACCCTCAACTCGCAAGGAGAGCCCATCGTTGATGATTCTGGCTGGGGGCCGGAATCAGATCTACTTGAATCAGGTGATGTTATTCCAATTGGCAAGTTTAACGTTTTTGTTGGTATGATTGCAACTAGATCTGCTAGTGATGGAGACTATGAATCTGTGTCAGGAGCTGCCACAATTGTTCAATCTGATGGAGAAGAATCAGTTGGTACGGCTGAAGATGAGCTGCCCTGGACGTACACGAGGAAGATCGGGAAACCCGGCTCAAATCCCGGGTGATGTGGTGGACCATGCAGATTCAGAATCGATCTTGCCCCTGTTCGAAGGCCGGTTCGGATATGGAGCAGAAGAAGAGGATGAAGAGGAGCAAGAGTCCATCCCAAGCCCGGTTAGGAGGGTGGCGTTTACACCGCCCCTTCGACCAACGGGGTGCATCACCTCAACTGTGCCACCAGCTTTTACTCCGGGTCAATAACAGCAACATTGCCACCAGTACTGGAGCTGGCGGGTCAAAGAGTTGATGGAGACCCGGCTTCGGTGTCAGAGGAAAGTGAAAACACGGCGCGTTACAGGAATAGCTTCGGTTTTCTCAATAACCGGGCTCAGGGTGAGGAAAGAAACAACATGACTGGGGCCCAGGCCTTGTTTAACAATGGCCTGGTCCTAGATCCATCAGCACTCACGAGGATAGTTACCCAGAAAACGCAGCAGCTAGAGCTATAGAATTGGATACAGCACGCCGGGCTTTGGAGCAGATGCGCAGAGACACAATGGCAGAGAAGCAAGATATGGAGGTTAGGCGAAAGCAATAGAGGATGAGGAAAATCGTCTCAATGAGATGACCAGGGCACACCGGAGGAGGCACCAGAGCCGGCTGGCTCCAGGAGAAAACGCCATAAATCCCGCAGTATTGTTTAGAACCCAGAAGATCAACCAATTGATATAACTCAGGTGGCTCCAGTTGTTAGAACAAATGCAGAACCAGACAGAGGAACAGGAAGAGCTGGAGTTGCAGCAGCGGTGCCGGGTCTTCTCGCTGGGGGAGCCAGGGGAAATCCGGGTCTGCCGCCCAGGACACCAAGGTTTCACACGCCGGCGGGTCACTTTTCCAATCCAGCAGATAACGTGTATGCCGCAACTTTAGCACTTGATCGTATTCCATTAGGAGACTCGCCAGCAGAAATTGAAGCTCGGCGTGCCATTGACATGTTGCGCACTGCGGTTGCTCAGCAAGTTCAGTATTCAAAGAGAAAAGCGCGCTTCATTCCACAACTTATCGTAGCAAGAGTCGCCAAGGTGGGAACCCGCCATTGGCCGGGTTTGCCGCGGCACAGCAGCAAAACCCGCCCCAGCAGAACAGAACCAGAATAATCAGCAGTACAAACCCGCCCCTGCAATTTCTGTGGCTCAGCAGATAGTCAATAGATCGCGAGCAGGAAGAAGTGCAGCTAATGCAAACCCGGCAGTACCTGCAGCTGGAGTACCACAAGGAGGACCGGGTCCCGCGCCCGCAGCGTCTGCAAGCTCGCCGGGTAACAATAATTTTTAGCAAGTTCTTCCACCTTAGCGGGCCAAAGTGTCTTTCAGATGCCATTAGAGCAGAGCCTTTCCCTGAGAAGTTCAAGGAGCCAAGCAAGATTTCCAATTACGAGCCGAGCACGGACCCGGCAAGTTGGTTGAGCAGCTATGAGATGGCAATGTGTATACGCAATGCCACAGAGAACGTTTGTGCAAAGTACATGTATTTGATGATGAGTGATGGTGCAGCAAAGTTGTGGTTCAAGAATCTGCCAGAGAAGTCTATCAATTCTTGGGATGAGTTGAAAACAATTTTTATCAAGCACTTTCAGGGTACGTGCAAGCGATTATTTTCCATTGAAGATCTTGATCGTTGCGTACAGAGGAAGGGCGAGTCAGCACGTCACTGGATGGGCCGGGTCACGGAGATCCTGCACTCTTCATCTGGTATCGAGCCCAAGGACGCAATTTCATCGATGGAGAAAACTTGCAAGTACGCTCCCTTGGTCCAGAAGCTGGGTCGCATGAAGGAGGGACACCGGGTTAAGCCTGTTACTATGGCAGAGTTGATGCGTGCAACAGACACGCAGCCACGGACAAGACCCAGGATGATAGTGAGGAAGAAAAAGGGAAAGGTGCTGCGAATAATGGAGGAAAGAACAACAATGGCCGGGAAACAATAACAACAATCAGAATCAGCACAAGCGTGGGCATCAGGAGGGAAACTCAGAGCTAGTGGCAAACGCAAATGCCGGGTTTCAGAGGCAAAGGATGGACGGAATTATCAGGAAAACAGAGGTTATCAGGAAAACAGAGGTTATCAGGGAAACAATGGGAATTACAGTGGTGGAAATAGTTATCAAGGATCACGTCCAATGAGCACTGAAGAGGCCTTCAGGATGCCGTGTCCTCGTCATAGCAAGAACGGCAGACCCGCCAATCATTCATTGGCCCAGTGTGTAGATTTGAACAGGTGGAAAAACAATGAAGTTCAGAGAGCTTTGCAAGGAGCAAACAGAGGGAGGACCCGGCCCGAGTGCTAACCCGGCTGCGGGGCCTCTAACTGGAGCAAATGCGGTACCTACTGGAATACAGGACCCGGCCAAAATACAGGTAATCAGGGTGGATTCTCGAACCAGCCAAGGCAACTTGGCCAATATCATATATACACTAGTGGCACGACCAAGAGAGAGAAAGATAGTCAAAAGGGCAGTTAACTCAGTGGCGTGGGGGTACCAAGGTATTTAAGATGGTCAGAGCATACTATTACTTGGAGCAGAGCAGATCACCCGGATGTGGTGGAACACCCGGGTCTGCTTGCGTTAGTTGTGGCTCCTCAAGTTCATGGCTTTGAGAAAGAAGGTTTTGATGGACGGTGGTAGTAGCATTAATATCTGTATTGGGAGACATTTATACGTATGGGTCTGAAGGAGTCACAGTTACAGAAAACGTCAACAATATTTCATGGTATAGTTCCTGGGAAGTCAGCTACACCAGAGGGAAAAATTTCATTAGAGGTTGCTTTTGGCGAGTCTATCCATAACTTTAGGTCAGAGTGGCTCACTTTTGAGGTGGTGAAATTTCCAAGTCCTTATCATGCGTTGTTTGGAAGGCCGGCTTTGCCAAGTTCATGGCAAGGCCGTGTTATGTGTACTTGCAGTTGAAGATACCGGGTCCCAAGGGGATCATACTATTCATGGTAACAGAGAAATTGCAGCAGAATGTGACGAGGGAGATGCAGCCCTGGCAGAGCGAACTTGTGCTAGAGAGGAGTTGAAAGCTTACAGGTCTAATCTTGACCCGCAGGACAACAAGGCACTCAAAAAACCAACAACAGAAGATGACAGGGCAAAGTTTAAAGCAGCAAAAGATACTAAGATGGTGGATTTTGTGCCTGGGGATTCCTCCAAGCAGTTCGCCATAGGGACCAGCCTAACTGATAAATAGGAAAGCGCGCTCATCGAGTTCATCCGTGAGAATCGGGATGTTTTTGCATGGACACCTAGTGACATGCCAGGCATTCCGACTGAACTCGCTGAGCACCGTTTACATGTTGATCCAAAGGCAAGGCCGGTAAAACAAGGTTTGAGAAAAATGAATGCAGAGAGAAGAAAAGCTATAGGAGAGGAGATAGCCCGGTTATTGGAAGCCGGCTTTATCATGGAGGTTTTCCACCCAGAGTGGTTGGCTAACCCGGTTTTGGTTCTGAAGAAAAATAATGAGTGGAGGATGTGCATTGATTTTACAAGTCTCAACAAGCATTGTCCAAAGGACCCGTTTGCGCTGCCGCGCATCGATCAAATTGTGACGCAGTGGCAGGCAGCGAGCTCTTGTGTTTTCTGGACGCATATTCAGGTTATCATCAGATCAAGCTTAATAGGCAGGATTGGGAAAAGACATCGTTCATCACCCCCTTTGGTGCTTTTTGTTACAAGACCATGACTTTTGGGTTGAAGAACGCAGGAGCAACTTATCAGAGGTGTATTCAAAATTGTTTTCATGATCAGATTGGGCGCAATGTGCATGCTTATGTGGATGATGTGGTGATCAAGTCAGAAAAAGCCGGGTCATTTATCAGTGACCTTACAGAAACATTCAAAAATTTGAGGAAGTACAAGATGAAGCTCAATCCTACAAAGTGCGTGTTTGGAGTTCCAGCGGGAAAATTGCTCGGTTTCATTGTGTCAGAGCGTGGAATTGAGGCAAACCCGGAAAAAATCAGAGCCATCCAAAGTTTGAAAAAACCTGAGGAATTGGCAGATGTTCAGAAGTTGACAGGTGTGTGGCTGCGCTAAGCCGGTTTATATCCCGGCTCGGAGAAAAAGCAATCCCTTTGTATAAGTTACTGAAGAAAACAGACAATTTGTGTGGAATCAGGAAGCAGATGAGGCATTTGAAGCTCTGAAGAAACAATTATCAGAAGCGCCAGTTCTGGCGGCCCCGGGTCCCAAGGAACCCATGTGTTATACGTCGCTGCCGGGCCTCAGGCTGTGAGTGCGTGGTGGTGGTCGAGCGTAAGGAGGAAGGCAAGGAAAACCCGGTTCAGAGGCCGGTCTATTATGTTAGTGAGGTGTTATCAGAAGCAAAGCAGCGCTATCCACATTGGCAGAAGTAGTGTTTGGTGTTTTCATGGCAAGTAGAAAGTTGAAACCATATTTTCAGGAGCATCCAATCACAGTGGTGAGTTCAATACCCTTAGCAGATATTATCATTCAGAAGCTACAGGAAGAATTGCCAAGTGGGCAATAGAGATGGGGCCTTACCACATTGACTATGTGCCTCGCACAGCTATCAAATCTCAAGCATTGGCTGATTTTCTTAATGATTGGACACAGTTGAGTGCACCACCCCTTACCCGGGTCTCAAGCCTTGGGTCATGCACTTTGACGGGTCTAAGCAAGCACAAGGTTCAGGAGCTGGAGTTGTGTTAACTTCTCCCAAGGGATAAGTTGAGCTATGTTTTGCAGATTCACTTTGATTGTTCTAACAATGTGGCAGAATATGAGGCCTTGTTGCATGGTTTGCGTATGGCAAAGGAGATGAGCATCAAGCATATCAATTGCTATGGGGATTCAGATCTTGTGGCACAGCAAGTTTCAGGAACATGGGATAGAAAAGATGCGACAATGGCGGCTTACAGAAGAGAGGTGGACAGGGTAGCCGGGTTTTTCTCAGGCTATCAGGTGGATCATATTGATCGCAGGAAAAATGATGCTGCAGATGCTTTGTCAAGACTCGGCTCACGAGAGAGCCGGTTCCACCTAATGTTTTCTTGGACGAGCTATGGACTCCATCAGTCAAGCTCAGGACGTGAAGAACTGGCGGGTCAGGAAGACCCGGATTCGCAATTAGTAGCAGCAACTCATGAAATTCCAGAGTGGACAGAACCTTATTGGCGTATCTTTTGCGTGGAGAGCTGCCAGAGCAGGAAGTTATATCCCGGCAAATTGTGCGCCGGGCTAAGGCTTACGTGTTATTGATGGCGAGTTATATAAGAGAAGTGTTTCTGAGTTTTCAGAGATGTGTGTCTGGAAAGGAAGGCCGGCAAATTTTGAAGAGATTCATGAGGGAGATTGTGGTCATCATGCTTCAACAAGGTCTTTAGTAGCAAAAGCTTTCAGACACGGTTTCTTTGGCTCACAGCCCAGGCAGATGCAGAGCGCCTGGTGAAGAGTGATGGTTGCCAGAGATATGCAAGGCAAATTCATGTGCCGGCTCAGGAGTTGCGAACAATACCTTGACTTGGCCCTTTGCAGTTTGGGGGCTTGATATGGTGGGTCCTTTTAGCATGTCTCCTTGCAAGAAAACCCACCTCTTGGTTGCCATTGACAAGTTTACAAAGTGGGTTGAGGTGATGCCTGTTACAAATTGTGAAGCAGCTACAGCAGTCAAGTTTTTGAAGCAGATCATACACAGGTTTGGGTATCCTCATAGTATCATCACAGACAATGGCACTAACATGTCCCTTGGTGAGATGGCAAAGTTTGTGGAAACCAGGGTATACGTTTAGATGTTGCTTCAGTTGCTCATCCGCAGGCCAATGGACAAGTAGAACGAGCAAATCAGGAGTTGCTTCGAGGTTTGAAACCACGTCTCCGGGTCCCGTGCATCAGAGCCGCCGGAGCGTGGGTTGAGGAGTTGCCATCAGTAGTTTGGGGAATCAACACAACACCAAACAGATCCACCAAGATGACCCCTTTCTTTATGGTGTATGGGGCAGAGGCAGTTTTGCCAAGTGATATAATTCATGACTCGCCTCGCGTGGCGGCTTACGTTGAAACAGAAAATGAGCAGACCCGGCAGGATTCTGTGGACCTGCTTGAGGAGAACAGAGAACAAGCATTGGAGAGATCAGCAGTATATCAGCAAGATTTGAGGCGGTATCATAGTCGCCGGGTTAAAACTCGCACTTTCCAGGAGGGAGATTTAGTGCTGCGATGGACGCAATCCAAGGAAGGGATGCACAAGTTATCTCCTCCTTGGGAAGGGCCCTTCATCATAAGCAAGAAATTGAACAATGGTTCATATTATTTGGTGGATGCTAGAGAAAAGTCCGAGTCTGTAAATGACACATCGCACTCTACCTTTTCATTGGAAGAGCGTGAGAGGCCATGGAACATTGCCAGCTGCGCCCATACTATACTTAGCATGAGAAAGAGATATGAGATGTAATACACGATGTAACAGGCAGCAGGTTTCAGACGCGCTCTTTTCCTTACCAGGGTACCTAAGGGGCTGGAAGGTTTTTAATGAGGCGGCTTGCTGACCTAACCTTTTCTATCAATAAAGTAAAGGTTGAACAGAAATTTGTCTTGTTTCAGTCTCAGTTTATTGGCAAGCCAGTTATTTTTCGTTTACATGTATGCCATAGCAGTTTTTTGTTCAGCTTGGTCTTGGGGGCTGGTCATTGAGGTGGCAAAGTTTTTCCCAAGACCCGGCTTACATGATTATCCGGGTCTCGAAATTTTTGTGACCCGGTAAGAGCAGTTTTTAGTTTTAGTATTTTTGAATTCAGTACTATGCATGTCTAGTTTAATATCAGTTGTTTATGTTTTTTCATAGAACAAGTGTTATAGTTTTTTATCTTTGAGGACGCCCAGAGAGCGTGTCCCACCAGTATGAGGGATCAATGGGGTAATGTTGCATAGTTAAGCCATTACTTTATAAACATTGATCCAGGTCTTGGGGGCTCTTACTTCAATAGTTTGTAGCTGCAATCCCAAGACCCGGCTTTTATGCCACTAGTTTATTCTTGGTTATCTTGCTGTTGAGCTGATGTGACTCGCAATTATATGGCCTGATTGCTCACCTGGAAATTCAATCAACCATGAGGCCCTTGGGACTTGGTTCGACCCTGTTTTTCTCAGAGAAGTTGCGACAGGGTATCCATGCGAAAGCCGGCTCACAGTTAAAGAAATCAAAAGGGTCATCAAAACCACAGAGAGGCATATCAAAGCAAAGTTCAAGTAAAAAGCAAAGTTTCAAAGGTGTACTACACCCTGCAAGCAAGAGATAATAGTGCTAAGTTATTACAATAACTTGCCCGAAGGGCCGAATGAAATTGTTTTTTGCAGAGATGAAAGCATCTGCATAAGTTTTCAAGCCTCGGCTTCAGGAGCCGGGTCACGGGAGGAGAGCCGGATGGTTGTTCCTCGATGGTCTTTGCCGGGTCATCTTTCCTCGGCGGCCGCCGGGTTAGCTTCTGTCTCCTCGCGGTCTCCTTGGCCTTGACTTGCGCCGGGTGACTGTCGAAGTGGCTGGAAGAAGTTTTCATCATCTTCTTCAACTATGGCCCGTGATGGAGGAGGAATAACTGGCGTAGAAGAGCTGGGTGCAGTGGAGGTACCAGGAGAAT
>CAMZMU010000111.1:9864147-10046755 GCA_947311845.1 Poa pratensis
TCCTCTTGCTGCAGGAGGATTTGGTCCAGGCGCCCTTGTCCCTCTTCAAACCGCTGGCAGCGGCAGCGGCGCTGTCTGCCGATGCGCTCGCGGCACTCCTGCCCTTCCGGGTGGCAGGCTTCGTCATCGCGGTGGTGTTGCAAAAGCTTCGCTACGAGGCTATGGCGATGCGAGAGGAGGAAGAAGAAGCAGTGGCGGCAGAGAGCTAATGGCAAGTAAAAGAATTATTTACTCCGCCGCACCCTTTTAACCTCAATGCAAAAGAATCCGCACCGTGGATGCGAGATCGTGGGCAAAGAAGCAAATCCAGCCGTACACGTGGCAGCCATGGAGAGCAACCGTCGCCGGCCACTCCGCCCACTACGCACGGGAATCTAGGAATAGCCATCATGGCTCCGGAGAAATCGTGCCTGAACGGTCAAATCCAGTCCAAACGGCTGCACAATGGGCCCACATACGTGTCATGTCCCATCTATCGCAGCATAGCGCACGCCACCGCGTGTCAGGTGGCGCAGTCGCCATAAAACGTCATCTCTGACGTCATTGCAGCAGATTTGTTCAGAAAATATTTCGGGTTCGCCCAAAGCATATTAATCACTCGATTGTTTTCGAGTGTATGGTCACTCGACTGTCTCTTCGATCAAAGACATATTACTCCCATCGGGAGCATATCAAAGATTTTCTTCGACTGAAGATGCTCAAGACCAAGTGATTTTGAGATTATCCTCCATTACAAGTAATAAAACACAATCTCGGGGGCTACTCCCATCGGGAGCGCTGTCGCGCACCCGATAGAATTATGGCAAAAGATTTTCTTCGACTAACATATGTAGGGTAAGAAGATTTTGAGATTATCCTCCATTGCAAGCAATAAAGCACAATCTCGGGGGCTACTTCCATCGGGAGCGCTGTCGCGCACCCGATAAAATAGTGTCAAAGGGCAGTCGACAAATATATCGACTATGTTCATATGCAAAATCATACTCGAAACATTCCCGAGTTGCGTCCGTCGCAAATATCTCGGATGCTGCACGCATAGTGCAAAGGTAAGACCCGCCGAACTTTCGAGCTGGGCTAAGGACCGTTCCAGCAACGTCAATCCTTAAACTTTCCGTGTCAGCAGACATGATGAAAAATCCCGACGGACGCGTTGGGTAAAATTCAAAGTTATACTGCAGATCGCCTCTGTAAGTCCTCAAGCGGCCTAGTCGAATCTGACCAGTTTGTTCCAGATTCGAGTCCGGGACTCGAGTTTGATTGAAAGCTAGTAAGGTTTTACCCAAATGTGTAGTTAACCAAACCCGATCCGTCGAGTGTACTGGGCCTGCTAAGCTATTATCCCTTGATCATCATAAGCAAAAACCACAGTCGATTAAATACTCGACATAGCCAACATGTGCTATTCATACAGGAATTCCAATTATAATATACAGAATACAAAGCATATGACGTGCACTTACGAACGAGTCCATGCCCGATTCTTCGAGTCAGACAAGTACTCGGGGGCTACTGACAAGGGTATACATCTCGGGTACCCTACCTTGAGGGTACCTGGTGCACGTGACGGCTAAGGCCCAATATCGAAGAGAGAACTCGAAGCCCAAGACAAGAAGCCCAACAAGATGGAGTACCCTCCAAGTTAGACATAGGCATAGTCGGTTTATACTTTCCTTATGTGTAAACTAGGTCGGTTACAAACTCTCGAGACCCAGCCTATTTAAGGGCTGGGAGGGGTGCCGGTCTAGAGACCAAGCCATACTCGAACCACCATAGCTCTTGCGAGATCGACATCTCGCCGGAGCCTCCTTGTAATCGCATAATCTCACATGATCAATAACAGACAAGCAGGAAGTAGGGTCTTTACCTCCACCCGAGGGGCCTGAACCTGGGTAAATCTTTGCCTCTGCTTGTCAGCCGACGAAACTACCAGTACTACCACGTTCTCTCCCCATAATCTCAACCCTAGGTCCTTAACCATGGGATTTGATGAGGGTACACCTCGTCACAAGCGGATCATGGTGGTCTCCGGTGGATCCTCTTCGTGTCAGGGGGGGAGTTGCCGAGCGAAAGCTCCGTGCTTCATCGACTCCCGCGGGCGTAGTTCTCCTCTTGAGTACGTCGTCAAGTTGCTCTTTCCCGTGCCAGGGTTCCGTGTGAAAACCCATTTCCTTTTGGACTCAGCGGCGGCGGCGACGCTATGCGTCGTTCCCCTCTTGGGGCCAGGGGGACTCGGGTGGCATAGAGCATGGCGTGAAGTTCAGACATCCCGGAGTACATGCTCGGTCTTGTAGTCGTGTTGTTTTTCAGCTCTTGATGTATTCTGTGTGAATTATGTTGTCCGGTGATCCTAAGATCTAAAAGAGCTACCTCACTGCCTTATATCTTCGACCCTGTTGGCTTTACCCATAAAACGAGACAAAAACCTGTTTCGAGAGAGTAGCTCGATCGGTCTCCTATCCCAGTACCACACTCAACCTGTGCCACACCAAACCGGTCCGGAACTCCGGATGCTCGCTGGTCAGGACGTACGTAACGTAGTACTCGCTCCGTTCCAAATTAGATGATTCTCATTTGGCCACCTATAGATGTATCTACACATGTTATATGTACAGATACATCCAAATGTGGACAAATGTAATTTGTCTCGTGCGAAAAAGAAGATCCAAGCAAGGAGGAGGGACGACGTGGGGCGACCACGGCCAACCGGCCGCTGCATGGCAAACGATATGGTGGGAGGAGCCCGGCCCGCCTGTCAATTTGCCCGACGTACGAACGAACGGCTAGCCGGTCTAAATGCTTCCAGCCGTAGCGGCCGGGATGGATCGGGACGTCGATCCGTGATTCGTACCAGGAACAAACGGACAAGCATGAGTGGATCGCGACCCGCTATATATCCGGTTTACACCGGCCAGAACTTATCCGGTGATTGATAAATCCTCCCACACACTCCATGACCCGTTTTCCTTCTTTTTCTTTCTTCCCACGGGAAGGTTCTTTGTCTAGAACTGTACTTTTCCTGTCCGTGATCATGAATGAGAATATGCTAATCTTCTTAGGTGGAACAATGGACGCTTGTAACTTCGCACACGAACTAAGGAATCGGCCGGAAGGACACGCCATTCCTGCGGTGTTGGTAACCTTGTATACTGACTACATGCACGCATATATGGATGTCAAGACGGGATCCCAATTATAGTGTATTTTGGGAGTTTTAGTACTAACTACGGTCCATAAAAAATGTCAGTACTATAGCCATAAATTGTGCATTGTAGGTTCAAAACCCCCGACACTTAATTCGGACCGGAGGGAGTTCTAAAATTTCCAAAATACACTATAAGTGGGATCCCACTTTCTCATCCCTACACGCACAGTTGTTAGCAAGACAATGGAGATTATATCTCATTTTGACTTGAGGAGGCTTCTTCGATCAGTTGATAGTGTATAACTGTTGCACAAGTCGTGTACAGGCAAGAGGACAGAGCGACGACAGGACGCTCCATGGGCTGGCATAAAATGATGGTACAAAATTTAACAAAATGTCGTTAGATGACTTAATTGGACCACATGAAAAATCAGGATCGAGGTCGATGGGTGCGAATGAGATCTCTGGAGAGCAAACGATACTCCTATACAACTAAACACGTTGGTCACGCAACAATATTTTATTCATATGCGATGGAAACTGGGAAGTGGCCAACTGGACATACCTACATAAACGTAGTGCAAGTCCAAGATCGAGTGAGAACGCGCATGCAGCTTTGTTAATTTGCGATATCTACTCTGAATATATATGATCATGTTAATTTATCTGCTCCGAGATCATACCAGGCCAGTGTGCTCGAATGCTCGATCGTGTGGCAGTTGAGTCACACGTGTGTACATAAATAATAACACCCTTTCCTTTGCGCGTGTTTGACGGTCCAGATGATCGAACGCAAAGGTCCAACTGAATTCCCAGCTCTATTTTATGTACTGCGAAAAGTTTATACTTTTGCAGCGCAATTCTTGATGCGATGGTGCTGTGGCTGAACGGTGCTAAGGGATATGTCGTAATGCCGAAGCTCTGCTCTGGGATGTCAAAAAATGCATCAGGTAGTTAATCAGAGTAATGGCATGAATATGCTTCAACATCACTTACAATCCTCCTCGTGTAACGGTGCTGTGGCTAGACATCGCTGTATAATTTTTTTAAACACTACATCGGAGTATAAGTTTTTTTTGTAGGGAAACATCGGAGTATAAATTGTACCTCTACTCTATATCAATGCTACACGGATCAGGCCGAGGCCCGAGAACTTGGTGGCCCAGTGTAAATCTGATATTTCCTACATTTAATCTCCAATGTTGGGGCACCTATTTGCCGCCCTTGGCATGCAGTAGGGCCTCTTTGCCTGATGGATTTGATCTATGGGCTACATTCTCAGCGGCCGAATAACATGTGTGTTTTCTTTGTCTTTTATCTATCCAAATAGTTTTCTGGAAAATGTTTAATAAAAACTGAAAATAAACGTAAGGTACTTTCTTGCTTAGTCTAGCTTTTGTGGAAGTTTTACCAGTTTATAAACTAGTTATGTCGATAGCCCTTTTATTTGCGAACCCTTTTGTTTAATCATATCACAACGTTTTGTTTGAACGTCACTCCCCTTCACTAAACAACGGTTTCCTAAAGTTGCTTATGTCCGGCAGTCTTGTGCTTTTGTTCTTGAAGATTTGTGTTTTTGTTTCGTTTTGG
Organism: Poa pratensis; assembly: GCA_947311845.1. Classification (NCBI taxonomy): domain Eukaryota; kingdom Viridiplantae; phylum Streptophyta; class Magnoliopsida; order Poales; family Poaceae; genus Poa; species Poa pratensis. Next base: position 9,868,880 of record CAMZMU010000111.1, read on the forward strand.
TCTCCCCATCGGCATTAACGAGGTGGTGGCGATGATGGTGTGTCAAAATAACGTCTCTCCGACCTCTCCCTACCTTGTCAACATTTGATCCAACGTCGGAGAAGGGATTTTGAGGGTTGATTTAGCCAGATTTGCTGGATTCCTTTGAACCTTGGCAGTTGGTGTATCGTTCAGTTGAAGTTGTTGGCTGATACGTGGTGCAATATTTTCAATTTATTCGTCTGTTTGGGTTTGTGGCAAGATATGATTTTCAGCCCTCTAGATTCTCCTCCTAAGCCTTTTGTCCCAATCAAGTTGGGGTCGGCTAGATATGAAACCCTTTCACGAGGACTTCCCACGAGGTACTACTCTCGCCCAAATGGATTTCATACCCATGGGACGGGCTAGTTTTTACGTTGGATCGTCAAGTCTATCACAACCCTTAGATATGAAACCCTATCCCTGAGGATTCCTTGGAGGTCACTCAGCCTAGTACTACTCTCTCCCAAATGGGATTCATACCCATGGGACTGGCTAGTTTTTACGTTGGCTCGCCAAGCCTATCACAACCCTCCTATTTTATCCGGGATTGGGACCGGCTATACCTAGAAGACATAGGCGGAGTTTTTCAGCCCTCTAGATTGGTGGTGAAAAATTGCTTGAGCTATAATTACTGGGGTGCTTTTCTAACCATTGTTCCTTCATTGGTTATTCGATCCCATTGATCTAGGCGAGCGGCTATTGTGGTGTTTAAGGTCTTGGTTGACGAGCACGATTGCATGTGTCAACCAAGTCTTTTTCTTCTTGTATTGTATGCCATTTTGTGTTGGATTAACTATCTTTCGTATTGTTTCCCCTCGCAAATACCACATAAGATGCCTTTTGTCATATACAAATAAGATATTCGGATTAGGTACTTTTAAATTTTCCGTAAAATTAGTACTCGTATTTACGTATATAAAAGTTAATTGTGTTCACATGTATCAAAATAAATGTCCTTGTATCGCCTGTCATAGAATAAATTTTCACGTGTCTCGAGGAAAAATAAATAGTTCTTGTATAAGAAAGAAATGTTCACGTGACAAGAAATAAATATTAATGCATCACAAAGAAAAACAAAATATTGTAGTATGACCATAAAATATTCACATGTCTCAAATAGAGATATTCATACATTAAAAAGAAAAATAAGCATGTAATTTTTATGAAAAAATAATCAGTAATGAAACAACTTTTAAATATATGTACATATTAAAAGAAGTCTTCATATATTTTCAAAAGTTTATCCATACATGTTAGAATATATGTTCATTTTAAATCTCGTACTTTCCATAAGAGTAAAATAGAAGAAAATAAATTTTTATACTAAAACATGAATATAAATTAAAAAATAATGAAAAAGATAACAACAATTCAAACTATTCAAAAATGAATGAAAAGGTACACGAAGAAAACCTTGCTAGAAATCAATGGATTCTTTTTTCACGAGAAAGACATATGAGCTTTATGAGAAATCATTGTTATTTGATAAATTTTAATTTTATGAGAAATCTTTATTATTCACATGTATTTTACGTACTTTGGTAAATTGATCGCTAAAGCTAGTTTTTTTAGAAGATTGCAATGATCCATGTAATCACTTAGAACGGTCCATGTCCTTTTTTTTACGAAACACAATACAAACGCTCAAATACACGTGCACACACTCACCCCTATAAATGCACACACGTACACCCTACCCTATGAGCAGGGGCGGATCGAGTGGGGTGGCATGCATGGGTGCCATGGCACCCCTCCAAAATACAAAACCTTTCTTATCTATTAGTATTTGGCCTAATCCAGAGTTAGACAAGGGTTAAACTGACGATTTTTTGGGGTCGAAACTCTGAATTAGGGAAGCACCACATCTATTATATGCTAAATGTTGATCCCACAAGCCCACTACAAAATTTATTCAAAAGCTTGGCACCCTCACAAATACGATCCTAGATCCGCCACTGCATATGAGCACCTCCGAGATATTGAGCTGACGGGTCGAGCCTTGAGATTAACGAAATCACCACCGTCGCTTCGCTGTCGACGGGAAGATAGCCTCCCACAGAATATTTCATCTAAGTGAGAAATACCAGTGTCAAAACTGTGATGTGAACTCTCACAACTGACATGCTGAGGGTACAACCACCCTCAAAACGATCGGCATGTCAACAAGGTAGTAGAATGGTAGGCACGCGAAATAGAACAGTAGGCACGTGAAATAAAAACAAAAAAACTACAGTTGCAGAAGGCGGGCGTGTCGATTAATCGTGATGTAAATAGCAGTACTCCATTACTAACTATATAAAAGAGAGTCCGTTTCTCGGCCCCTCAGCGATCGGCCACTGTAGCTAGCTACAGTGGTACTGTAGATTGCTACAGTGTTGACCAGTAGCACGATCTGTGCCGTACAGTTTCAATCCGACGGGCAGAGAAGCATCTCCGCGACACAATTGCAGAAAAGCCCCTCACAAATCCAGCGCGTGCTCCGCGGTCCACGATTTTATGAAGCAATGGACCTACTCGCAAATTGTGGAAACGTCAGGGACCTTCCAGCAAAACCGTCCACAGATCCCCCCTCCCTCTCTCTCCTCACGCGCGATCCCGCCGTCGCCGGCGACGACGCCGCGTCGCCTCGCCGCTCCAGTCCTCCCCGTCCAGATCGCCGCACACGGAGACGTCCGCCGTCACGCGCTCTCCCTCCTCGCCCACTCTCGCGTGCCGAAACGGCGCGAGCTCGCCGCAATCGACGCCGCCCTGGTCGCAGGCCGCCGCAGCGTCCGCACGCTGCCGGCGACGCTCCGGCGTCCCAAAATCGGCGGCGCCGACGCTGGTGGGAACACCGCGTCCGCGCGTCCCGCGGCCGCACGCGCGCGTCCCAGCGCGCTCTGCTGCGCCGCCGGCGACGTCCACGCCGACGCGCCAGAGGCCGGCCGCGAGTGACGTCACGCTGACGTCCTAGCGGGCCTGGGCTGCTTGCTGGGCCGGCCTGCTTGCTGCGCAACTCGCTCGACTTCTTATTTTTTCCCTGTTTTGTTTTCCTGTTTCCAAAACTTTTGTAAATTTTGAAACACAACTCCAAAACAATTCAGACCAGTTTCCAGACAATTTATAAAAAATCAAAATAGTCATTTCAACTAATTGACACATTTACAACATTATTTCAAATCTTAGAGACTTAAAATAACAAATAAATGCTTATTTGACAAATTTTGCAACTCCAACAAATTTTCCAAAAAAAAAAATGAAAACAATATGTCAAAATTCTAAAAATTCCCCAAATCCTCGAACCTCCCACACAAAAATTGAACCAAAAAACATTGCACACAACAAAACGCAACAAATATATTGTAATTTCCGAAATTTAACAAATTTCCATACTTCCCACACACAAAATTACCTGAATTCCCAAATTCAACCACTAATTTGAACTTTCCACACGCCCTAATAAATGCCCATATTATTCAAAATACATTGTATTAGACAAATTTGAACTTTACACACGCCCTAATAAATGCCCATATTGTTCAAAATAGATTGTATTAGTTCTCCGCATGATTTCCCTATTTTCCCACTCGAAAAAACAATAAAAAAACTAATGGAATTCAAGATTTCCGATCACAGCGGGCACGACATGCCACCGCGCTAAACTTTCAGAACAATGTTATCCACTGTAATTTAACAAAAAAATCTTCCGCGATGATTTCCACTCGACAATATTTAAACGCACCAGCTAAATTAACATAAATTTCATTCTTTCCTAAGACTTCTTTTTAAATTATTAAGTTTCTAACAAGTAGTACCATTTTACTTTGACAATTTCCAGAAAGTGAAAACAGTTCGAACTAGCTTGATTTCCATTCTAAAATTCCTCTTAAAGAGCGCAGACAAAAATAAAAAAACATGTTTTGCCATTCCAATTTGGCCAACTATTTTACTTTCACAATTTCCAGAAAGTAAAAACAGTTCGAACCAGCTTGATTTTCATTCTAAAATTCCTCTTAAAGAGCATAGACAAAAATAAAAAAAACATGTTTCGCCATTCCAATTTGGCAAACATTTCGCCATAGATTGCTACAGTGTTGAACAGTAACACGATCTGCGCCGGACAGTTTCAATCCGACGGGCAGAGAAGCATCTCCGCGACACAATTGCAGAAAAGCCCCTCACAAATCCAGTGCGTGCTCCGCGGTCCACGATTTTATGAAGCAATGGACCTACTCGCAAATTGTGGAAACGTCAGGGACCTTTCAGCAAAACCGTCCACAGATCCCCCCTCCCTCTCTCTCCTCACGCGCGATCCCGCCGTCGCCGGCGACGACGCGGCGCCGCCTCGCCGCTCCGGTCCTCCCCATCCAGATCGCCGCACACGGAGACGTCCGCCGTCGCGCGCTCTCCCTCCTCGCCCACTCTCGCGTGCCGAAACGGCGCGAGCTCGCCGCAATCGACGCCGCCCTGGTCGCAGGCCGCCGCAGCGTCCGCACGCTGCCGGCGACGCTCCGGCGTCCCAAAATCGGCGGCGCCGACGCTGGCGGGCACACCGCGGCCGCACGCGCGCGTCCCGGCGCGCTCTGCTGTGCCGCCGGCGACGTCCACGCCGCCGCGCCAGAGGCCGGCCGCGAGTGACGTCACGCTGACGTCCTAGCGGGCCTGGGCTGCGCAGTTGGGCTGCTTGCTGGGCCGGCCTGCTTGCTGCGCAACTCGCTCGGCTTCTTTTTTTCCCTGTTTTGTTTTCCTGTTTCCAAAACTTTTGTAAATTTTGAAACACAACTCCAAAACAATTCAGACCAGTTTCCAGACAATTTATAAAAAATCAAAATAGTCATTTCAACTACTTTGAAACATTTACAACATTATTTCAAATCTTAGAGACTTAAAATAACAAATAAATGCTTATTTGACAAATTTTGCAACTCCAACAAATTTTCAAAAAAAAAATGAAAACAATATGTCAAAATTCTAAAAATTCCCCAAATCCTCGAACCTCCCACACAAAAATTGAACCAAAAAACATTGCACACAACAAAACGCAACAAGTATATTGTAATTTCCGAAATTTAACAAATTTCCATACTTCCCACACACAAAATTACCTGAATTCCCAAATTCAACCACTAATTTGAACTTTCCACACGCCCTAATAAATGACCATATTATTCAAAATAGATTGTATTAGACAAATTTGAACTTTACACACGCCCTAATAAATGCCCATATTGTTCAAAATAGATTGTATTAGTTCTCCGCATTATTTCCCTATTTTCCCACTCGAAAAAACAATAAAAAAACTAATGGAATTCAAGATTTCCGATCACACCGGGCACGACATGCCACCGCGCTAAACTTTCAGAACAATGTTATCCACTGTAATTTTAAAAAAAATCTTCCGCGATGATTTCCACTCGACAATATTTAAACGCACCAGCTAAATTAACATAAATTTCATTCTTTCCTAAGACTTCTTTTTAATTATTAAGTTTCTGACAAGTAGTACCATTTTACTTTGACAATTTCCAGAAAGTGAAAACAGTTCGAACCAGCTTGATTTCCATTCTAAAATTCCTCTTAAAGAGCGCAGACAAAAATAAAAAAACATGTTTTGCCATTCCAATTTGGCCAACTATTTTACTTTCACAATTTCCAGAAAGTAAAAACCGTTCGAACCAGCTTGATTTTCATTCTAAAATTCCTCTTAAAGAGCATAGAAAAAAAATAAAAAAACATGCTTCGCCATTCCAATTTGGCAAACATTTGGCCGAATAAGAAAAAAAATAATGCACAAAAATTCTCACCAAGGGCGTGTCGTGACGCCAAATACAAATATATTTGAACATTACAATTTGGCGAGTATTTGGACACCATACGAACAAACTTCCCCTAATTGTGGAATCAAATTCAAATGCATTTCCCTAATTTCAATTAAGTTTTGACGTCCAAATGCAAACATGTTTGAACATTTCAAACTACTAAATATTTCAATATTCTATAAAATATATCACAATTGCTCAAAAAAAAAACCTATTCATGACAAAATAAAAACATGTTTGGAAATTCCAATTTAGCAAACATTTGGCCGAATAAGAAAAAAAAATAATGCACAAAAAATCTCACCAAGGGCGTGGCGTGACGCCACGCTAAATTCAACTAGTAAAGCTTTTAAGAAAGTACTCCATAAATTATTGTACAGCCACTCAATAACCTACTCTCATTTCGTACCCTTCTATTCTAAGAGCATCTCCAACAGACGCGGCAAATGGAGCGCGCACGCCAAATAACGGGCTTTTCCCGCGCGCGGGGCCATTTCGCGCGCTCCAGCAGTCGCGGGAAAAAAGCGCGCGCTCAGAAAACGTCGACGCGCGCTGGCCGAAGCGCTACGTTCCGCGTTAAATACACCGCCCCGCGGCGCGCGCGCTCACTCCACGCGTCTCCTCACTTTTCCCCAACCGCTTTTCCTCTTTCCCCCACCGCTCGCGCCACCGCACGGAATCTGCACCGCCAGCCGCCGCCACCGCGCCGCGCGCCGTCGCCACCATGCCTCCGCGCCGCAGGAACCAGTCCGGCTACCGCGGCGTGCGCGCGCGGCCGAACGACTCGTTCTACGCGGAGATCCGCTCCAGCGACGAGCGGATCTCCCTCGGGACGTTCGAGACGGCGCACGAGGCCGCCCGCGCCTACGACGCGGCAGCATGGCGCCTCGGCCGGAGCCGGCGCCAGATGAACTTCACGGACATCCACAACGTGCAGCAGGCGATGGATCTGGCGCCTCCGCCGCGCCTCGTCACCGCCGAAGAGAGGACCGCCCACCGCCAGCTCCAGGCCCGCCTTCTTATCGCGGACAGGGACGCGCAGCTGGTGGCGGACTATCGCCGGAGGCACCCGCGAGAAGCCGCCGCCGAGGCGGAGCTCTTGGCTACGTACGCGTCTGAGCGGGCGGAGCGGAGGTACGAGCGGCGGCAGCTCCGAGCCCAGCGGCGCCAGCGCAAGGCCAAGGCAGAGGCGCGGCTCAACAACACCACCTGGCACGACGAAGACCCCATGTGGGGGCATCTATTTTCCGACATCTCCGATACGTCGGAGAGCTCGGACTCCGACTTTGATATCTAGAAGCTTGTTTATGGAGTCTGTTAGCTTAATGTAGTCTGTTAGTTTAATCGAGTCTGTTAGTTCTATGTTTTAGTCAACGAACGTTCGTCTGTTCGTTCATAAAATTTTATTTTCATCAGTCCATCTTTTGATTCGGTTGTATATATGGTTGATGCAAAATGTTGTTTGTGCTGCGCGCGCGTGCTGGAATTTTAGCGCCGCTGCTGGAGCAAAAAATTTAAGCGCCGCGCCACGCTAAATATAGCGCTTCTGCTAAAGCAAAACAGACGCTCCACGCGCTAAAACGTACTTTTGGCGCTGCAAAAAAAATTTAGCGCGCCGGCGCGTTGGGCGTCTGTTGGAGATGCTCTAATATCGGTCGGGATATGGCACGGGGTTGTAGTTGTCAACCTCGACAGGACTTTTCTCCGAAAATGACGGATCTTCCTCACCGCTAGGCTATCGTCCGATTCGAGCTTTGTCTTCTGTCTCCGGGTACCAATGGCGTGCGCACTTGCTCCAAGGTTAATGGCGGTGTACTCTACTCTCCTTCTTCCAGAGTTACGGCTACTGCAAGGGTCGTAGATCTCCTGCAGTTGCAGGTACCTACATATGTATTGCGGCGGTGCGCGCTGTCCAGTGACAGGAGAACCGGCCCACGTGTGTGAACCCACCCCACCCAAAGAAAAATAGAGACACACAGTTAACAGAGCAGATGTTAACGCCAGTCTAATTTACTATCATATTCCACTGCCTAATGTAGATATTTGCCTATCATATATCCTTGAGCTCAGCGAATGTTTCCACCTTAGGGTAAGGACAAATAACAAATGGTCATGATGGTGTGCAGCAAGCCAGTGACAAGAGCATCTAGATCCAATGGCTCATGGACTCAACATTCTTCAGAAAAAGTGCATAATTAGAATTTCAGATGGAAGTACAACACACCTTTAAAGTTACACTTACATGTTGCACCACCAACTTAACAAGCCGAACTGATCCGTGAGACATGAGAGAGAAAAGGAGATCCATGGTTAGGGTTTTTATCCTCTCCACGGGTCTGCCCGCCTACGATGGCCTTTTAGGGCTTGGAGGGGTGGCAGATTTTGGCCTCTCGCCGGCAAGAGGGTCCCCGTTTATGGTTTTAGTTAATCTTTATGTCTTCGACGGGATGGTGAGGCGCCGGCGGCATCCCGATGTGAATGAGGTACTCCCTGATATCCTCACTCCGGTGATGTGTCTAGCGCGGGCGGAGGGCACGTGAAGTTATGTGTATGGCGGTTCTCCTTGGATCCAGTCAGTTTCCATGTTCATCAGTGTGTGGTTATAGGTCTGGTTCTTCCGATTTACGATTCTCATATATGACGATGGTTGCTACTCTGATGCGCTGGTCCTTTGGAGCTTAGCACGACGACTTCCCGCATGTCTATTATAACAAGCTCTAATACGTCAAGCTTTAACCGGCTCCAGTGAGGGACAGGCAAGGACGACGGTGCGTCTTCGGCTCGCTTTAGTGCTTGTAGTTGTCGCTAGGTGGTCCAGTAAGCTATTTTAGAAGTAAGGTCGTAGCCCAGCGTTAAATTAATGACGCCAATGGCGGAAGATACAAAGTGCTGAACCAGCTTACAAACACCTCCACACATAAACAAAAGATAAAGACGAAGGCTTGTACAATGAAACTGGTGAACGCAGAGCTACAAGCAGGCTGGGTCGGCGGTAACACGCGGCAGAAACAGACAACACTTGAGGAGTTGAAGACGCCGACGAGGTGGGGCACACTCAGACCGACGAGGCAGCGCCGCCCGGTCTAGTCTTTGTCGCCAAAGGGACCCCTATCCCTGGTCGACACGAGACACCGACGTCGGTGGGCAAGAGCTCACCCTAGAGCTCGAGCTGACGCACCAACGGACGCTGCACCTCGCTGAGAAGAGCACAACCAGATAAGCAAACTTCCCTTTCGATAAACATCACCGTCACCGCCACCAAACCACCACCGGAAGAGAGGCAAACCAAGGACTCCAAAAGGCGGCGCCTTCAGGAAGGAAGCGGGACCAAAGTTCCGCCGCCGCCCGGTCCAAAGGGACCTAGGGTTTTCACCCAGAGCACCGGGGGAGAGGAGGGTAGTCGCGACGTCGCCTTCAAGAAGGTAACGACGACCACAGGCGTCACCGGCATCGGCCAAGGCAAAGCCCGGCTGATTTTCACCCCGACATGAAACCCGTCTCCAAACCCGAGTGTGGCCTGAAGGGGATCGTATGTAGAAAATAAAATTTTTCCTAACAACGATAACCTAAATAGCCAGAATCTATTACTCTGCAGATATAGAGTAACGGAGAAGATCGATGTACATACCCTTGTAGACCGAAAAGCGGGGATTACGCTCCCGCACAAGCGTTGTCGATGAAGCCGACGTAGCCGACCTCAAGGTCGTGTAGACGAACTCCTCCAAGTGCCGCAAGTGCAGCACCTCGTACCTCTACACACGTACGGTGTAGACGACGACTTCCGGGCTCCGATCCAGCAAAGCAGCGGAAGCAGAAGACTTGGATCCAGCAGCACGGCGGTGTGCGTATGGTGGAGAGAACTTCTCAGCCCGTGCGTAGCTCCAATTGCTGAGTCACGTCTTAAATGGATGCATTTTCCAAAGGCAATGGGCACCCCTATATAAAGGAGGAGGGAGGGGTGTCACCCTTGGTGGCTTAGCCATGTGGGACTATTCCCACATGACCAGCCGCACCAAGGGGTGCGCCGGCCCTATGTGGGCCCCATTCAGCCCACCTAGGGCAGCCCCCTCCCAATTCGCACCAAGGGGGAAGTTCCCCCCATGGGCCTTTTCCCTTTGGTCAAGGCCCATTTAGGTGGGCTGCCTTTAAAAAATCCGAAAATAATTAAAATAAAATATATTAAATACATATTATCTAATTTATTCCGGCTTCGAAAACCATTTCGTCGCCCTCCGAACTCCATTGGATATGTCCTGGAACCCTTCTCTATTTTCTCTTCGATATCCAATCTAATTTAAACTGTCGTCTACCCTTAAGTGTGCCACCCTACGGTTCGAGATCACTCCAGACATGATCGAGACATTTCTCCGATCAATGACTAACAACGGGATCTAGAAACCCATGATAGCCCATGTGCGTCCACGAATATCTTTGTCGTCTGAACCTTAAACGTCAAGTCTCATACCTTTTGCCTGGCGATACTTAGTTTGTCCGAGACTCGATCTCCGGTATCACGATACCTAGCTCGATCTCGGTACCGACAATACTATCTTTACTTGTCTGTGATATTACATCCTCGTGACCTAGTCACATGCTTGCAAGCTCTTTGATGCAATTCAACCGAGTGGGCCCAGAGTATCTATCCTGCAATGTGGATTGGCAAATCCCGCTCTTGATCATACGCCTCAACCTATTCCTTCGGATACCTGATATGCGACACCTTTATTGTCACCCTATTTAAGATGCGACGTTTGATGCAATCAAGGCACCTTCCAGAGATAGTGATTAAATACGATCTTACGGTCGAAGGTTTGAGTACTACGTTCTCCTATATATTGGGTGTGCGTCCATCACATCATTCACCTAATGACATGACTCCATTATCAATTGACATCCATGTCCATGATCAGGAAACCTTGATCATCTGTTGATCTCAATGGAAGAGGCTACTAGGGACCTAGTTGTTTACATACCGCACGTTTATTAATGTTTCCGCTCAATACAGTTATAGCATGGTATAAAACATATTATGAACAATCGAGATATGACAAATAAAATATCTTTATTAATTGGCTCTAGGGCATATCTCCTTCATGGCCGGCTGCCGAGATGGCTACCGGACCACATCCACCATTGCCACTCACCAGAAATCACGCCGCCCTCACGGCCATGACCACCAGACAACACCAAAGCCACGACCCCTGCCTCGGCGTCGCGACTTCCATCAACCGGGGCCGCCGCCCTGGCATCCAACCTCCACGCACATCCTGACCAATCCAGCGGAGACAAACACTGTAGCAGCCGGAGGCAAACCAGAACCACCGTGACCACGGGCACCTCACCTTCGATCTGACCCGGCGGCAACGACAGCCACCAGATCCAGCCCGAATCCGGTGAACAACCCCCACGGTGGAGCCCCAACTCCAAATCCGGGAGCAAAGACGGCTGCGGCCATGGCCGGCCCGAGCAGGCACACAGGGCCCCTACCCTGGCCTCAAGCTCGGCGGCGCGAGCCCAACCACCTTGCTCAGGGGAGCCGCCGCCCCGAGGCCCGACGAGGGCGTCGGCCAGCAGGTCGGCCGTGGCCGAATCGGCCGCCGGCAGCGCTGCAGGGTCTCCAGCCCGACGAAGCCAGGCACGAGGAGAAGCCCCGCCGCCGCCTCCACCGCGAGGGCTTCGCCCGGCAGCGGCCACTGACGGCGGCGAGGGAGAAGCTCGGAGGCAGGGGAGGGAGGTGGCGGCGCTAGGGTTCGCGTCCCGAGGTGGACGCGCGGGGCCACGGGGGATTTTTTGACAGTTTATCACTAGCAAATATTCACATTCCAGTAAGCTATTTATGATTTTGATTTCTTTTAGGGAACTTTGTACTGCTTCCGATGATTGTTAATAGACCTGTGAACGTTTTTCACAAAAAATAATAAAGTTACACATGCGTTTGCCATTTGGGGGTACGCAGAGAGCTGTGGAAAAAAAGAAGGCGCGGTGGTCAAGCGCTAAGCTGGTTACTCCTCATGTAATCATTCCCTAATCAAACCACGCCATTGAGCTAATCAAACGCGCCATTCATTCACTCCAGTGTCCCCGCCTCGCTACCTAACGGGCTAACGGCAAGAGGTAATTGCACCAGTCATAGATAAACTTGTCCGGTGGGTGCACTTTCATACAAAAACTTGCAAATCGTGATTTTTTGGTACAAAAACTTGTCCACCCCGTGCAGAATCATACAAAACGAATCAGAACGCGACATGTGGACAAGTTTTCCACGCTGGCAAGGCATAGGCCCTTTTGCAAAAGGGTCCCTATGTTAGTACGTTATTATATTTTCGTCCTCGCGTTCAGAAAAGGAAATATCTGTGCCCCTGCTCCCTCGCATTGACCTTCTTCTCCTCACTCTCACTCTGCTTCCTTTCCTCCTCCCGTCGCCGCCGCCGCTCCCATCCTCCTCCTGTCGCCGCCACCGCTCCGAATCATAGTTCCCCGTGCTTATCCACTCACCCACCTAAGCAATGGAGGTCGAGCAGGTTTTCTACCTGGAGCCTGCGACGCGGGAAGGGCGAGAGAAGGAGGAGGCGGCTTTGCTCGCTTTCGCGGGTGTTCCCGTCGAGGAGTTGAAGCAGCCGCGTTCAATAGCTGATCTCCTCCTGATGGGGACTCAGCTCAGGCGCAGGGGGAGCGAGCTAATCATTCGAAGGGACCGCGAGTTGAAGGTGGTGATCCTGATGTCGATTCAGAAGTGCACGCTCGACGGATTCAGAGCTCGCGCGACTGCGGCCAGCTCCTCCTCACAGGCAATGTCAGAGGTGTTGAAGGCTACAAAGTACAAAGGCGAGGCTCGGATGGTTTTTGAGTTTGTTTCCATGCAGGACTTGATGAAATTGTTGCAGTAAGCTCGGCAATTCCCTCCTTCCCTCATTGGTCTGCCACTGTCATGGACTCCAGGAGTCCCTGGGTTTCACCTTCCAGGTTGCAGCTGCCAGAAGGACAAGGTGGAGGAGAAGTAGGTTGGTAGTAGTTTAGATTCATGCGGTGTTAGTGGTTAACTGAATATGGTGTTAGTAGTTTAGGGTTGCATTTTGGAGAAGTAGAGAAGCAGTGTTAGTAGTTTAGGGTTGCCTTTTGGACGAATGGTAGTACTGTTGTTGCATTTTGGAGACAACTAGCTATGTAAAGAAGAAGCAGATGATGTACCTCATGTTATAAATTAATGGAATATGTTGGCAGAAACATGTGTTCAGTAATGTTGGCAGAAATATGTTGTTGCGAATGTTGTTAGCAAATTCAGTAATGTTGACAAGTACACAAGTAGCAAATTCAGTAATAATTGTGAAGCAATAAAAATCAACTAAATTCACTGATGTAAATAGCTACATAACCAGAAATAGCTACACCACCACAAATTCATCACAAGTACAGAAATGTACTAAAACTTGCAGGCTCAAAACTGTTATAGTTCAGACTAAATTTTCTGAAACAATTACATCTCACAATGATCACTCAGGTGCATTCTGAGTTAGCTGAATCTCATCTGCCATATCTCCAGGGACGAGCTCATTTAGATCAGTGTCATCTTGTCTTCTTCTTACTTGGTCATTTCCAAACAACAGGTGATATGCTGAACCAGGACCTGTGTTGTATGTGCCATCTGTGCTTCTTTCTCATGCAGGCTGTGGACTTGGTGCATCTGCAGTTGGACCAACTCCCTGTGCTCTTTTCTTGGTACCTCTCACTCTTCCCCCAACATTCTGTGATGTAGTTGCATCTGCAGATGGAGTAGGTTGCTTTGCTTTTCTTTTGTTGGCATTGCCTGCAGCTGCTCCTCCTCTACCTGTAGCTGCTCCTGCTCTACCTCCTCGTGTAACTGAAGTTGCTCCTGCTCTACATCCTCCTCTACCTGTAGCTGCTCCTGCAGTAGCCACTCTTCCCCTGGTCTGTGTTGTTGTCACTCTTGCAGCAGGAATGGCATCCCTTGCTGGCACGACAAAGGAGCTCTCCTCTGGCAAAGGTTGAAACACGAATGGTCGGGTATAGTAAGAATTTTGCTGCAAGTGTTAAATACAGAATTTAGTTAGCTGAATATGCAGGACATATTTGAGTTGGGTAAATAATAGAAGGGCTCTGTATGATGAACCTCTTGTCCCATCTTGTAAATCATGCTATGCCTGTCATGTGTAGGGTCATTTCTGGGGTCAGGCCTTAGGGAATGATGTGCTGCAACAAGGAGTAAAGACATACTTGGTAGTACTGATGAGATTAATTTGCTGCAAGAACTAAAGGAAATTATTTGCATTATACCTGCAACACAGAAGGATCATCAACTTCTTCATCTTCCAATTGAGCAGGCTGACTGGTATGCTCCAAAACCCACTTGTCATGCCCTTTCCTATTGTGGTTTGGATTCCCACATACTGAACAATGCATTGCGACGTCAGCTTTAGATATTTTCTTAACTCCTTTGTCATCCTTTTCTTCAGGAGTTTTCCTTGTGTTCTTTTTAGGTCTGCCCATTACTTTAGTGTATAGAGGTGGGTGAACTAACACACCATTCATCTTCTCCCAATGGACCCTTGATCTCAGTGGTGCCAAGTTGTAGGCATAGGCCTGTTTATATGTTTCGATGCTGTAGTAGCCGTGCACAAACCTGTCGGGATTCAAATAGTCAACCCTACAAGCTGCTATAGCATGATGGCAAGGAATTCCTGGAAGCTGCCACCTGTTGCAATCACAAGTTCTTCCTTTCATATCCACATTATATGTCCTTTCATATTCATTTGATGTCACATGATATAAACCATTGCCAGCATGCTCGGCACCAAGATTATTTGCCCATTCTGTCATCTTCTCAATTTTCTTCTTTATCTTTGGACATATAGTCCTAGTCCATTTCTCACATTCCTTCTGCTTGCCAACATTTCTGTGCATTATCTTGTAAAATATTGTCTCAAGCATTGAAAGTACTGGCATTTCCCTTGCATCTAGAATGTAGCTGCAAAATACAAGGAAACCATTAGTGAAATTATAGCTGTTGAATGGAAAAAGTACAAAGGAAACATCAGTGAAACGAATTCTACTTACCTGCTGAAAACTTCAGAGTGATTATTCAGAAGCATGTCACATTTTGGAAAATCATTGAAAAAAGCCTTAATCCAAGTGTTTGGTTGCAGCTCGTTCACCCATTTCCATGCATCTTCACTGTCAACCTTCATTTTTTCCATGGTTCTTTCCCACGTAGGAAGGTTTGTTGATCTAGCAATGGCCCACAAATTATTTTTCAATGTTACTCCTTTGTGTTTTTTGTGAAAATTCTGGTACATATGCCTAACACAATGTCTGTGCTGTGCATCTGGCCACACTGTCTTCACTGCGTTAATCAGTCCCTGCATAATGTAATTCAAAGCATTGAACTCATGTAAATTCAAATTAACTACAGAGATATGTGCATATAAAATGTGAATTACCTTCTACTTGTCACTCATAATTGTGAATGGAGAAGTGTTTGTAATGTTCAGGTCATCTCGTAAAGTAGTAAAAACCATTCCCAGGAACTTGTGCTCTCCACCTCAACTAGTCCCATTGCAATAGGATATATGCAGTCATTCGGATCAATACCAACGACAGTCAACAAATTCCCCTTGTATTTGGTCTTAATGCGACACCCATCTATGCATATCAATGGTCTGCACCCTTCCAAAAATCCCCTCTTGCAGGCATCATATGACCAGTACAGTGTTGCCAAATGCTCCTTCGGAACAGGATCTGAGTGCTCCTTTATTTGATTTGTGGTGACAAAAAATTAGAGCCGGGATTTGATCTCCTCAACTCCTATCCATAGTCACGCAACAATGTGAACTGCTCTGCTTCATCACCATGTATAATATTCAGTGCTGCCTTTCTTGCTCTTCTCAACTTATATCTGTTTGGGCACATGTTGAATTTCCTTCGGACTTTTGCTGCAAATGCTGCCAAGTCCATCTTCTGGTTATCTCTGAACTCATCAATGAAGCACTGAGTGAGAAATGGAGCTGTCAGTGCCTTCACCTCCACTTCCTCTCACATGTGTGCACATCGCAATATTGTCTAACTACAATTGCCTCTGTCCTGCTATCCTTGGACACCTTAATCATCCACAGGCAACCATCTTCACAGACTGCATCTAGCCTAGTAGCTTCATTTCTTGGCTTCCTCAATTTTCTTCTTTCTTTCATAGTGTATGCACTTAGAGCTTTTCTGAATTCTGGCATGGAGGAGAAAACCATGCCAGTTTTGAACATTGGAGCTTCCATATCCACCTCTGCATTGAATTCTTTGAATTTGTACTCCAGCTGCAAGTGTTGTTCTTTTGTCAGGTTTAAATCATCATGGTCAAGACCAGCATCGTCCTCTACTTCCACAATTTCTGATACCTCATTGTTGTCATTCACATCCTTGTCAATATTGGCTAGGAACAGATCATCATCACCATCCTCCACATCAAAATCACTGTCATAGAAATCACTGTCAGTGTCACACTCCTCATCTTCAGTTTCCCTATCAGCTTCAGGAATGCAAGCACTTTCTTCAGTTTCCCTCTCTAGTCCACCATCTTCATGTACTGCTGCAGTGTGTGATATATACTTGCTAGGGATTTGCACAGGCACATCTTCTCTTAATCTCCTAAAGAAATTGTTGTGGTCAACCATCAGACACAAGGTTTTCTCCTCACGCACAGCTGCCATCATTGCAAGGATGTGACTGTCATTTTCAATCAAACACAACCCATCATAAAGAGATTTGCCAGGAAGTAACCAGTAGACAGTAGTTCTGGCTTCGATTTCATTTCCTCCTTCCTTAATGAACTCCTCAATCCACAACCGTGATAAGGTATCAGTGTTGCAGTTGTCCCAGTAATCCTCAGTCCCACTGACATAGCAAAGATCATCCTTGAGCCCACAAAAAAATCCATTGTGATCCAAATGCACACTGAACTTGTCGGGATCAACTGAAAATGAAGCACACACAGTTCAGTTAATTAGTGCAGCACACAAAATTCAGTTAGTGGAACATGACACCATTAAAAGTAAAAATATCTACAACTATTCAACTGAATAACTTGTTATAATCCATGAACATGTTCATCTCAACCTAATGAACAACAAACACATATCAAATTTATGAAAATTGAAGATCTTTTGTGGCACCAAAACACATCGAAACATGACAACATAAAAAATTCAATTTTTCTTCAATGATCCGACTAAATAACTACTTACAAACCGTCTACAAGGTCACCTCATCCTAATCTACAACAAAACCATCCGAATTTCATGCAAATTCGGTCGCCATTGAGCACCCAAAGGCACCGAAACAGGACAACAAAAAAATTCCTAATTTCTGTAGATTAATTGCTAGGAAATGATACCTAAACCCTCAGCACACATACACGGCCTCGATTTACCATCGATTCTCGCGGGGGAACCTCCCAATTTCATGCAAATTCGGCCGCCATTGAGCACCCAAAGGCACCGAAACAGGACAACAAAAAAATTCCTAATTTCTGTAGATTAATTGCGAGGAAATGATACCTAAACCCTCAACACACATACACGACCTCGATTTACCATCGATTCTCGCGGGGGAACCGTACCCAAACCACTCAACACACACGACCTCGACAACGGCAGAGATGAACGGAGACAGAGGAGACAGCGAAGCCGCAAGACGGGAGAAGGAGTCAACGTAGTGTGGAGGATCCTCGTTCCAGTTGCGTCGGTGCGGATCGCCAACGCCGACCATGACCGACTCGGTGGAGCGCCGCCTCCATGGTCGCCTCCGTCTTCCTCGACCGCGACGAAACAAGGAAACTAACTGGGAGGTGGCGTAATTGCAGGAGAGGGAGATTTTAAGAAAAGGAGAAGAGAACGGGGGGCTTTTTGCATATTTTACACAGACAAGAAACTGCAGGACCTTTCTGTCATGCTACGTTTTGTACGAGACCCTTTTGCAAAAGTGCCTACGCCTTGCCGGCGTGGAAAACTTGTCCACATGTCGCGTTCTTATTCGTTTTGTATGATTCTACACGGGGTGGACAAGTTTTTGTACCAAAAAACACGATTTGCAAGTTTTTGTATGAAAGTGTACCCACCGGACAAGTTTATGTATGACTGGTGCAATTACCTCAACGAAAAAAATAGCACGCTATTTCTCGGTTAATAGCACGATATAGCGTATTTGGAGAGGTTACACTATATTTAGCCTAAAGTTGACGCTACGGCGCTATTTTCGTCTTATACGCTCGAAACCACACTAAACGTGGTAATGTTATAGCTACGCTAACAAAAAGTCTGGAAATAACGTTAGGTGATGATGATGGCGGGCAATCTGGTGGTTCTTCTAGTTATTCTGAAGATGATGTCAATGATTCTGATTAAAGTTTAAAATATTTATCTTTTAGTTTATTACTTTTTCGTGGTTTTAAGCCTCATATTTGTATTCGTGCCATGGATTTGGCCTTGACATTTGAATATGGTTAACTGATTATGCATGTATTGTTTCTGGAAAAAAAATTAGTGCTGAAATCCTTAATATTTGGGTTATTTCTTACAACTTTTTCATTACGCTATTTTATATGTAACTTCGCTATATCACGCTATATCTTGTATAGCTTCTGGAGGAGGGTCACGCTATTTTTGATAGCACGCTATTTTTTTTCCTTGCCTCTAACGGCAATCTACTACCAGCTCAGTGACCCACACAGACCAAGCGAGGTACAGTAGAACACTGAGCACGGGCGCACGGCACACTCTTCCGGGTAGCAGAAGCAGGACGACGAAGGCGGCAATGGGGGTCCGCTCGGCCACGAAGCTGCACATACCCCCCGCCCACTCCGCCGCCCGGCGCTCCCTCTTCCTTCCCCTCGCCGCCGTCGCCCTCCTCTGCTCGGCCTCCTACCTCCTGGGCGCCTGGCAGCACGGCGGCGGCGTCCCCTTCTCCTCCCAAAGCTCCCGCTCCGTCTCCATCGCCACCGACATCTCCTGCACCACCACCCTCACGCCCTCCACCCCGTCCCTCGACTTCTCCCCGCACCACGTGGCCGCCGCCGTGGCCACGGCCGCCTCGTCCGCGTCGACCTCCGCGGCACCGCGGACGTACCCGGCGTGCCCCGCCGAGTACTCCGAGTACACGCCGTGCGAGGACGTGAAGCGGTCGCTGCGGTACCCGCGGGACCGGCTGGTGTACCGGGAGCGGCATTGCCCCTCGGGGCGCGACCGGCTGCGCTGCCTCGTTCCGGCGCCCGCCGGGTACCGCAACCCGTTCCCGTGGCCGGCCAGCCGCGACGTCGCGTGGTTCGCCAACGTGCCGCACAAGGAGCTCACCGTCGAGAAGGCCGTCCAGAACTGGATCCGCGTCGACGGGGACAAGCTCCGGTTCCCCGGCGGTGGGACCATGTTCCCCCACGGCGCCGATGCGTACATCGACGACATTGAGAAGCTCATCCCGCTCCACGACGGGTCCATCCGCACCGCGCTCGACACTGGCTGCGGGGTAAGTCTCCTATAACTAAGAACTGCTCCACACTGGTTTAGTTTGTGTGATTCTTACTTTTGCACTTGGAAGAGAAATGGGGATATTCTCGGTCAACGGGGGTCAAAAGGGTCTGACTGGTAGTAGCACTACAGAGTATAAACTGCAGAATGTTGAACAAATTATATGACAGGACTTAGCACATTGTACAATTTAGAAATGACCTTCAAATGCATATTCGGTATGGATAGACTAGTTACTGAATTGGTGAAATTTCCACCTTAAGCCATTGAATTATGCAACTATGGACTACACCGTGCCAGTTTACAAATTTGGCATGTGATGTTCTAAATTGAAACAGCACAAGCGAACTGTAAGATCTTCTTGTCACTTGACTTGTCCCCTGTCAGTCGGTGCTATAGAGTTGCTGACAAAGAAGTGATCTTTTTTCAACGAATGCATAGTGGCACAATCATAGGCACCGGCAGGTCTGCAATCCGTGTCACCATTGAAGTGTGAAGTAGATCCTATTCTGAGTAATGTTAACAATGATTTGCTTTCTGGCATAGACATTTCCCTCTAATCTACAGTAACAAGCAAATCTGCTTTCTGTGTACCACAACTGACCCAGTGCACTTGTAACTGCAATTTCTACTACCCTCACGCGCATTCACCGATCCCCACACAGCTGAACTTTGCATGTACAAATGTCGACCTGCTGTCCGAACTCTGAGTTGATTTCGTAGGAAAGAACTTACTACATCAGTGAAAAATATTTCGTCGAAATTTCGTACGAATTTCGCGAAATTAACGATTCTCGGAGATGGACGAGAAAAGGTAATGTCGGTCGAAAATTTTGGTTAAAAATGAAAAATTCGAATATGCAATGGTTATATTAAACGGAAATCAAGTAACCACTACAAGTCTGGCTTTATAGTCTACTGGTGGAGCGTCCAGTCAATGCTCTGCGTCGCTTTGAGTTCGAATCTTTGCTCTTCCATTTATATTGCTAAATATTTTTAAACGCTAAAATTTTAATCTGGCCGAAATATTTGAATATTTTCATCGAAATTTCGTTAATTTCGCGAAATTTGCGATTCTCTTTTTTTCTTTTCCTGTATGGTTAATTCCACGAAATGTTAAACCCTGAGTAGAACCACCAGCAACAGTAGTGGCGTTCTCTTTTTTCCTTTTCCTGTATGGTGAACTGACGCGTCGTGCAGGTAGCGAGCTGGGGCGCGTACCTGCTGTCCCGCGACATCCTGGCCATGTCCTTCGCGCCGCGGGACTCGCACGAGGCGCAGGTGCAGTTCGCGCTGGAGCGCGGCGTGCCCGCCATGATCGGCGTCCTCGCGTCCAACCGCCTCACCTACCCGGCGCGTGCCTTCGACATGGCGCACTGCTCCCGCTGCCTCATCCCCTGGCACCTCTATGGTACACCCCACGCTCTCCTCGTCCACACACAATAATTCCACCTCGACCTGGTCCCTCACTCCGCCATGTCGACGTGCAGATGGGCTGTATCTGATGGAGGTTGACCGCGTCCTGCGCCCCAGCGGGTACTGGATACTGTCCGGGCCACCCATCAACTGGAAAAAGTACTGGAAAGGGTGGGAGAGGAGCAAGGAGGATCTGAACGCCGAGCAGGAGGCCATCGAGGCGGTTGCCCGGAGCCTTTGCTGGACCAAGATCAAGGAGGCCGGCGACATCGCCGTCTGGCAGAAACCGGCCAACCACGTCGGATGCAAGGCCTCCCGGAAGAAGGCCGCCACCAAGTCCCCGCCTTTCTGCTCCCGCAAGAACGCCGACGCAGCATGGTATATAATTGCAGCACCACACTGATCGAGTCATCATTGACAAATGCTTGAATCGGCTTAATTACAGGGTGCATTGTGCTGTAATTGACTTAGGTACGACAAGATGGAGGCCTGCGTGACGCCGCTCCCGGAGGTCTCGGACGCGAGCGAGGTCGCCGGTGGCACGGTGCAGAAATGGCCGCAGAGGCTCACCGCGGTGCCGCCCAGGGTCTCCGCGGGCGGCGTCAAGGGCATCACCGCCAGGGCGTTCCTTCAGGACACCGAGCTGTGGAAGAAGAGGGTCCGCCACTACCGGGCGGTGATCAACCAGTTCGAGCAGAAAGGACGGTACCGCAACGTGCTCGACATGAACGCCCGCCTCGGCGGTTTCGCGGCGGCGCTGGCGACCGCGAATTACCCGCTGTGGGTCATGAACATGGTCCCGACCGTGGTGGGGAACTCCAGCGCACTCGGCGTGATCTACGAGCGCGGGCTCATCGGAAGCTACCAGGACTGGTTCGTCGTCCTCTCGTACCCTCCGGGCACATCCATCGTACATGGCTACATGCATGGTCCTTCTGCTCTGCCACAGTGATCACAGCGGTGCGTCGGTGGCATGCTTTTTGGAGCGGTTCCTGATCGATCTCGTTGCATTAATTCATTGCAGGTGCGAGGGCATCTCTACTTACCCGCGGACCTACGATCTCATCCACGCGGATTCAGTCTTTACGCTGTACAAGAACAGGTAACATAGCTTGCATCAGAATTCCCCTGTAATTTGGAGATAAAAAACCTACTTTCACGACCTGTCTGACCGAACTGCAACTCTGCAAGGTGTGAGATGGACACCATTCTCTTGGAGATGGACAGGATCCTGAGGCCCGAGGGCACGGTGATCATCAGAGACGACGTGGACATGCTGGTGAAGATCAAGAGCGTCGCCGACGGGATGCGGTGGGACAGCCAGATCGTCGACCACGAAGACGGCCCGCTCGTCAGGGAGAAGATCCTCCTCGTTGTCAAGACATATTGGACTGCCAAGGACCAAGACCGATAGCAATAGTATGATATATTAGTATTTCTACATGCTGATAAGTGTTAAGCTCTCAGAAGATCTCGCAATTGGGTCGCATTTCTAGCTCCGTGTACTGCTTCTCTGTGCTCTTTCTTTTCATTATAGGAATTTTCTCTCCGGTAAACTGTAAAGCAGGACATAATTTGTATGCGAATATTGTCACTTGATGGCCAAATTGCGTCAGGTGGTAAATAGAATTATTGTTTGTCAGTTATTTCAGATGCAGTTTAGGGCAGCTCATAGTACTTCTCGTTGTGCAGTCCTCTTGCAAGCACTGTGTCCAGTAATCTGAATAAAGTTAACTGTTGAAAAACATCGGATTCTAGATCTATGCATGATTTTTGTGTTGGCAGATCTCGCAACTGTGCGAGCCCATATTGACAGGGAGGAGCAAAGGAACAAACACCGGTGGATAATGGGGTCATGAGTTGAACTGATACAGACATATTGACAGCAGGAGGCCCCTCTAAAAGTCTAAAAAGTCCGATCTGAAACTTTCTCCATGGTCCAGGCTCCATGCCCACATATTTTGGACAATACCGAGAAAGTCTCCAAACATTCACAGCTCAAAATAGGTAATCCTAAATGGTGTGAATTGGAACAGTAAGAGCATCTCCACCGCGCGCTCTCAATAGGGGCTATTGGCCCCAGCGGCATGAATTCGTCTCCTCCCAATAGCGAGAAAGTTGTCGGACGACTAATACTCCGTGTTCGGCAACCCTGCTTCGCGCAATGTTCCTACGGAGACAACCGGGAGCGCCGACAACCGCGTTAATGCATGCCACGTCAGAGTCTCACGCGCGGACCGATGCGTTATCGACTGAAAGACAATAAAAATGGGGACGTGGCGAAGAGACTTTCTTTATGGCCACAACCGACAACAGTGAAACCAGAAGTCTCAGCCGTCGAGGCATGCAGGTTCTTGAAGGCCGTCACCACCAATAGCTGATGACACTTCTGACGACGGGGATGTGGGCGACGAACCACCAACATCCATGTCCCCACGCCGGAGCCGGGAGCGCCGCTAGATCTAGGGTTTAGTTTAGATTCAGTTTAATTTTTTTAAATGTTGTTTGTTAAATTTCATTTAAATTTGTTAAATGTCCGTCCAATTTTAATGAAAATTGTCGGTTCGTTTGTACTTGTATTTGAAAAAACACTGGAAAAAATCTAGTGGGAGCAACTTGTGGGAAAAGTTGCTCTCAATAGGACGGCAACGTGTGCCGGCACTCCCAATAGCACTTGTACGACACATTTGTCGGGCTCTCTATTGAAAGCACCAGTAGATGCTCTTAGGGCCTCTTTGGTTCGCGGGAATTGAAAATCATAGGAATAGGAAAAACGCAGGAATAGAATGTCATGACATGTAGAATCCTACATGAAATAAAAATAGAGGAAGCAGTCACACTAATTGTTTGGTTGCAGCACAGGAAAAACGCAGGAATTTTGTATTGATTTGGGTACAAGTCATAGTTGTCATAGACTCGTAAGAATTTTTCCATGAGGTCCAACCTCTTTCTAGAATTCCAATGCGATTGTAGTGTAGGAAAGCATTTCATATTTTTTTTGGAGGATTCATTCCTTTAAACCAAATGGACTCTATAGGAAAAAAATCGTATACATTGGAATCTTATGAAATTTCTTTGAAAACCCTTTGAACCAAAGAGACTCTTAACAGTTTTGCAGTACATTAAGAGTTGGTAGTTCGGTAGTTGCAGTTTTATCTTGGGCTACTTTTATCGGGCCCACTGAGGTCGTCAAGGATACATGCTGTTGAACTCAATCTGCCGATTCGGCCCATTTGCGATTACACCATAATTAGGCCAGTTCCATGATGAGTTTTATTTTTATTTTGATTGCCTCTCGATCGTGGTACGTTTGTAGTATCTGAACTTGTGAACCAACACACACCGCACTCACAGCACACTCACGCACCCCACTAGTACACAAGCTAGACCTACAAACTACACACAGCACGCATGCTTTGAGCTCTGACGGTTGTGGTACGAGCACGCGTGGGAGGCACCTGAAATTCCCCTTATGAGCCACCCGATCGATCCGCGGATCGAACTCGGGCGGGCTGGGCGGCCACAGCCAGCACCAGCCACTGCGCCACTCGCGCGGCTCATGATGATGATGAGTTATTCCACTGGCTTGCAAATTGCACATAGTGACGAGAAGTACATACTTCACTATGTGCGAACTACGTGAAATCCACCTTTGTCTCCCGGTGCATATAGACCCGGTATTTAAAAAACATATTTCAAAATATCCAAAAAAATTGAAATAAAATTTCCCGGATGCATATTCATATTTATATGTTTACAAAATTGTTTCGTGCAAATCTGACATTTTTTGTGGCCTGCGCAAAAAAACAAAAAAATGTCTCATGAAAAGGCTTATTTTAGCACCAAAATTTGTCTTTTTTACACACGGCATATATAATTTCGGTTTTCGTGAAACGACTTCGTGAACACATAGCATGTTGCAATCTATGCGCGAACATTTTTTTTGATATTTCAAATTATGTTTAAAATTCATTTCAAATAAAGGGTGCATGTGCACCCGGGAGCCAAAACGCCTCTCTCGCGAACTACATACAACTAGCCTAGTATATGAAGCACCAGCAAGTTGAGATCTTCTCTGGTTGCTTCAAGTTTCCATACGCATGCATCCGATGTTTCCTTTAACCAATCTATCAGCAAACTCAAAAACAGTTCTTGTCACTAGTACAGAACGACACATCAGATACCGTTCTATATAAACGGCACGAGTTAGACGACGGAAGAAACCAACATCCCGCGTGCTCGCACTGGGCCATAAGACATGCCCACAACAAAGGCACCGAGTGAATAGAGAATAAATATTGGCACCGACTATTTTTTTCCCTCCGTTACCGAGATGTGCTCATCACACACGAACATTTGAAAAATCTCCGTTGTCATAATAAGCAACCCGACAGCCCACGGACGTGGCCTATAAGAACCCCACGCCCTTCACTCTCACTGTCTCACACTCTCACTTCCAACCCTAGCTGCCGCACAGTCTCTTCTCTCTCGAGTGTCTCTCATGACTTCCACTGCCGTCGCTGCTAGATCCGGCCATCGCGGCCGCGGACGCGGAAACAGCCGCGAAACTGGCGGCCCCCCACCCTCCGGGCCTTCACGCAACACCAACGTCAGCTGGTGTTGTAGGACGAGTGTGCCGAAGGCTCCCGCGCTCCGCCCCCGGGGCCTGCAACCGCTCAACTGGTCGCCTCATTGGCCACCGCCAAATCTATGCTGGCCGCCATCCTCGCTGGGTGAACCAGTCACCGCCCTCCTCGTCGAAAGAGGAGGATCGTGATCTGGAGATCGCGCGTCAACTCTCCCACGCCGATCTGGAGGCGGCGGTCCTCCTCTCCGAGGCCTCGAACCAGGTTGAACGCACCGACAAGGCGGTCTTCCAGTCAGACCTCCGGGCCACCATAGCCCTCTATTTGGTCCCCGACGAGGGCAAGAGGCTCGAGGGGGAGGCGCCGCCAGGGGAGGCCGATGCTAGCTCCGTCGCCGGTGACGCTAGGCGAGCCCGCCTCACCTAATGTAAGACCCCAAACCTTAGTTCAGTAGATTAGCTTTTTATTTTGCACATATTTTTGCTCTATTTTAGTAGATTCGGTCTGTTCTATTTGTAATTAGTTATTGTAGTTTATCTCTATGTCTAAACAGAGCAAATCAACTAAAACAGTAGATTAGCTCTGTTTAGACATAGATTTGCTCTGTTTTAATGCTATGTTTTAGTTGTAATTAGTTGTCTTACTGTTCTTATCTAGGTGTAATTAGTTGTCTTACAGTTCTGTTTTGGTTGTAATTAGTTCTATTTTTTACTAGGCATTGTTTAGTCTATGTTCTAGTTGTAATTAGTTCTATATTTAGTAGGCATTGTTTAGGCTTTGGTCTAGTTGTAATTAGTTCTATTTTTACTAGGCATTGTTTAGGCTATGTTCCAGTTCTAATTAGTTATATTTTTTCTAGAACACCGATGATTAAAATTAGGTAACACCGTGTGATCCGGGGGTGGCCCTAGTGATCCTTTGTGATATGCAATAACACACATCTTGTGCATCCTACTTGGTTCACTAGCTCCATTCCCTGAAATTTGTGTGTCCAATCTACATATATATGAGGCATACATTTTTGTTGAACCTACTTGATTTGTGTGTCATTATATGAGACTTACTCTTACTTTTCTTACCTAATTAATCTTACTTTTCTTACCTAATTAATATTATGTTGCATATTTATTTGTCTTGTGTGTAGAGATGAAAAAGCTTACCTTTTGAATTTTTTTCATCTCCTTTAGAGCTAGGAGCAAACCTGGAGACTATGCGGCGGCCATGAAGACGTAAAAGTGGGGCCCCGTCCATAAAGTCCACTAAAACCGGTGCCTTCATGAGCCAGACTTTTGTGTAGTACTAGGAAGACCATGCACTGAAGCAGGGCGAAGAGGAAGAATGTGAAGAACCATTGGCCGTCACGCAGGAGCTAGGGCTCCGTCGACGGGCGCACCAGGCGTCACCGACTTTTTTCTGTTTCCTTTAGCCCTCATTAAAAATAGTTAAAAACTAATCTCCAAGATTTAAGACAACTATTATATATTAGCCCTGTTGCCAAACTTATTGGAAACGACTTAAATCTCCATTGCCATTGTGCACCTTCACATCAACAACGGAGGTGGGGAAACGGATGCTTTCTATGTTTTTCTCCGTTTTCGATGAAAGTTTTATCCCATTAATGATGTTGAAAGGGCATATATTTGCTATCCCGTTTTGGTAACTAATGACAACGTAATTAGAGTACTAACTGTGTGGTAAATGGTTTCAGGTTTCAGCATTTTATACAGCTCCATGGTTAGATGTTCAAAAAGGAAAAAGAGAGAGAAACGAGAATGTGCCTGTTGCGGCCCTTTGAGGGAGTTTGGAAATCCTGGTCTACTGACCAGAAATTTCGGTGCCCAGCACCGGAAGTTCCGGACACCAGACCGAAAATTTCCGGAATGTCGATTTTCGGCTAAGTCATTAGAAGTTTATGCTTCTGATGCCTCCCAGTGGCCAACCGGAAATAGTGCCGGAAATTTCCGGTGTGGAGAGCGGATATTTCCGGACCATGGTTTTTCGGCTAAGTCACTCGACATCTTCGATTCTGATGCCTCCCAGGGCATGGCCAGAAATAGTGTCGGAGATTACCGGCCCGCCCGGAAATTTCCGGTACTCAGACCGGAGATTTCCGGTCCCCTGAAGACTGCAACGGGTAGATTTTCGGGAGGGGCTATAAATACCCCTCCACCTACCTCCAGCCAATCTAACCTTCAGATTCTCTCTCCTCCATTTACCAAAAGCTTCAAGCTCCTAGATCTCCCTACTCTACCACTCAATCATGCTCAAACTTGGAGAATCGAAGGAGAAGACCAAGATCTACAAGTCTAGCAAAGTGTTCTTCATTTCCCCCTCATTCACTTGAGGGATTTGAGCCTAGGGTTTCCACTAGGAAAACCTAGGCATCTTGTTGTACTTACTTGCTTGCTACTTTTGTGTAGCAGATTCGTGGTGCTTGGGAGATCCCAATCCAGTTGTGGGTTGTGCCCCAAGATTGTTGTAAGGGCTCCGGATTCCGCCTTGAAGGATTCCGATAGTGAAAGGTGAACCGAGCTTTTGGGCGAGGTTCATCGGAGAATAGGGTGAGGCCATTTGTGGCGTTGAGTATCGAAACTCACACCCCTCCAACGAGACGTACTCCCCTAAAAAGGAGGAACTCAGGAATACATCCTTGTCTCCGCATGCTTCCCGTTCGGTTACTCCTTACTCGCTAGTTTTTACTTGTATCTAACCTTGTTTAGTGTTAACTTGTCATATAGGTAAATTCACCGTTGTTGCATATCTAGAGAATTTACCTTTTTGTCAAGCCTTAATCAAAAAAGAATTAAAATTTGGAGTAGCACCGATTCACCCCCCCCCCCCTCTAGGTGGCCATATGATCCTTTCAGATGTGTCGTTCTGTATTAGTGTGTTAGTCAATTCCTTCAGGAACGTGCAACCTCCCAAGTCACACTTGCACTTACATGGGGGCATCTCGGTAGCTCTTCAGAAAGATAAACATTTTCCTACATATGCATGTCGAACGCGCCCTGCTGGAGGCTGCTACCTTCGGAAGATCGTTGCCGACGAGTGAAACAGGTAAGAAGCTTTTTGGTGATGCATGTCTGCATGAGCATGAGCATGCATGGGTCTGTTGTCTACTTGTCCGTGCTACGACTCACGGGTGACAACTCATACGAGTACTATTGTTCTAGTCTCTAGGCTTCTACTAGCTAGTGATACGTCCACAACATATCTACTTTCCCAAACACTTTTGCTGTTGTTTTTCCTCTAATTTGCATGATTTGAATAGAACTAATGCGGACTAACGCTGTTTTCAGCTGAATTGCCTTGGTGTCATGTTTTTGTGCAAAAATCAAAGTTCTCGGAAAAATCTGGAAATATTCCAGAAATTCTTATTTGCCAGAAGACTCATGGAGCCAGGAGGGGAGCTGCAGGAGGGACCCACAGCACCCAGACGCCCCTGGCCGCGGTCCAGGCTGGACCGCGTCTGGGGCCAACCTGGCCACTTCATGGCCGACTCGGCGACGCCCTTTGGCCTATTTATTCCTCCTGACCTAAAACGCGAGTGGGACCGATCATATTTTCCAGAAGAGTTCCAGAGCGCCGTCGCTTCCGCGAAACCTATTTCGGGGAGCAGAAGTTCCTGTTCTGTCACCCTGCCGGGACGGGGATTGCAGGGGAGATCACCGTCATCGTCATCACCACCGCCGCTCCATCGACCATCCATGTTTCCCCCATCCATGTGTGAGTAATTCCCCGCAGTAGGCTGAGGAGGATGTCAGGAATTGGATGAGATTGTTCATGTAATAGCTGTCAGATTGTTAGGGCATGGTGCCTAGTATCTTATATGCGTGTTAGTTATTGTTGTTGCAACTTGGTATGCTTAATGCTTTACACTTAGGGCCCAAGTGCCATGTTTTCAGATCTGAACATGTTATGTTTTCATGAGTATAATTATTGTTTTGGATCATATCTACAAGTTGTATGCACCTGTTGCTGTCCGGAACCCGAGGCCCCATAGTGACAACATTTGGGATAACCGGAGGGGATGGTTGTGACTTGAGGATTCCATGTATTCACGGAGTGTTAATGCTTTGCTCCGGTGCTCTATTAAAAGGAACACCTTAATTACCATTAGGATTCTTGAAAGGCCCCACTGAAACGGGATGGTTGGACAAAAGATGTCGTGCAAGATTCTTATTGCAAGCACGTACGACTAAATACGGAATACATGCCTACGTTAAATTAATACCTGGATGCTTGTTTATTGTTTACCTGCAAATTGCCCTATGTTATTGCTATTTCATGAACTATCCTATCCATGCAACGCCCGCTTATACATCCCTTAGCCTACGGTGTTTTAATCCTGCTGTTTACTAAATCGCCATTATTGTTGTTCTCACGTTACTACTGCTGTTACTTTATTGATGTTGCCATTATATTACTGTTGCTACTGATAAATTGTGCCAAGCAAGTTTACTTCCGGGTGTGGCTGAACTGACAATGCAGCTGCTAAGGCTTATAAATATTCTTTGACTCCCCTTGCGTCGAATCAAGAAATTTGGGTTTTACTTCCCTCGAAGACTGTTGCGATCCCCTATACTTGTGGGTCATCAAGACTATTTTCTCGCGCCGTTGCCGTGGAGGATAGCTTTATTTATAAGCTCACCAAGAAGTCATATTGTTCGCTGCAATTTATTCACTATGGGAAAAATCCGTGATCCCAAGGTTACTATATTGCCCTCCACTACAAGGAAAGGTACAACCCTGAACACTTCTGTTGCTCTTGATTCACCGTCTGTTATCTGCTAAGTCTGATAATGTTTCTAATGATTTTGATGATGCTTCTGCTGTCCTTGATGAAGGTAGTTCGCTTGGTTCGTTTCTTGATTATCATATTGCTAAATATAAAGAAATTGAAAACACTGAAAATTCTGATGAACACCTTGTTACACCTGTTAATTCACCTGAGCCGAGAAACTATGGTAGTGATTATCCTGAAGGTGCTTATGTTGAAATTAATGATGAATTTGTTAAGGTAGGTGAGGACAGTGACACTTCCGATCCTGAAATATGAAAGGAGCTTCTAGAAAAACATGCTATGAATTATAAAATAGTTCATGATCCTGAGTTTTCTATGTCACCTATAAATATTAAAGATGAAGATTATGATTTCTCTGTTGATCTTTCAATAATACCTACTGTTGAAAATGAACCTTTTTGTGGAATAGCAAATGAAAATGCTATAGAAAATGCTATAGAACGGTAATGAACCTGTTAATGAGAATGATAAAGGCAATGCTTCTAATAAAGAGGAGAGTGAAGAAGAACCTGACAAACTCCCAAAGAAAAAGAAGTATGTTATGGAAGAATTTATTGCTAGGAAGCATGGTAGTGAAAGAGAACCTTGGGTGCAAAAGTCTATGCCTTTTCCTAATAAGAAATTCAAAACAAAAGAAGAGGAATATTATAATAAATTTTGTGATAGGATGAAACCTCTCTTTTTGCAAATTCCTTTGATTGACGCTATTAAGCTGCCTCCTTATTCTAAGTATATGAAAGATATTGTTTCTAATAAGAGGAAAATTCCTAATGAGGAAATTTCCACTATGCTTGCTAATTATTCATTCAATGGCAAAATTCCTGAGAAGCTTGGAGATCCAGGTATACCAACTATTCCTTGCTCAATTAAGAATAATTATGTTAGAACTGCTTTATGTGATCTTGGAGCAGGAGTAAGTGTTATGTCATTCTCTCTTTATAAGAGATTTTATTTAGATAAATTAATACCTACGGATATCTCTTTACAAATGGCTGATAAATCAACTGCTATTCCTATTGGTATTTGTGAAGATGTACATGTTCAAGTTACTAACAATTGTCTAATTCTGACGGACTTTATTGTTCTTGAAATGACTGAAGATGAAAATATGTCTATCATTCTTGGAAGACCTTTTCTTAATACTGCAGGGGCTATTATTGATTGCAACAAAGGGAAGGTTACTTCTAATGTCAATGACAAAGTACATACTGTTTATTTCCCGAAGAAGATTGACAAGGTTTATGGTATAAATTCAATTAAAAACTTTAAGACCATCAAGATCGGAGTCATTGATTGTCCTATATATGCAAGACATAAATAATATCAGTTTATTATGGTTGGGACAATAGCTCTCAAGTTTGAGGTAACATAATTGTTTGGTGGAATTCAAAAAATTGTGTCATATAAAATATGTTTGGTAGCAAGACTTGACCAACCTTGTTTCCAAATTTATTTTACATACACAAAACAATGATATACATGTTATGTTTACTCTGTTATTAATTCTAGCACTCCTGTAATTTTAGTGTTTTGCATAGTTTTGCATTTTTCAAACATCATTTTAAGTTTTAGAATCATCTTTATAATCCTGAAGAATCCAAAAATTAAAAGTTGTCCAGAAATTCTGGAATTTTTTTGTAATTTTTTATTCGTAAAAGGGGGCCTGCAGCACCAGAGGCTGCCCAGGGGGACCCACCATGTGGGCAGACGACCCCTGGGCGCGGCCCAGCCTTGGCCGCACCTGGGTGGCACCTGGGGCCCACCAGGCCCCCCACAAGGTGAGCTTCCTCCCCATTCTTTCTCTCTCCCAAAAAATCACTTTGCCACTGCCCGAGCTCGTGTTCTTGCTGTTCTTGGTCGAATTTTTCGATCTCCTTGCTCAACCCATCTTTTCAGCTGAGATTTGGATCATTTGCTCTCCGGTATGTGACTCCTCCGATTATCCAATCAAAATTTCAAATGGTTTTGTATAGCTTGAGTATTTTGCTGCTGTAGATGACTTGTTTAGTGAGCTTGCATGCTTGTTTTAGAGTTTGTTAACTAGTTTTGATGCATGGTTTAGCTCTCTTATAGTTCCTATAGTGTTGTCCTTGATTTATGAGCTCCAAAATCAATTTTTATGAGGTTTGTTAAAAATTTCAGAAAAGGAAGATGGATGAACACACATTTGGAGAGGTGTTTGAGAGGTGGAATTCCCCACCTTCTAGGAGGATGAGATCTTCGGGTACTGATCCTCAATTTAGGCAATCTTACAATGAAGACTTGATAGCACCTGACTTCACAAACCACGAAGATTTCGTGCATCCAACTGTCTATCCTTGCAAAGAGTTTCTAAGGAATGCAGGTATACTTGATGATTTTAATGAACTAATCACAAATGCAGGATTGACAGATTTTGTGACAATGGAGCAGCCACAATATGAGAACCTCACTAGAAAATTTGTTCAAAGTTTTAAATTTAATAACTCTCAATTTCAACCTTCTCTTGAATTTAAACTTTATGACAAGGCTTACAAAATGTCTCTCAAGAAGTTTAGTGGGATTTTAGGTGTTTCCCACAAGGGTACAGCCTTGAAATTTCACGAACAACCACCTTATCTGTTAGATCTTTATAGAGAATTATGCAATGAGGATGACCGCACCGTGCAGCGAGGTAAGATCCGGTGCATCCAGTTCCCAACCATTAGATATTTTGCCTACTATCTTGCTAGAGGAGTTCTTGCTAGGGATAATACTAGCAACATCGCTAACCTTCATCTTGTTGTCCTTGCTGCCGCAATTAACAAAGATAAGAAATTTAGTCTTGGTGCTTCGATTGCTCGCCGTCTTGCTACTAACCATGTCAGGGGACCCATCTATGGAGGGATCATCGCCTCGCGCCTCCTTGATGCATTCGGTCGGGTTCCTGACCCTTCAGACACTGAGCTTGCCGTCAAGAGGCTTGATTTAGACTTTATGAAACTTCATCATTTTGTTACTTATGCATCTCAGCCTGACAACATGTTCTATAAGTTGATGTTTGCGAACAATGTTGAGCGGGAAGTCCCTTTGCCAGATACTTGTTTGTTTAATTATGTCAACGGGAAGGGATGGTCGTTCTCTGTGCATGAGTTGGACATTTATCTTGGGTCTTCGAGTTTCCACTTAGAAGCTAGAGAGAAGCCGCAAGACGAGGAGAGCATAGGAGGGTACACCTCGTACCATTACGGGGGCAGCTCCTCGTATCAGCACCAGGGCGAGGAGGCATCTCCCTCGCATTTCCAGCAGTCATACGAGGCGCCAGTTTGTTCGTTGATACTTTGTATATCCATGATTATTCTTCTTGATTTGTTTTCTCTTTCGCTTTCATTTCATGTTAAAAATCAAAAACCCAAAAATATTTCCTTTACTTTCTTTTCTTAATTACTTTTCAGTTTAGTAGTTCTTCCTTTTGTTCTTTTCTTGCCTTTCGAAAAACCAAAAATATTTGCCCTTCTTCTTTTATTTTGTATAGTGGTGCAGGGTTCGACTCACATCCACAGCCTCGCTTGGGCCCGATTCTTATTTTCTATCATTCGGCCATGCAAGTGAAAAAGCAATAATGATGATATATGGTGAAGTGGACTTGGTAGAAGGGGCTGGTATGAACTCTATTTGTTTTCTCTTTTGTACATATATTTATCCGTATGAACATGCTTTCGCTTGTCCTGATAAATAGTTGTACTGATAATGCTTTACTTGGTAGTTCATATTTTCTTATGATTAGCTCCAACCATCTAGAGGTTGATAATGTGTCATGTAAGAATTAACGTGCATTGCTTTACTCATAATTTGGTATGGTGTTGTGGTATCCTCTTCTGAATAATTCAATTAGGATCGACTTGGCACATGTTTACACATGTTATGACTAAAAAGAAAAGTCTTCTTGCCTCGATAAACTTTTTGCCTCAGAGTTTTAATATCACTTTTATGCCTCGTTTAATATTGTTTTGTCGCAAAGCATGATTATGACAGTTATTGCTCTCTTAGTTGTCGCTTCCCAGTCTATTGCTAGCCTCCACTTGTACTAAGCGGGAATGCTGCTTGTGCATCCAAAATCCTTGAACCAGAGTATTCTACAAGAGTCCACCATAAATTCCTATATGTGGTATTTGCAAACCATTCCAAGTAAATTTGCATGTGTTACCTTTAAAACCTTCAACTACTTCTTATTTTGTGTCACCATTTTTAGCTCATGAGGAAGTAGTAGTAAGAGGTTGTTAACTTCCATGCTAAATAAAGTTTACCTTAGACTTGCATGCTTCATCTGCTCGTCACTAATATTGCAAAGAGCTGGTTAGACCACTAAATAAATAAAATAATAAAATAGACACTCCCTCCATGGACAAGTGATTGTTGGCAGGCACCCGTGAATTCGGTTAGCCATGGTTTGTGTGAGAAAAGGTTGGGAGGAAGCTCAGATGGGGCACCATGGAGCATATATATATATATATATATATATATATATATATATATATATATATATATATTTCGGAACCGCTCTCAAAACTTATTTGGCATGGAAGTTTACAATTTCGCTATTACCATTCGTTGACAAGAACAACCACCGCTCAAAACAATTTTTCTTATATTTAAAAAATAAAAAGCTCTAGCACATATTAATCCCCGCTTCCCTCTGCGAAGGGCCTGTCTGTTACTTTTATGCTGAGTCATCATCCTTTCTTCGAGCACTTCTTCGAGAGCATAATTGTCATTCATAGTGTAATGTGCTTTGTCCCAAAATACTATTAATAGAGGTATAGTTGTGATATTTCTATCTTTGATATCTTTGTTTTAGTCTCAACTTGAACTTCAGAGGTGCTCTTGCATTTATGTTTTGCAGTATCAGAAAGGGCTAGCGAGATACCGTTATACCATATTCTATTATGAGCATCGCAATCTTGTTGATGGTTACATTTCATATTATTGATTCTTAGTATGTTGGAATCTTGTCATGGGTCTATATAGTTACTAAGTTGCATTATCACTATGACTCTTATCATGCACTTGTTAAAGTTTTGATCATAAGCATAAGTATGTATACATCATGTGAAGCAAATGTGTTTGTAAAAGTTTTCTTATATCGCGTTCAGTTTATCAACTGAATTGCTTGAGGACAAGCAATAAGCTAAGCTTGGGGGAGTTGATACGTCCAAAACGTATCTACTTTCCCAAACACTTTTGCTATTGTTTTTCCTCTAATTTGCATGATTTGAATAGAACTAATGGGGACTAACGTTGTTTTCAGCAGAATTGCCTTGGTATCCTGTTTTTGTGCAGAAATCAAAGTTCTCGGAAAAATCTGGAAAAATTCCAGAAATTCTTATTTGCCAGAAGACTCACGGAGCCAGGAGGGGAGCTGCAGGAGGGACCCACATCACCCAGACGCCCCATGGCCGTGGTCTAGACTAGACCGCGCCTGGGGCCCACCTGGCCACTTCGTGGCCGAGTCGTTGACGCCCATTGGCCTATTTATTCCTCCTGACCTAAAACGCGAGGGGGACCGATCATATTTTCCAGAAGAGTTCCAGAGCGCCGCCGCTTCCGCGAAACCTATTTCAGGGAGCAGAAGTTCCTGTCCGGCACCCTGCCGGGACGACGATTGGAGGGGAGATCACCGCCATCGTCATCACCACCGCCTCTCCATCGACCATCCATGTTTCCCCCATCCATGTGTGAGTAATTCCCCGCTGTAGGCTGAGGGGGATGTTAGGGATTGGATGAGATTGTTCATGTAATAGCTGTCAGATTGTTAGGGCATGGTGCCTAGTATCTTATATCCATGTTAGTTATCGTTGTTGCAACTTGGTATGTTTAATGCTTGACACTTAGGGCCCGAGTGCCATGTTTTCAGATCTGAACATGTTATGTTTTCATGAGTATAATTATTGTTTTGGATAATATCTACAAGTTGTATGCACCTGTCGCTGTTCGGAACCCGAGGCCCCATAGTGACAACATTTGGGATAACCGGAGGAGATGGCTGTGACTTGAGGATTCCATGTATTCACGGAGTGTTAATGCTTTGCTCCGGTGCTCTATTAAAAGGAGCACCTTAATTACCATTAGGGTTCTTGAAAGGCCCCGCTGAAACGGGATGGTTGGACAAAAGATGTCGTGCAAGATTCTTAGCATGTACGACTAAATACGGAATACATGCCTACATTAAATTAATACATGGATGCTTGTTTATTGTTTACCTGCAAATTGCCCTATGTTATTGCTATTTCATGAATTATCCTATCCATGCAACACCCGCTTATATATCCCTTAGCCTACGGTGTTTTAACCCTGCTGTTTACTACAATCGCCATTATTGTTGTTCTCACGTTACTACTGTTGTTACTTTATTGCTGCTGCCATTATATTAATGTTGCTACTGATAAATTGTGCCAAGCAAGTTTACTTCCAGGTGTGCACTACTAGGAAACGTGCTATCTGTGGCGCACCCTTTTGCCTTTCTGTGGTGCATGGTGGGTACGCCACAGTTAGCACGCCACTAAAATATATTTCTGTGGCGCATCCCTCTGGCGTGCGCCACAGAAAAAAAATAACATGCGCCACAGAATAATTTACAGGTATTCTGGAATTGCTGCTGCCTGCTGTATAAATACAGGTATATTACAGGAAATACAGGTATATATACAGGATTTATACAGATATAATAGAAATAATAATATATTTGACACGGTATATGAAAACAGACAAATTACTATGTCATCACATTACTTAGAGCCCGAGATACATAAATATAGTGACAAGTGCCAAATTAATTGTACAAAAGTTCATCTCATGTCACATAAGTCATAGTACAAATAAGGCTGAGAAGCCAGATTCAGCGTGGGGCGCAGGAGCCGACGATGATAAGTGGGGCCTAGTGATCCCTTAATGTCTAAGCAATCACTAGGGCCCACGTATCACGCCGGCTCCTGCTGGGGTCGCTGCTGGGGTCTCTTGCTGGGTCGCTAACGGAGAACACGTCTAGCTCCACTGGTAGGATTGAGCCTTCTTCTTGATCGGCTCCGGGAACGGTTTATAGCAGTCTTTCGTCATCCACGTCCTCATGTCATTTTGCCTGTCTAGGCGTTCTTCGATCTCCCACTTAGACAACCCTGGAGATGGATTGGGATATATATTTGGTTAATAATATAAATAGAGTATGATTTATTCATCTAATTAAGTGGATAAGTCTATAATAAATAAAATAAAGAAGCACTTCTATCGAGTGAGGCAAGGCTTTCTTTTATAATACATCCTACCTCTGGCGTTGTGTAAGGACCCCCCTTCTGTCATGACATCTTCCACGATGATTTGCGATAACTGCATCTGGATGCGATGGAAGTCTTCTCTAAGCTCAGCGTCGGTGATTTCCCCACTAAGTTTGGTCCATTCTTGGAGACTAGATGGCCACCTCGTTTTCTCTGCATCCCGGACAAACCCTTTAATGTGATGGAGGACGTAGAAGGCATCCTTCACGCTGCCAGGCGCATGCTTGATGCAATGGAACCCGGTCCCATGCCAGAAAATGTGTTTCTTGTCCTTCGTGAAACGTTCCCCATTCTTTACTTTGTGGAAGTGGCCTCCCATTTGGGCATAGCCCTCGAGAGCCTCATCGAGAACACCCTTTATTCTGGTGTAGTCTTTAAGACTCCCCGAGTCGAAATAAGTGGCAATGGACCACCTCGGGCTTAGGACGATGAGTACGCAGTACTCGTCACTGCTCAACACAATTGAAACGGAATGTTGGAAAGGATCAACAACGGAAGAAATCTATAAGAAAGCATAAGATACGACGGCGGCGACCGGATGTGTACTTACTCGGAAAAGAAAGGCAGAAGAAGGCTGTTCTTATCCTGGTTGTTCAGCATGATTCTCTGGAGGAACTCCGTGGCCATGGCCCGTGTCGTTGATCCTTCCACCAGCTGGCTGTCACGCATGTAGTAGGGATCCACTACCTTGACGTACGGGGTATTATCTCTCCTGATCCTCATCGCCTGGTTGAGCGCGTATAGGCGGACCAAGTTATAGTCCAGCCGTCTATAGTGAAACAGCCTGAAGACGTCCTCGTACGATATGAAGAACAGATCCGCGGGGGCTTCATGGACGAAGTCGGCCAAGTCCTTTGGCACCTTGACAGTGAACACCGGGTAATTTGGATCCTCTTCTTTAAGAAGGTTGCCCTCTAGCGTCAAGATAGCATTTTGCAAAGAGAGCATGCATCCGTCTGCGAGGCGGAGCAGCTCCCGAGACAGGATCGGTTGACCAGCTTCATGAACTCGGGTCACGCCATCCGCACGGGGTGATACCATGTCTTCATACCCCCGGATAGTCGTCTTAGGAGCTGGCTTACTTCTCTTCCTGTGCTTCTTCTTCTTTACCTCTGGGGATGCTGGGGGTGCATCTTCTGTAGCCACATTGATTGAGTACTTGTTGGAGCCGAAGCTGATCACTGGGGGAGGCCCTTTTTTCCCTCCCTCAATCCAAACCCTGACACCCTCACAGACGGTAGGAAAGAGCGACGTGAACGTCTTTGTCACTGCCTGTGCGATGACCGTCTGAATCATACTATTTTCCTCTATCGGTTCCTCGCCTCCTGTTCGAGAACCCCCGGCCTCGTTATTGTCAGCCATGTTCGCACCTATAAGAAAAAAAACGTCGAAGTTAGTACACCAAATATAAGAAAAAAATCACTTAATTAAGTACTAAGATACCCCGGCCCATGCATTAGTCGCAATACCCCATATGTCCTATTTTTAGCAAAGTCATGCCAAAATTCACGAAAAATTTCGGCATGACCTTTGCTAAAAAAGGGACATATGGAGTACCCGAATTTGCCGGAACGGAAGTTAATCGACGTTCCGGCAATCTCAAGGCCCTCTCGGGGTACCTGCAAGCATTTCACAAAAAATCCACATCTCCGGCCGGCATCTCCACGACACGATGGTCGGAGCACAAACAACCACATGAAAGTCAACATAAGTGGACAAGTCAACCATGTGATGCATGAAAATAAAACATTAGTCTTAACCAAGTACAGTGGAAACATCAGTCTACATAGATAAGTGGACAAGTCAACATAAAACATAGTACGGAAAGAAGTGGACAAGTCGCTCTATGGGTCGTCGTCCCTAGGCCTATTCAGCTGAGCCCAGAACATCGGATCTGCGGGGTCATCAGTGTCCTCGCTCCCCCACGGCTGACCCGAAAGAGTGCGGAACGGAGGTACGCCGTCCCGCCTATTCACCTCGACCCAGTGCCTAGGGTCGGTGTGGTGATAAGCATCGGGGTTCGGCGGCCCGAACATCCGCAGTAGCTGCTGCTCCGACTCCTGCCACTCCTGGTGCCGCTGCTGCTGCCGCTCCTCCGACGCCTGCTGCCGCTCCTGCTGCCGCTTCTGCCGCCGCTGCTCAGAGTCGGAATCCCAGTCCTCCTCCTGCTGCTCCTCCTCCTCCTCCCAGATCCCAAGAGAAGTGATGTCGTCGTCAGTAGGACCGGCGCCGTGGGAAGGACCGGTGCCGTACGAAGGACCAGCACCGTCAAAAGGACTAGCGCCGAACTGCTGGTAGGACATCAAGTTTGGCTCGTTCTGCAGGAGATGCCTCACATACGGGTCGTCCTGGGGGCGTGCGTTGCGACGTGCGATCTGCGCCTCAGCCAACCTGTGCTCCTTCTCCTTGGCCATTTCCACCTGTCTGATCCCAGCCGGTATGTACTCATTCACACGGTGGCGATCCGCTGGGTAGTTCAGATCCTTATCTTTCTTCTTATCACCGTACTCGTGTACGGCGAAATAATCATAGGCGCGCGCCGCCTCCTCCGCTGTATTAAACTGCCCAGCCCAGTGCTTCCTCTTGTTGATATGGATCTGACATCCATACACGTGCCGACCAAGCTTCTTCCTATAGTACGCCCTCACACCCTTAAACCCGGCCATTCCGTGAAACTAAAACATATTAAAAACAAATTCATTAGAATCAAAAAACTACACAACTATATACTACAAACTACACAATGTGGAAATTACACAATATAAACCAACAATGAACAGAACTAAAATTATTTTTAGCAAAGTCATGCCAAAATTATATTCATGCATGTAGGGACATTGATCAAATATGCAAAAGTATAACTAATACATCTCGATCCCATGAATAATTTGGTCCATTTTTATTTAACCCTAATACATCACGAATAATATCACTAATACATCTCCTCTCCCATGCATGAACCTCTCAAACTAACTTCGACCGGGTCCTGAGCCGCGGGGTGCTGAGCCGCGGGCGCTGCGCATCCAAAGATAAGGAACCCTCACAGGGTCATAGCTCACGTGAGGAGGAACCCTCTGAAGAAACGACCATGTATTGTTGTACTGCCTATCCAACAAATACATGTAGCGACGGACGTGCTCGTCCTCCTCCCTGATACGGCGACGTACCACCTCCTCGGGGGCCGGCTCCCTCTGCACCGAGTGTGGCCCACGCGACTGCCACCAAAGAAGATCCGGGTCGACGACGTCACCCGGATTCCTCACCAAGATACGCGTCCCGGAAGGTAGCACCTCCCAGTGCCAGCCCGGCGGAGTCCAGTCGCGGACATCGCCCCTCTGGTCCAACAGTGACATCGTCGCCGAGAACAATAAACTAAAAACACAATTTTTAAGTAGCAAGCAAATTTAAATAAGGAACCCTCACAACTAAAATTATCTACAATCTAAGCTACACAACTATATACTACAAACTAGACAACTAAATTATCAATTATCAAATTATGAGGGAGTCTTCTTCATATGTCCTATTTTTAGCAAAGTCATGCCAAAATTCACGAAAAATTTCGGCATGACCTTTGCTAAAAAAGGGACATATGGAGTACCCGAATTTGCCGGAACGGAAGTTAATCGACGTTCCGGCAATCTCAAGGGCCTCTCGGGGTACCTGCAAACATTTCACAAATAAGGTTGGCCGGCATCGCGGCCGGCCAACAACATCACAGCAACACATCCACATCTCCGGCGGCATCTCCGGCCGGCAACAAACACAATACCACATATCACATACACGACAAACACAATACCACATCCACATCTCACACACATACACAGCATCACCACATCCACATCTCACCTGAAAGAACGTGGAGGTTCTTCTAAATTTCCTGCATACGGCAAAATAATGCATTAGTTAATTAAAAATGCCATCTAATATTGGTTCACTAACTAATATGAGCATATGAAGGTTTAAATCGACAAATACTACTCTGCTGCTTCCAGTTTTCAGAATATAGAGTAGCTACATTCGGAGATGCATGGAAGCAAGAATGCTCATGGGAATTAATCGAATCCTTTTGTATTAGAACATATGCATCACATACAAGTAGGAAAGAACAAATCTTCAATTTAGATGAAGGGTAACATCTCCTAAAACGCATGGTAAAACGCTATTCTTTACTGTAATTTTTTTGGACAGCTGCAAAGAAACAGCCACATCAGGAGCTTCACAACTCCGATTAAGACGTTTGACCACTCAAAATGATCGTGCGAACAAGGGTTACAAATCACTCTGACTATTTCCCCTCTGATTTGGCCATCTAGGGGAGGCAGCATTTTGTCGAACACATCGCGAGCAGGCGAGGGGAGGCAGGGGAGGGCCGCGGGTTCTGCCCCCTGCTCGCCGGTCGAGATCGGCTCGAGATCGAGAAGGACGCGCGCAGGCCGTGAGGGCGGGCAGCAGGGCCGGGTTGGCGCCGAGAGCGCGCCCGGCGACGTGGTGAACGGAACGCGCGCGAGGGGCGGTTGGGGCGAGGACAGGCACGGGTGGGGAGAGGAGGAGGAGGAGAAGATTACCGACGAGGGGGGAGAGGATCCGGCGAGTTGGGGCGGCCGGCGGCGGCGAGTCGAAGTACGGCGGCCGGCGGCGGTCGAGAGCGTGTGGTGGTTGCGCGAGTGGTGGCGTCGAAGAGATGCACAGCGAGGGAAAGCTGGAGGACGATGCGCGAGTGTGGTGGCGCTTAAACGGCTAAGTGCCCAAATTCTGTAGCGCATCAGACCTGAGAAACCAACATTTCTGTGGCGCACCCAGGCACATGCGCCACAGAAAGTTCATCCACATAACCATATCCAGAAAATTCGTGGCGCATGGGCTCGGATGCGCCACAGAAATGCATGTTTCTGTGGCGCATCCAATCCCATGCGCAAAGAAATGGGTGGTGGGCCTCGAATTCAAACGTGGGTGGTGGGGCCCATGATATTTCTGTGGCGCATGGGTTTGCATGCGCCACAGAAATGACATATTCAGTGGCGCACGGCCATCTCATGCGCCACAGATATCTGTGGCGCACCGCTGGGGATGCGCCACTGATAAACTTCTGTGGCGCACCGCAAAAAGGTGCGCCACAGAATGATGATCCACCTATAGCTAGTTTCCTAGTAGTGGTGGCTGAACTGACAATTCAGCTGCTAATACTTATAAATATTCTTTGGCTCCCCTTGTGCCGAATCAATAAATTTGGGTTTTACTTCCCTCGAAGACTGTTGCGATCCCTATACTTGTGGGTCATCAGCTAGCAACCCTGAAATGAGCTTCCCCAACTCATATGACGCATAACTCATATCTCGGCCGACCGTTTCACCAAATTGAACGGTTGAGATTTGATGTTGAAAGCGTTGAACGTTCACGTTAAATCTCAATTGTTCAATCGTTGCAACGGACGGCCCAAAATACGAGTTGCGCGCCATATGAGTTGTAGAAAATCCGTTTTCCTAGCAACCCAAGTCTATCGTATGTATTGTCGCTTGAATGCGCTGCACTGTGCCGTGTGACGAGACTCAAGCAACTATGAGCTCCAAACTGTCACTCGAGAAACTATGACCTCCAAACTGTCACTTGAGCAACTATGACCTCCAAACTGCCAGCTCGACAGTTACATACATTCAGACAGTGCACCATGGTTTGTCATTCATGTGTCCTTTGCCCAGCCTGGCGTATGAACAAGCTGGAACTTTACAATCACAGACAGAAAATACCCACCCAACCGGACCTACCAAACTCAGCCCGCACGTCTGCCATGTCCGGCAACCCTCATACCTAGTTCATATATGTGGGTGGGTGCCGGGTGTGGGTGGGGGGAGGGGAGGAGGGTTTGTGACCGTCTGGACGCACACGTCACGTCGAATTCGACAGGCCAGATCCACCCTAAATCACACGAAATCACCCCCAAACCCTCGCGGATATGGATCTTTCTTCACTTCCACTCAACCTTACCTAGCCCCCCACCCCCCCCCCCCCAACCGTAGCTCTGCCGCCGTTTCGGCCTACCTCTCGCTACCCATTTACACCCCATTTGCTTAGGCGTTTTTGCAATCTCAGAGCCTCTGAGGTTCTTCACATGCACATAATACGACATTCGCTTAGTCGTTTTTGATAGTTTTAGAGGCTCAGAGACTGCAAAAACGGCTTAGTAAATGGAGTGTTTCGAATGACTCATCGACTTTTGCATTTCGCTGATTTAGATAAGCCAAAGTGAATGACGTGACTAACTGCTGAAAATGCCTTTTAATATGCCGTTTTTAGAAAGGGGCTAGTTTTCTGAGGGACCATTAATAGCCC
Organism: Poa pratensis; assembly: GCA_947311845.1. Taxonomy (NCBI): domain Eukaryota; kingdom Viridiplantae; phylum Streptophyta; class Magnoliopsida; order Poales; family Poaceae; genus Poa; species Poa pratensis. The sequence continues at coordinate 9,912,644 of CAMZMU010000111.1, forward strand.
AAAGTTTACTAAAGGCCCGATTAATATAATAATACAAAAGGTACAATACTTGCTATTAACTTGTCTGCTACACTACTACCTTGCTGGTCTTGTCCCGTGTTTGGAGCTTTGGGCTGCACTGCACTGTGCTTCGATCAATAAAATCGTTCAAGTCCCTGATACGGCTAACACAGCGCCGGTCCTTCATGTGAAACCATCTGAACTTTATGCTCAAAACGTCTTATCCACTTAAGGAACCCAATAAAGGCAGTCAAAAGATGATCCATGCCAGAATTAAGTGTGCTATGTTCGCCAACCAACAAGACGCATACGTATATACCCTAAGAAACATGTCCATTGTTATGCCCATATTTAGTAGCATTTTAATTTTTATAAAGATAATGCTCAAATAAATATCTGATGAGCTACGTAAGGTCAGTTAACAACTCCAGGGATCCGATCGGTCAATATATCTTGCAGTTTTGTCAAGCATACTCTTGCTTATATATAAAGAGTGTGGCGAATTCTCGAGAATTAGCTTAATTATTTCTCATTATTCAAGTGATGTTGTCCCCACGATTTTGCATCATGTGGGCAATTCTTTACTTTGAATATTTTTTTACAGCACGAACCACTTAGTTGCAACCAACCTGCAGCTCAAAAATCTCAATTGTTACCCTACTTGAAAATTAAAAAATCGGCTTCAATCACACCTACAACTATAGGAAGTACAAATCCTGATGTAATTCTAACGTTACCGGAGTTTAATGATAACTTCATTCTCATGTGACTGATAATTAGCAAAATGAAATGAAAATTCGGATCCGAAAGAAGAAAACCTATCAAACGAAGTTAATATTACGGCGCATCAGTGTTTGCTCATTTTCAAAACCTCTACAATCTTCGGCCTAAGCTAGCTACCTAAAAGTTTATGTGCATACCGTGTACCTATGTATGCCTTGGTCATGAGTTCAGATGTTGCAGGCATACGAAGAGATATTCACAACGGATAGCCACTACCCAAAAAACAATTTTCCAAATGTCAAAAAATTTAAAATAAATTTTTTGCATGTAGTCCAAAACATTTCAAGTCAGCACAAAAAGTTACGCGAAGAAAAACCTTTTTTTGCAACCTGTGCAAAAAAGACAAATTCGGACATACCGAAATGTATATATACGTGTCAGAATTTTGTCTTTTTTGTACAGGTTGCTAAAAAAGTTTTTTCACCATGCCAATTTTTGTGCTAACACATCACGCTGTAATGTACATCCGGACTTTTTTCTGGAATTTTTTGACATTCTGAAAAAAAACCAAAATAAATTACCTAATGGGTGCATCTAGACCCACTACCCAAATCGCCGCCTCCGCATACGAAACCTTTCTTGCCGTTCAAAAGAAAAGAAGAGAAAAAAGGCCTTTCTGCTTTTGTGCCCACTGTTCCTCCCAGGGCGTGCATGTGAGGGTATATACGTGCGTATGAAGGCCACATTTGTATGGTGTGGTGAACAGTGTCTAATCGAGTACTTTGACCGCTGCAAAACCAAGGCGCGAGAGATAGCTGACTTTGACCGCTTGACTGGAAACGACTGAGGGTAAGCAAACGGACAACGTATGCAGTGACATATTTTTTCGGTTAAAAACACTTTCTAAGCTCATAAACTAGTGTTGTGGTGATCATGGTTTTGGTTACCGGTCAGGAAATCCGGTTACCGACCGGTAACCGGATATCGCGAGCATCCTCGAGAAATGGTCATACCAGATGAAAAAAATTGAATTTTTGAATTTTAACGAAAACTTTCGGTAAATGGTTAAACTGGGAGTAAAAAAATTGAATTTTTGAATTTTGGATTTTAAATTCGTCTGGTAACCGGTCAGGATTTATCGGTAACCACGTTAATCAGAAATCCCGACCAGCCTCGCGAATTTTTTTCTACCGGTAACCAAAACCTTGGTGCTGATACAATTTAGAAGAGCTCATATCAAGTCTCTCCGTAAATAGAATGCACACAGCCGCTGAAAGTAAAACAAGCGCAATACAAGAATGAACTCATAGCAACGTGTAAGGCGACTGAGGCCTGATCTAGACTATGTTGTGAGATAAAATATATCCGTCATCGGTACAGCGATTTGGGCATACTACTCCGTATCAAGTCTCTCCGTAGTTTTGTTGAACCATCCTATTCGCAGAGCGATGCTGCTGGCTGGAGTTCAGATATGTCGAATATCTACAAGATTTGGGCATACTACTATAAACCGCGAACGAACCCCCGTGTTATTTATACACACCCACCTTGTCTCATTGAGCTCATCACAAGACATATCTACCAAGGAGATCTTTCCGAGCTCTTAAACTAATCCATATGAGTAACTGGTCAGAAAAAGGGGAGCCGCGGGACAGGAATATATGCAAAGCGATAAGTAGATTCTTGCGTGAACCGTCCAGCAACCCTAGGGGTGTGGCTGTCCGCAGTCTAACACAATCGCTTGTGCTTGGCATGAATCTGGTGCCCAAGTTCTTTAGCTAGATCTCTTCGTGCTTGCAAGCTAATCCCTTGTTGTCGCTCGAACTCTGAACACGGCCGTTGAGTTAACTAACCATCCACGCGAACAACGATACATTTAACAACGGCGCGCATGAAACTACAAAATGTACCAAGACAGCAGGCAATCGGGACTTCTTTTTACTAGTGCTATCTTTCATGGAGATGCTGGATATGTATCAATCTCCCGCAGGTAGCTGCTCGCTTACACCTCTCGCAGATGGCGATCTTCGGTCAGCGTCAGCAGTGCCGGTGCCGGCTCCTGAGTCACGGTTTCTTCTGTTCAGACTTTGCAGTCCGGTCGTGCGTGCAGCGCTAATCAATGGGACGGACGGTGCAATGTTCATCCATGAAAGATGACACACGTGTAATCAAGGCGCATGCATGAACACCTGGAGAAAGCGCCTGAGCCAGATTAACACGACCACCGTGTCGACCGACAAACGTGCAGACAAAACATGGCGGCATGACTCGACGACTACGTCCAGACGTGTGCGCGGACATGCAGCTAGGTGGTGCGTGGAACCACTTGTCACGGAGACGCACTTAGCCTGACATGACAAGTTCACGCGTGATCGATTCTAGCTGACGTTCATGGAAGATTCCGCGATCCATGTCGATCTGCAGTGCGTAAGCTAGCTGCTGTGCTGGATTCAGGCTAGCAACAAGCAGATACATTGCCTTAAGATAGCTTGGAACGGAAAAACGTGTACACTTTGCTACTACCTTAGCTGGGGGATATGGGTCTACCACACTTGTGAGTGTGACGTCTTACTCGAACAGATGCATGCTCTTATGCTGACAACAACAAACCAAGGTGAGCTAGATGATAAAACAAGTATTGACTCGCTGTCCATCGGTATTTGACCATTTTGGTGTGCCGGTGGATATTTAACTCTTTTCCCTACTCTACTGCGTGCTGTGTTTTGTCCAGACACGAACACCAGGAGTTACTTCTTATCCACAAAGTTTACTGAAAGAGCTAACGTTAGTCTCTAAGTGTGATTTCTTCCATACAACATAATAATCTAGACTCAAGATTGATTCTAAATTTGGCCATTGGGGGAAAATATTAACGGAGGCAAAAACTTCCTCACGTCTCACTAGTTAAGAAGAACATAACTGTCCAGTTAATTAGCAAAAACCCAGGCGAAAATCATACCATTGGTTGAGAATAAGTAGTACACACTCAGTCCCCAAATAGGCATGGTATATATTTAGTTAAACAGTTAACACTATATGCATTTGACCAAATATATTGATAGAAATATCAACGACTATACAATATTAAATAAATACAATATGACAATATTATGATGTATCTAATTATCTATATTGATATTGGTGTGGTGTTGACATCTTTATATTTTTGCATATATACTCGGTAAAAGTTAGATAACATTAACTTTTGAACTAAGTTTCAGAACGAAGGCTCAAGATGAGCCTGGCTTTAAATTAATGAAGCCACAACCAGCAGAGTACATAGGTTTGTTACAACACAGGGGCGAACGCCCATAAATGAAAGGCATAAGAGCACAGTCCACAAACTGCGACAAGCTCGCTAAGACTAGTCCTAAGAGCAAAACGAAGCGACTAGAAAGCGGAAAAGCTAAGGATAAAGCAGGAGGAGGATCAAACTGGATCCTCCCTAACAAGCGAGTAAAGTGGGCGAATCCTGCCAATCGTCACTTGGATCATCTCCCGGTCTCGACTCCTAGCCACTGGCTTCCACACCTGCAAGTACATAGAGAGTTTGTAGAGTCCGTCAGTCGGGTGCGCCGGGAAGGTCCCTTCAATGGTAAATTTGTTCCTAGTGTTCCACATCGACCAGCATATGGCGGCACAACAAATCCAAAGTACCCTCCTCTCTTGACCCGCGTACGAATCGATCAGTCTATAGAGATCTGCGAAACATGTGGGATTCCAAGAGCATTGGAGCAGCTCACGAGCTGCGCTCCACATGAATTTGGCAAGGGGCAGTTGAAAAAAATGTGATTTGTGTCCTCAAACTCGTCACAGAGGGCGCAACGGCCAGAGGAGGGACCCCGTCTCCTAGCAATGTTGTCATTAGATGGTAGCCTCTTCCTGATGAGCTGCCAAAGGAAAATCCTGACCTTGAGGGGGACCCCAATCCTCCAGATCTCCCCAAAGTGTTTTCTGGGGGTGCCCTGACAAAGTTTCTGGTACAGAGATTTGACCGAGAACCTTCCGGAGGGTTCCAGCGTCCATCTAATATGGTCCGGGTCCAAAGACAGTTGTACTGTGCTATCTCACGCATAAGGTTTGTCCACTCAACCCTTTCAGGGGGGCCCAACTCCCGACGGAATGGGATGTGCCACTCTCCCTGAACGCGCGCCGTGGCAATTGCCACCTCCGGGTCCGAGGTGATAGCAAAGAGGGCCGGGTACCTAACGTTGAGAGGGGTCGATCCGACCCACAAGTCCAACCACAATCTGGTGGAGGTCCCATTGCCAACTATGTGTTTAGCCCCCAAGCTAAATACCGGCTTAATTTTTTGGATGGCCATCCAGAATTGCGACCCCTGGCCATGTGAGTCCACCCACAAATCCTTGGATCGCAAATATTTCCCGCGGAGGATGTCGGTCCACAACCCCTCCTCACCCGCGAATAGTTTCCAAATCCACTTGGCCATTAAGCAAATGTTCATGAGTTTGGTGTCAATGATACCAAGGCCCCCCAAGGCTTTTGGTGTGCAAACCGCCGATCACCTAACCCAGTGATACTTCTTTTTCTTGCCATTTGCTTCCCAATAGATACTGGAGCGGTGCTTGTTCATCGTTCCATGCACCCCGTCCCCAAGCATGCAAGACCCCATGACGTGAAGCGGGGTACTAGAAAGGCACGCGTTGATCAAGGTAAGTCTAGCTGCCGACGACATGAACTTACCAACCATGGGTCCGCGCGCTTGGCCACTTTCATCGTCAGGGGACCCAAGTTCCTGCCGTCAACGCCTTATCACTGATGGGTAGGCCCAAATATGTGAAAGGGAAGGATCCACGCTTACAATTGAGCATGTTCGCAATCCTAATTTGTTCGTCCTCATTGGTCCCCAAAACCATGACCTCACTCTTGTGGAAGTTTATTTTAAGCCCCGACATGCTCTCGAAGCAGAGGAGGATAAACTTGAGGTTAGAGATTGCTAGATCATCAGGCTGGATCATGATGATGGTATCATCAGCGTACTGAAGATGTGATACCCCCAGTTAAATTAAGTTTCTACGACAACAGTTTGGGGACGGAAGGAGTACATGTTATTGTGTTTCTACAAAATTCGACTGGTTGATTTTGTCGAACTGCTGGTCATCTGTAGTTGAATCTATACTATCCAACAAAAATGGAAAGACACCGGAACATTTGAACGTTCATAGCTTAATGTTTCAACTAATCAGCTGATGATCCGAAGGAACACAACTCATGGTCTGGAGAACAGCCGGCAATACACAGTGCTAGCTGTGCAGGTTTTTATCCTACATCATGCACACGGACAGTGCTAGCCTTAATGAGGCAACAACTCTAAAAAGTTCAGGACAGTACAGCTAACCTCCTGTGGCATGTAACTGAGCGATCGGAACATAACAACACAGAACAAGCTTATAGGTGGATTCTTTCCGTGAAAAAGGAATACACTTGGACAATAATTCTTCTCCCTCCATTTGTTTAAGTTCCTGCATCGCACAGCATTTCTGCTGAAGCCTCTATATAAAGGAAGGCAATCTCCCAACATAGCTCCCCGGACTTGTTGCAGCCATATCTTGCACTAGCTTCTCTTCCCTCAGCGAGCACCGCCATTTCCCTTGACCTAATCTAATAGCTTCTTGTGAAGGCTCACTAGCTAGTAATATTCTTGTGAAGGCCATGGAAACACTCTGGATAGCAGTCTGGGCTATTGCCTTGGCCATGGTCGTAGCTTCTCTCATGTGGGCATACAGATGGAGCCATCCGAAGGCCAACGGCCGACTGCCTCCAGGCTCCCTCGGCCTCCCTCTCCTCGGCGAGACCATGCAGTTCTTCGCTCCTAACCCTAGTTGCGACGTCTCCCCCTTTATCAGGGACAGGGTGAAAAGGTAGGGCACGGTAGTGAACCACCCAGTCTCCAACCCCAGACCCCACTCGATCTTTCATGCATGATCACATTGGAGGAAGTATATCTGAGGCTGAGCTTGTTGTAACATTGGATGTACGTTGTAGGTACGGTACCATCTTCAAGACCAGCGTCGTCGGGCGGGCGGTGGTCGTGTCAGCGGACCCGGACTTGAACCACTATGTGTTCCAGCAGGAGGGGAAGCTGTTCGAGAGCTGGTACCCGGCGACGTTCACCGAGATCTTTGGCCGCGACAACGTCGGCTCTCTGCACGGCTTCATGTACAAGTACCTCAAGACCCTCGTGCTCCGCCTTTACGGCCAGGAGAACCTCCGGGCGGTGCTCCTCGCCGAGACGGACACTGCCTGCCGTGTCAACCTTGCATCGTGGGCAGGCCAGTCAAGCGTGGAACTCAAGGACGGCCTCTCCGCCGTAAGACGACCATTTCTCGCCTTGTGTTGCTGGAACAAACTTGCCTAGCTAGCTACTTTTCTGAACTTCAGGGCTTAGATTGCTGATATGTGTGCATCTTTTGAAACTTCTCCTAGATGATCTTCGACATTACCGCGAAGAAGCTGATCAGCTACGAGCCGTCAAAGTCATCTGAGAATCTGAGGAAGAACTTTGTGGCATTCATCCGCGGCCTCATCTCCTTCCCGGTGGACATACCCGGAACTGCGTACCATGAGTGCATGAAGGTATAGACTCACATGCGCAAGATGCTTGTTGAGCACCGTACGTAGTGCGCAAAACAGGCACATGCATGCGTGTCAAGTCAACATACGACCAGTCAACCACTCTCAGCGGAACCCACTCCGTTAAGCTTCATCTCTCTGTCTGAAATCATGAACACCTGAGGCAGCTAAAATCGCATGTTTGTGTGTGTAGGGGAGGAGGAACGCCATGAAAGTGCTCAAGGGGATGGTGAGGGAGAGGATGGCCGACGCGGGGAGGCGGCCTGAGGACTTCCTCGACGTCATGATCGCTGAGCTGAGAAAGGAGAATCCCGTCCTTACAGAGACCGTGGCACTGGATCTCATGTTCGTGCTCCTCTTCGCGAGCTTCGAGACGACGGCCTTGGTCCTCACGCTAGGCATCAAGCTACTGACTGACAACCCAAGAGTGCTTGAGGCGTTAACGGTTAGTTGTGTAAACTGCCTGCAACTTCTCGATCGACGTTGTGTGCCTCGGCAAGGCGTGCAACTAGGCGAGCTACTTGCGCCTAAAAACAACTAACCAGATAATGCTCTTTGTGTGGCCAGGAGGAGCATGAGGCGATTGTCAGGAACAGGAAGGACCCGGATGCCAGCCTCATGTGGGCAGAGTACAAGTCCATGACCTTCACCTCTCAGGTGAGCTTAACCAGGAATACCTAAGCTATGACGCAAATTACACATTTAAGAAATTCCACCATGCATGTAAGAGTGGGTAATGGGCAATTAGGAGATTATGATAGTGACCAATTAAGCATTGGAACCCTGACAGCCCGATGCGATTACGCAAGTGCTTGCCCTGTGTTCCTTACTTGCGCGACCAAATGCACAGTCCACAAGGGAGAAGACATATAGTACTAGTTATCATCTTAGCACAGTAAAAGGAAATGAGAGGAAGAAACTAAAACCCATTCAAATTCAGCCTCGAAAAATTGATGAAACTGACGCACTACCTCTCGACGTTTTGCATTAAGGTCACTTTGGAGATAGCAAGGCTAGCCAACATAGTACCGGGGATTTTTCGGAAGGCCTTGCAAGACATTGAATTTAAAGGTAATCGAGCACATAAATATCCTGGCGTATCATCTTTTGGTTCTTGGCGTGAATTTAAGAAATCTGATCTTTGTCTGCATGCATTTTCTCCTTTGGGTGCAGGCTACACTATTCCAGCAGGCTGGGCAGTAATGGTGTGTCCTCCCGCAGTGCACTTAAATCCCGAAATTTACGACGATCCATTGGCGTTTAACCCATGGAGGTGGCAGGTTTGTGCGCTTCTGATATTTGTGCAAGTTGTCATCAACTCTATATATTTCATTTTGGATGCGAACTGAATCTTAGGATTTCAGTGTGCTACTTAAATACGACAGACTGTAACTTTACGTAGTATCTTCAGGGTTTTGTTTGCTTAGACTTTTAACATTCCCATTTCCAAGCAAACGCCTATAGCCTCTAAATGAAACCCTGAAGTTTGACCAGTCTAACCAAAATAAGCCTCTTTTTTTTAATAAAACTAGAAAATATCTGCACTTGCAAGTTACTAAAAAAATGGCAACAGGCAGTTAAAGGATCAGTGTAATTCTTATAAAATGTTATGCAATTTCCCAGAAATACAAATCCGAGTTTTTCTAGTAGCGTATCCAGAGGATGAACCTGGAAGTTCGGTAACAAGAAGCTCAGTTCTCTTTATTGTGCTAGTACGTGATTAATCTACATGCATGAGCGCGGTCAAGTCAACTTCTAGAGCGGCATATTGTCAAATGATACTTAACACTCACTGTTCTCCTGATAAGGAACACGTAGGAATAAAAAAAGGAAGCGGACTCACCTGTGTTGTAGCAGTAGAAGCAGTTGCCAGGAAGCAAATGGTAGTAGACTAGTAGAGTAGTATCTGCTTCTCGAAGCCTCCATGCATGCATGGCTTTCGTGAGGAAGCTGCACACGGCAGTAATGTGTTCTGTTTCGACTTTCGAGTCTTGACTCACCTATTTCTCAAGAAATAAAAGTTCTAGCATTCTCTTGATCGAGCAGGACAAGATGGAAATCACCGGAGGAACGAAGCATTTCATGGCCTTTGGTGGAGGTCTCCGGTTCTGCGTCGGAACAGACCTCACAAAGGTCCTGATGGCAACCTTCATCCACTGCCTGGTGACAAAATACAGGTGCAATTTGTCACATCTACTGATGTGCACTGCTTCTCTCTAACAAGGTGAAATCGACCTTCTCTAATGTTCGCGTTTCAGATGGAGGGCGGTAAAAGGAGGGAACATAGTCCGTACCCCAGGACTGAGCTTCCCAGAAGGGTTCCACGTTCAGCTCTTCCCTAAGAACTGATATCATCCATCTTCAGCTCCATCTTGATGATAGCAGATAAAATACAAGAAATAATTATGTGTAAAGACGGCACATCTACGTGGTGATGAAGTACTCTGTAGTCTATATGTACACTTCAGGTCGTTTTAGGGCACCTCTTTTGCACCTTGTTACTCTGTCAGTAGTGTTGTAGTCACATGACAGAAATTTTAGGCCTCTACTCCAAACATGAGGCAGTTGCTGATTGCTTTCCATGATGGCAATTAATTAGTCGTCCACATGGTGCGCGGGTCAACTCATATTTCCAACCGGGCTAACCCCCTTTCCATTATTAACATAACGGAAATACATTGTTTTACGAATTCAACAACAAAAGAACGAAAAGGGGAAAGCGAGTTGGGGCAGCAGCAGGAAACCCACTGAGAATGCTCGTTCTCGAGCAACCTGCGGGGCAAAAACCTGCTGCCACCGAAATTCGCAACGAACCGAACAACAACCATACAAGTCTACAACTCTCAAACTAGCCAAAACATCCAGAAAACTAACTACCACCAACAAAAGAGATAGACCGAAGCACCAACACACTATTCCACCCTCCACTTCTTCCGACGTCCCAGATCATCACTTGTATGTGAGACGAAGCATCCCCTGTGCATCTAGTGTCGGAGTAGACGAGCTGCCAGCCATAATCTCCTTGGCCTTCTTGACCAGCTGTTCTGCTCCCGCACAGATAGCCTCCTTGTCCTCTATCTTGTACAAACCTGCCCAATGTTTTAAGAAGGCACAAACTGTAAACACCATAGTTACCGGAGATTTCAAAACATACTGCTCAAAGGTGATTTTGTTTCTGGTGGTCCAAATCGACCAACACACAGCAGCAAGCAACAGAGTATAAAATTTCTTCCCACCAGGCCAAAAGGAATAAAACCAAGTGAGACATTGCCAAACCGAAGAAGGAACAGTGTTAGTCACAAACAAGGAACCAATGCAGCCCCACACGACTCTAGCCGAACAACATTCAAAAAACAAGTGCTTCTTCGACTCAGCCTGATTACAAAAAGAGCAGGCGGGGTTTCCTAACCACTTCCTTTTCTTCATATTATCACGTGTAAGGATGGCGTTTTGCATGATCTGCCACAGAAAAATCTGAATTTTCAGAGGTAATTTTGCTTTCCAAATCCATTTATAATTTGGCCCAACAGAAGAACTTTCTAGCAACTCATAACAAGATTTTGTAGTAAACTGTTTATTAGGAGTCCTATTCCAGACCACAATATCTTTCTCAATACCCAAATGCACCGCTCTTGCTTTTTCCACAATGGAATCCCATTGTCCTTGTAAGGCCATATAAAGCCGACGTCTAAAAGGAATAACAAAATCCCTCTCCACACATTCTTTGAAAGTAATCTCAGGGAGCTGACATATATCAAACAATTGAGGAAAAGCTTGCATTAAGGGAGTTTTATCAAGCCAAGGGTCCTTCCAAAACCGTGCCAGCGAGCCATCATTAATTTTTATGCCTCTACCAGCAAGATAAATATCTCTTACCTTCATAATAGCTTTCCAACAAGGGGAATCAGAAAACTTTGTCTTAACCGTGGTAATGGTTTTATTTCCCAGGTATTTGGCTTTAACTATTTGCTGCCACATGCCTTCTTTAGTCTCAAGTTTCCACCACCATTTAGTCAATAAACTAAGGTTTTGTTTGCGCAAATCAGGAACTCCTAAACCACCCTTCTTTTTAGATTTAGCAATTCGCTTCCATTTCACCAGACGGTATTTTTTCTTTCCAGTTATCCCTTGCCAAAAGAATTTCCTCATGTGCTTAGTTAGTTTCTCAATAAAAGTCTTATTCAACAAGAACATAGACATGTAATAAGAAGGGATCCCGGCCAAACAAGCTTTTAAAAGAGTAAGTCTACCACCAGAGGAAGCATTCGCACAAATCCATGCAGCCAATTTTTTAATAAATTTCGCGTCAACAAAATCCCAGTCCACATTTTTGAGCTTCGAAAAGGTGACAGGCACTCCTAAATATTTCAAAGGTAAATTACCAACCTTACAATTAAACATATCCGCATAAAAGGAAGTAACTTCATTATCAGCACCAACAGTAAAGACCTCACTCTTCATATAGTTAATTTTAAGACCGGACATAAGCTCAAACGTATAAAGCAACAATTTCAAATTAACAGCTTTATCAGGATCATGAGAAATACACAGAACTGTGTCATCGGCGTATTGCAAAACCGCAATGCCTTTGTCAATTAAATCAGGAGCTAAACCCTCAAAAAGGCCATTCTTTTGTGCTTCTAAAATCATTTTTGTAAGAACCTCCCCTGCCATATTAAAAAGCATAGGAGACATCGGATCCCCTTGCCTAACCCCCTTGGCACTTTGGAAATAAGGACCTAACTCATCATTTATTTTAACCGAGACTGTACCATTATGTAAAATCTTAGCAATCCAACTACAAAAGGTATCTGAGAAGCCCCTCTTCCGAAAACAACTAAGCAAAAAATCCCAATTAACTTTATCGTAAGCCTTCTCAAAATCCAGTTTAATAATAACCCCCACTTGTTTCTTAACATGTGTATGATGAATAATCTCATGAAGGGACATAATACCATCGGTAATATTCCTATTCTTAATAAAGGCATTCTGCTGCACACTAAACAATTTAGGAGCCAGTGGGTCCAAGCGAATACATAAGGTTTTTGTTATCAACTTATAGATGCAGCGAAGCAAGCAAATCGGTCTAAATTGTTGGATTTTATTAGCATCATTCAACTTAGGCAAAAGGGTTATCACACCGTAGTTAAGTCTATGCACATCGAGGGTACCCTTATGAAACCAATCAAACATATGCATAATATCCGGCATAACAATATCCCAACACTGCTGAAAAAATTCAATGGGAATGTTGTCGGGCCCAGGTGCCTTATTTAACTTCATTGAAAACAAGGCATTTCGAATTTCCTCTACCGAAAACGGTTTAATTAACAAGTCATTATCATCCGAATTTAACCTCTCATCCTCACTCCAGAGATTAGAGGAAAACTCAAACATATTACCAGGAGCAGGACCAAACAACTCCTTATAGTACTCCGTAGCGTGGTCTAATAAATTTTTTGTCGCCTCAATTATAAAATCATTATGGGTTAACGAATGCATGTTATGTTTCCTCCTTTTTCCATTTGCCACCCTATGAAAAAACGCCGTATTGTTATCCCCTGTAAAAGCCATCTCTCATTTGACCTCTGATACCAATAATTTTCCTCATAAGACAACATATCTAACAGCGCACAATTGATTTCATGTTGCCTCTGCATTTGGTCAGGCGATAAAGTGCTAACCTCCTCTAACTTTTCAAGGATATCGAGCTCAGCCTGAAGCTCACGTTTAATCTTTTTATGATGTCCAAAAACATTAGCACCCCAACCTTTAAAAAACTTCTTAAACCTTTTCAGCTTAACGTTAATAATATCAATAGGATCCTAACTATTAACAGGCTTCCCCCAAATCTCATTTACTTTAGGAATATACTCCTCATTCCTAAACCAATTAGTATCAAACCTAAATTGGTTCTTTTTCCCAGTGTTTTTCCCACATCCAGAGTCCAATAAGAGCAAATTATGATCAGAATTATCTCTCACCACTTTCCTTACTGTGACTAAAGGAAAAATACTCTCCCAACAAGAGGACATGAGCACTCTATCAAGCTTAACAAGGGTCGGTGGGTTTTGATTATTAGACCAAGTATACAATCCTCCAGACATAAAAATTTCACGCAATCCCAACGTATGGATAATAGAATTAAAAACATCAGAAGAATGTGGCAAGGGGGTCTGTTTATTTTTTCTCCACAATGTCTAATGATATTAAAATCACCACCAACTATATATGGAATATTAACAATATTGCACCAGGAAGAAAGTTCAGCCAGGAACTCCTCCTTGAATTCTTCATGAGCCGAGCCATAAACTGCAAGCAAAGCCCACTGACAATTTTTCTTTTTATCCCAAAGGTTAAATTGAACAATATATTTCCCAATTCTTACACTAGAAACATCCAAGGATTCACAGCGTGTACCAACAAGGATGCCACCAGATTTACCAACAGAAGGGGCCCATTTCCAAAAGAACTTGCCATCCGGATCAAACTTCTTAAAAAATTTATCCGTATACGTATGTTTCATAGTTTCCATAAGGCATATAAAATCCAGCTCATAAGACCTTATAATATCAGTGAGACAAGCAGCCATACCAAGCTTACTTATCCCCCTTAAGTTCCAAAAGGCTCCTATCATTTAAATTTTTCAGGGGTCCTTCTTCTTCTAGCACCTCTCCCAGGAGGCAGGGGAGAAGCACTAGCCTTTTTTTGACTTCTGGTCACAGGTCTAGAAACCGTAACCACCTTATTAGCATATTTCCTATTTTTCCTCGAATGAACAACAGTAAAATAATCCATGTCACTATCACTGTGCCATTCTATACTAAGAGGGGTTCTAGTTCCTTGGTCATGATCAACAGAAAAGTATTATCCGACGCCTTTCCCTTAGAATTTTTCGCAGCTAACTGATTTCTAGCATCTTCAAGTTCTCGAAGTAAATTAACAGGTTCAAAATTATTACTAGGAAAATCAACCCCCATCATAGAAGCACGCAACATAATTTCATTATTGGACAACACACCAAAGGAATTCGCATTAGAGGATTCTGCATTACCTTCGAGGTTCCTCTTCTTGGATAAAACAGCTGCCTGTTCCATAACCCTCTCCATCTTCTTCGCTTGATTCCTAGGGAATTCCACCTCCGGCTCTTTGCTACCAACAGTATCATTCTTCCCAAGAGAATCACTTTCAGGAAAATGAACAAAGTACTCATCATCTTTAGCAGGAGAAGTATTGCCATTCGCCTCCATTTCAGTGATATTGATTACCTTGGGCCATTCCTCTACAGGAGCCTCCTCCCTTATAGGAATCACAGGAGATTCTTGCTGAACAACAGGAGTAACAGGCACCCAATTAACCATCCATGTCGATCTGTCAGGAGAAGGGTTTTTGTGCACACTTTTATCCACACTTTGAACTGTTTCCTGTGATTCCCCACAATCCTCATTTTTATCAGATAATTCACCATCTTCCTCAGTCCCAGACTTCTGCTTTGCATTTTCCATCAAATTTTTGCCAACTCATATGGTGTATATTTCTTATTGTTCAAATGCATATTGCAAATTAAAGGAAGTGGTTAGCCATATGTGTTTATACATGGACAAGTGCGTCACTAGCGTGGTGGCGGTAGACCTGAAAATACCGTCCTATAGTACCCAATATCCCTATATTACCTGGGTGCAACCTATAAATACCCCTACCCCACCCAATATTCTGAGTCACACCGTTCCGGACGTGCTGGGCGTTGATGGGACACGTTCCGTCGGACTTCGCCCCGGTTCACCATTTTCGCGTTTCCGTCCACGTTTTCGCTCCCCCACATTTGGCACGCGCAAATCTGTTCCTGAGATTCTCAGGTCGCTAGTTTGCTACTGCTGGCCCATCACCGTCGGCCGCGCCACCACTCCCGTGCTCCTCTCACCTCCGCTATACCACACCATTGCCTTCCTCATGGTAGCTAGTGCCCGTAGGTCTGCCGTGTCTTCGTCCTCACACCGTCAGTCGCCTGAGATCCCCCATGCCTACTAGAAGCCGGTGCCGAATGTCATCCTTAATTTTGCCATACATGATCCAAGCAGGTCGAGCTCGACACGACCACCTTCAGTGATTCCCTCCTCCCCGCGCTGCTAATCCTAACCACACAAAACCATGGTGGCGAATCCCTTGTCTCGACATTGATCCAGTCGGCCGGCACCATTTACACCTAGAACGTTTTCTATGAATTGCCAAGGTGCATCCTTTTTATCTGCAAATTGATGGCGTTTAAGGAGTGATCAAAATTGATGATGGGCTCTGATATAGGTGTATATGATATCACTTTTGGAAGAATATTTTGAGGATTCATCATTGCAAGAGGAGAGTGTTGTGTTTCTTGAGCATGATCATGGCGCTCTTTTGGTTGTATGTTGTGGGGGAGAACAAGAAGCAGATGAACTTGGGTTTAGGAATCTGCAGAAGGTCACCTCGACAATGTATGTGATCGTGTATGGTGTCCCATCTGACTCTACTGATAAATAATACACCACCATGAGTAGTGTGAGGTAACTTCTAATATTGTGATTCCTGTGTTCGGAGAAGAGTACTTGAAGCCCTCAATGGAAAGGACACCACACGTCTTATGGTGATGTGGGTGAAGAAAGAGGGTATGTACGATGTTTGGATGTACTGATTGCATGCATTGGAGACGCGACAATTGCCACGTGGCATGACAAGGGCAATTCACTCGGCATTTGCATGATCCAATCATGATACTCAAAGTAGTGACATCCCATGCTTGGCTCACACGATGACATTAATGTGTTGTAAAAACCAAAGCAATCCGCAGGGGAAGGTCCATCTCCTAACTTCAAAGTCAATGTTCATGACTACGACATTAGCTACTTCCTTGGAGACGGAATCTATCCCGCTTAGTCCACCTCTCTCATGATAATGTTGAACCCTCAAAGTAACAAGAAAGTACGCTCAAGCAGTGAGGAAGGACGAGAGAGCATTTGGGTATTGCAAGCTTGGTTTGCAATTGTGTGTGACACTAGCGGATCATGACATCATTTGGATCATGCATAACATGATAATAGAGGATGAACTTGTCCAAGAGGAAACCTTTGAGGATGAATATATGGGAACAAAAGTGATCCTGCGAGAGGATGACTAACTAAATCAAAATATTTCTTTAGGTCCGCCGAACAAAAGAAAAGAGGGCACCACATGAGCCTCTTCTTGATGACCTCGTTGAGCATATGTGGCAGCTGCATGTGCTCTCGTTTCATGATGTTTCACCATGTTTATTCATGTTTTATTTGTATCAACATGCTGCGTTTGGAGGCTAAGTTGTATTTGGATTTGAGGCTACCCATCATAGGGCGAATTACACCACTCAAGGGCCAAACTTAGTTATGTCGATAGTACGGCCTGTCAGTGGTGAAATCTCACTTTTAGGATTTTAGCCCGTGAGTGGTAAATGTATTTGCTGAAACCAACTGTCCATCAATGGTGACCCAACAAGGAAGGGTTTTTTTCGCAGCCACTAGCTGAGCTTGGTTACGTCCAACAAGGGTCATGCCCCCCAGCTAAAAAGATTTATTTAGATTACCGACTAAAATTTAACGCTCTGCTATTTGGTCCAAATTTGACATAAGATCATTATTTAGCCTCCTCAACAATGTTCACGAAATATTTAGCCCTCCCTTAATTCTTGTTGAACCTCTGCCCGCACCAGAGGCCATTTTGAAACAGCACCCGCGCAAAGAATTTGCAACTAGCTAACGCAAGGGGACGGGGGGAGCTAACGGTGTAGCAACAATGTCAATTGACACCGGTGACTCATGAAAATTCCTTTGTAAATTAGTGAAGGTTGCTACTTATTCCGGAAAGGTGTTCTCAGCTAGCTTCGCCCCACGCACCAAAATGCTGGCACAAAATCCGCACAAATAGACCTTCAAATTACACGCAGTAGGTTAAGCTTCGGAACCATTGGTCATCAGCTTCAAGGAAATTGACTCCTGAATTTCGTCTTGATGTCGGCGTCCTGCATCATTCACCAAACTCGCATGAACTCCATGTAGATAGGCTGAGACTTCACTGATTGAAGATACACGCATCTGTTACAAACTGGTATTCGGTTCTCACGATTTGCATCTATTAAGTACTCTCTCCGTTCACAAAAGGATGCCTCAACCTAGATCAAATTTGCGTATATTTAGACATGATTTAGTGTGTAGATACATACAAATTTGAGCTAGGTTGAGACAACATTTTGTGAACGGAGGGAGTACATATACTACTAGCTACATACATCTGACCGACGCCCAACGTTTCCCTGTTGAATTTGCAACAGTAGGGCGAGTACTCAGATATGTCCTCCCAACAGTTGGGCGAGTACGCAGATATCTCCTTCCACCATCTCATGTGCCGTTGCCTCCCCGTTACAAACTACCGTAGGCTATGGCGCTAGATCGATCAGAGGCGTCCGGCATCCGCCGCTGGCGTGTAATGGGCCAGCCCTGTACCGCACACACGCATAGCGTTGGATGTTGTTTGGGGGATCAGCCCCCGCCAACGGACTGCGTTCAGCAACGAGCCCATACCAATCGAACCCAAAACCCGGGCATTGAGTTGAGGAAGGCTCGCCCTTATAAGCAGGTGAGTGGCCTCCTCAACTAGCGAGGTGGGACTAAAGCATGGTCACGCATCCAGCTTCTCGGAGTAGTGACAATCTCCCCCCCCCCCCCCCGGGGGCCGGGAGACGCCAGCTCTGATACCACTGTAATGGGCCAGCCCAGTACCGCACACACGCATAGCGTTGGATGTTGTTTGGGGGATCAGCCCCCGCCAACGGACTGCGTTCAGCAACGAGCCCATACCACTCGAACCCAAAACCCGGGCGTTGAGTTGAGGAAGGCTCGCCCTTATAAGCAAGTGAGTGGCCTCCTCAACTAGCGAGGTGGGACTAAAGCATGGTCACGCATCCAGCTTCTCGGAGGCGTGACATGGCGCTGCGGTAACCGGCAATTTAGGGCAAGGCAATTGGCGGGAAGAAATTTCTAATAGGATTAGATCATCTCCCGCAAATCGAACTGAGCGAAAAGTAATAAATTCCGTATCTCCGTTCTATGAACTTAAGTTTTGAGGAAAATAGATCGTACTTACCTTGCCGGCTCAGTCGCGATATTCACTTCACGGCATCTCCGCTCTCCATGGCGGAGAATCAACTCGGGTTGGTTTGCGGCAGGACGAGGCGGCGGCCGCCGACGCCGACCTTGCCCACGCTCGCTCGTTCTGGTCACGCGTTGATTCGGCTTCTCGTGCTCGTGGGCCGTGGCTACCTCTTCTCGAGTTGGGCTACAATTGTCCGTATATGAAGACGTGGACAAGGACGGTGCCTGGTTGGGCTTCCATCTCGGCAACCCTCAAGGACGAATGGACGATGCACTGATGTCAAAATTCAAAAGGTGTGTTCCTCTAAAACAACAACAACAAGACTAGAGTTCGTGGTGGGCTGACTCGAATTATATAAGGATATAAAAATGAGATTAGTGAGAAAGTGGGATATTACAAATTGGATGATCCCACCATGCCACTTTATACATCCCTACGTCGAAAGACTCCGACCCGGCGACTCCTGTGTAAAACAGGAAAAAAATGGCGTACCGGTTTCCAGCAACAAGAGTGCCTGCCACGGAGGAAAACCGTTATATGAAGACGTGGACAAGGATGGTGCCTGGTTTTCTTCCATCTCGACAACCCTCAAGGGACGAATGGATGATGTACCGATGTCAAAATTCACTAAAGGAGTGTTCCGGGAGCTCCTATATATCGCTTAAAGCAGCGCGGAAGGCTCCCGCCGCTTGCAGCGCCCAGTAAATGGGCTCAATGAAGCGGCCCATTTAAACATGCGAATTTATTTTTACTTTTACTTTTCGTTTGCTGGTTTACTTTTTATATTTAAACAGAAAAGGAAAATGAAATAATAAATAGTTTTTAAATCTAAAAAATTAAAATCTGAACTCACAACATTTTCAAAACCGAACATTTTTTAAACAATTTTTTCATTTGAACAATTTTCGAATATGAACAAATTTTGAATTTGATTTTTTTTCAAATATGAACAAATTTGAATAAAAAAAAATTAATGTGAACAATTTGTTTTGAACAATTTTAGAATATGAACAAATTTGGAATTTGATTTTTTTTATAATATGAAGAAATTTTGAATTTGAATAAATTTTGAATTGAACATATTTTGAGTTTGAACAATTTTTGAACATGAATAATTTTCAAATATGAATAAATTTTAAATTTGAACAATTTTCAAATCTAAAAATTTAAATTCTGAAAAAAATTAGTTCACATAAAAATAAAAATAGAAGGACAAAAAAGGAAACAGAAGCAAAAAAGAAAAAGAAAAGAAAAGAAAACGAAAGAAGAAAAAGGAAATAAAAAAGGAAAAGCCGCCACATGGGCCGGCCCGGCAGAAGGTCCCCGTTAGCACCGTGGCCGTTTCGCGCCGCTAACGGGCGATATATAGTATTTGGCGTGTGTTCTTCTAAAAACAACAAGACTAGAGTTCGTGGTGGGTTGACGTCGAATTATAAGGGTGTAAAAGTGAGTTTAGTGAGACGGTGGGCCATTACAAACAAATTAGATGATCCCACCATACCATCCCTACGTCGAAACTGGAAAAAAAACGGGACTCGCATGTCAGAATAACCGGTTCCCCGCAACAAGAGATTAATTTTTTTTAAATAATACGCGAAATTTATTTAATTAGGAAAATAATACGCGTTTTTTTTATTTTCAAAAATATTACCCAGTCGTCCTGGCCGAAGACGATTAGTACTAATCGTCCTGGCCAAAAAGATTAGTCCTACTCGTCCTTGGCGAAGACGACTACCTGATGAACAGTAGACCAATCGATGAACAGTACGCGATCCGTGTCCAGCTTCCAAAATTTGCTGATTTTGTCTTTTTTCCCTAGCCCAAAATATAATGTGTTTTGCAGTGAATTTTTGCACGATCGTAGTAAATACGAGTTAGCTACATCCATGTATTTTTTTTAATTTTTTGGAAAAGTTTTTTAAAACATGAACAGTACAATCGCACCTATCGTCTTCGGCTAGGAGGACGATGGCCGAAGACGATTAGTACTAATCGTCCTGGCCAAAAAGATTAGTCCTACTCGTCCTTGGCGAAGACGACTACCTGATGAACAGTAGACCAATCGATGAACTGTACGCGATCCGTGTCCAGCTTCCAAAATTTGCTGATTTTGTCTTTTTTCCCTAGCCCAAAATATAATGTGTTTTGCAGTGAATTTTTGCACGATCGTAGTAAATACGAGTTAGCTACATCCATGTATTTTTTTAATTTTTTGGAAAAGTTTTAAAAAACGTGAACAGTACAATCGCACCTATCGTCTTTGGCCAGGACGACTGGGTAATATTTTTGAAAATAAAAAAAAACACGTATTATTTCTTGAAATAACTAAAAAAATATTATTTAAAAAAAATTAGCCAACAAGAGTGTTTGCAACGGAGGAGAACCGTTATCCGAGCTGGCTCGTCGCTTAGCCCGCCTTCGCTTTCCAATGATCCATCTAGTCCATCAATGACTTGGAAGTTTGCAACCTCTAGACCCATACACCACATGTCCGCTTCGTAGAATTGAAGTAGAAGCGCGTTCTTTCCATCGGACTTGCGATGTGCACCTGCATCCCTGTACACATTGACGGTGATAGATGTTGCCGTACGGCACAGGAAATCAATCAACATTCCTTGAGCTGTTTATTAGTAGCAGCTCAGTCAAACGAGTGTCTAGCATAATGCAGCTCGTAGTCGTAGTAGATGGTGTACTGGACTACTGGGTCTCAAGCCAAAATTCTGCAGAGATGGAACGTGCTACGTACAGTACGAGAGAGAGTAGGCTATTTAAGATGCACAGCTGGTTACAGGCCCTTCGACACAGTGCAGAACGCAGCCCCAGCCGGGACGGTTCCCTTCCACCTACTAGCCATTCATTTCAAGCGCATCAACGAGCATGGATTATGTCGTAGAGGTAGAGCTCTATAGGTTAGGAACATAAATTTGCAGGTTAAAACCAGAAAAAATTTAAGAGTTATAAAAATGACAAGTCCAGTAATAAATAGTAACATTACAGCTATATTCATTTTGCCACTCTTTGTTGCTGAATTTATCATTTTCATACATCCTAAACAATTTTAAATTTTGACTTGCAAATTCACATGTCTATAGAACTCTACCTTCCCAACGTAATTCATTTTTGTTGAAAACTTTTAAACATGATTTTTTTCGTGATTTTCACCAAAAATCGGTTCCCACCAGATACTCTCTCGGATCTGCACTCAAATTTCCTTCCCCGTCTATATTGTTCTACATGTACGCAACACCCGATTCTCCAAATACGGCTCAAGGTACTAGTTTGGAGCACCCCCGAAGCCAGTCAAGGTCACAATGTCCTCAACCAACAGTAGCCCTCCTGAGCTAAGAGACCCACAAGGACGTCATAAACTTCTACGACCACATCCAGCGGCCCCGCCTTCCCCAGTTTCAGCGCCGTCTCTGATCCCCTCCCACTCCCTTCCGCTCGTCGCCGTTAGATCCTGATCCAGAAGTCCATGTTACGTCTAGTACCAAGTTTTACCAACTGATAAAGTTTTTCCATGTTTCTCAGCTGGAATTATTTTTGAATAAATGTAAATGGCTATTTTGCAGAAAGGACCCTGCAACTTATATTCATCATATCATTTTAACCATATGTCCAAAATAAGAAAATAATACATCAATGGAAAGCGCTAGACATGTAGAACATTTTCCCATAGTGATTTTTTCTGTTTTCCAAGTTAACAATTATTTAAATTTCAAAAGTGAAATGCGAGTATCGTTAGTATAACTTTAATTATGTAAATCATTTTGAAGTGAATCCTTATGTAAAATGCGACAAATATCTTATGTCTAGAGAAACAAAAAAATTAAGCAAACATTTGATTTGTATTAAACACTTTAAAAAAATGCAAATCACAAACTACAATAAACTGTTTGACCAAATTTTCTATGTGACCATACATATCTAGTTTACCCTGTTAGACACCGTTTCACCCAATTCAAATGTGAATTGTCTAAGTTTGGATCTAGACCTTTAAATGACAATAATATACAAGATATGGACTCAAATGTAAAGCACCTTTTGCATATAACTTAAAATGAAACATGCCCAAGAAGATATTAACATAACATAATGTTATTTTGAATTTCTATTGTGCATGCTATTTCTGTTGGATCCCTTCTTGTTTTTATTTTATTTTAACATATTGAATGTACAGAGAATAACGTACTTTTTGCAAATTTTGTGCCGAACAACAAATTTCATGGCAAGCGACACTTTGATAATCAAACGCCCATTGTTTTATTATGCATTAGTATTTTATATAATGCATGATTATATTTCTCGCATTATGCAATTCTTAGGACCAATGCAGTGAAAAATTGGGCCCGAGGTGAATCCAAATAAATAAAATTTATATTAAAAGTTTATATTTATTATAAATATTATTTTAAACTCGTTACAATATTGCAAGTGTAATTTCTATTTGCTTACAAATTTACATCTTGCAATGTTACAATATTAGTAGACACATTTTTGTTTGTATTGCATCATTTAAAGATATTAAACTTTATTTAAATAACAAACTCTATTCTAGAACTATTTTTCAACACTACATAATATATCTAATTTATACTATGTATATGGTGTTTGACGAATACGATATAACAACAATGACATTATTGTTTACTCCTTTTTCATGGCCAACTTTTTCTATAAAGTCAAATTTGAACAAAGTGTCCATATTTGTATTTGGTATGGAAAAAATGTCTTACACAAAATCAAATATGTAAATGTACTTTAGGTATATTTCCATAAAATATGCAGGACTTGCCACTAGAAAAAACAATAGGATAATAACTAAGCTTGTTGTCGCTGCTCACAATTGTTTGTATTTGTTTTCAGAAATTAACCATTTTATTTATGTTAAGATACCCCTTCGTCCCAAAATATAAGGTGCACATAATTTTGTGAAGAATTAAGGTCGGTGGCTACCCACAAGGCCATTTCAATAGTAACTCTTGGTGGAAGCACAACCTTTGCAGAAAGCCACCTAGTAACAAAGAGATTGGAGACATTCATGTCTATTAGCTTCCAATGCACTCACGTGTACATTGGTTCCGTCTTGATTGAATATGTTGTGTGAAACTGACCAGGCGTGGAAACTAAATGTAGAGTGTAGTGTAACGGGTCCGTCTTCGGTTTGGGGAATTACTGCTGAAAGATCTCGTATCGGTACATTCTTGTCCATAGCACACAACTGAGTGTTATGGAAGTGAAATTACGGGGTTTTGTGGGAAAAGTGCAGAATATTTCGAGAGTGTAAAACTAAGTATTTGGCCATATCACAATCCTAAGCGACTGGACATTGAAACAATTCAATAATCTCCACATTCCAGTTTCATATACTGCCTCCGTGCACGCGACTGGACTTTTATAAGGCATGGTACACATTTCTGTTTGATCTACATACATATCAAAATGAGTAAATCTACACACTAAATATGTTCATATACACCCATGTTGATATGTATGTAGGCCAAACTAAAATATCTACCATGCCTTATAAAAGTGAACGCAACGAGTATTAAAATTTGGTGGGTTGAAGAAGGGAGTATGACATTTTGGTGTCCACACTGCTTCCAAGGTTATGTCTGTAGGGGATTGTTCACTAAAACAATTAATATAATAAAGCTATTTAGATAGTTAAGAAAAATATTGCTTTTAGCAAAATTCATCCTATGCCCTATTCAGCCAAATATGCATGTAGAATATATGCATGTTATACTCTCCTAGTGACACTTGCCAATACATTCAATGTATTAACCTTTAAGATGCAAGGTTTAGTTTTGCAGGTTATTCTGATGATGAGTGAGGTACATATAGGGTTAGGAGTCTCCACACAACATGTTCGCATGTGGCACACCTTGAACATAAAGAGACTTAGAACCGATTCAGTGACTAGCACTGTAAGCACAGAGCTTATACCTTCAAAAGGTGAGGTCACTACACTTGCTACCCTAGATCCCGACCGTGTATATAAGATGTGTGAGGGGCCCGCCGAGTCGTACATAAGCCTTTGGCTTAATACACTATATAGCCTCATAGCAACACAACCACCGTACCGAGATCGAGACCCCTTTCGAAATCATAATTGAGCATAAGGAATGAATTCATCCACAAAGAGAAGTGGAGTTATAACTAGATGACTATTCTTGGGCCCAGTGGCGGGGCCAAAATCTTGGAGGGGCAAATGTGCTCACGGGGGGGGGGGGGGGGGGGGGGACTTCAGTGGAATATGCGGCAATTAGTTAGGAATACCTAGCAGATTTCTCATGGGCTAGGGGTAAGGGGGCTGCCCATTTCGCCCCTGAGAATGTACGCCACTGCCTGGACCCGAACGTGTATAAATATGTGTAATGCTTTCAGCTGGATCTTCTAGATGCAACCCCTATTATTTTCTTTGTAAAATAGATCGACACTCCCGGAGGCCAAAAGTCTGATGCCCAACTTCATTTTAGAGTTCAATCTTATCTTGTCAGGCGGAGGAACATGCGTCTACCATGGGCAATGTGTGCATATGTACGATGATTGATACATCCGTCGTTGGTAGGGAAGAAGTTGATTGGACTGTATAAATAAGGTTGCGAAAATACACCTCATCTACAAGAAAATACGATGAAAAGAGTAGGGAGTAAGAAGAGTTTTCCTATTTTCTCTCTCGTGCTTAGCAACCAAACCACTAATCCTGTTTTATTTAAAACTTGCAACAAAGTGATTTTCAGCTCAACATCATTGGAATGGATTTGTCCGTTCGACCGGCTCGCTCTCGCACGCATTACAATGACTAGAAGAGGATGGCACGCTTTGCTGGGCCCAAAGGTACTATTACGGTAATCAATACATGACATGTTATTTGAGTAACATTAGTCGCTCAGATCAGGTACAAATTCATAATCTTTTAATAGGCAACTATTGTAGGTGGCCAGGTATCAGCAGTATAAACCATATAATGCACAAGTATCAACTTTTAATTTCTTAATCTCCGTTCGAGGCGAGCCCTGCGCCTGGTGCATGGAGGCAGAGGAGTCTTAGCGAGGCGGGGGTTGGTCGAGGTGCAGCCAGAGGCAGAGCTGGCTCGTGCGCGTGCTTGTAGGGAAGGAGGAGACACGGTGAGGAGGGGTGGAGAGGAGGGTTGCTCGGGTGGCTCGTCGGCTGAAGCTATGGACAACCAGGAAGCGATGGTGGCCGCGTGGGGAGGAGAGCAACGACAACCCTAAATGTCGAATCCCTACTGTTCCTTCGATCAAAGGTGCTGAATTCACGGCCAAATCGATAAGAGTTGTGATGGAGCGGCAAGTTCGAGGCCAAAGCGATGGGTCTTTTTATTGGCAACTATTGTAGGAGGCCAGGTATCAGCAGTATAAACCATATAATGCACAAGTATCAACTTTTAATTTCTTAACTTCCATTCGAGGCGAGCCCTGTGCCTGGTGCATGGAGGCAGAGGAGTCTTAGCGAGACAGGGATTGGTCGAGGTGCATCCAGAGGCTGAGCTTACATGCGTCGCTCGTGTGCGTGCTTGTAGGGAAGGAGGAGGCACGGTGAGGAGGGGTGGAGAGGAGGGTTGCTCGGGTGGCTCGTCGGCTGAAGCTATGGACAACCAGGAAGCGATGGTGGCCGCTTGGGGAGGAGGGCAACGACAACCCTAAAGGTCGAATCCCTACTGTTCCTTCGATCAAATGTGCTAAATTCATGGCCAAATCGATAAAAGTTGTGACGGAGCGGCAAGTTCGAGGCCAAAGCGATGGGAGAGGAGGCAGTGCGGTCACCAGAGAAGAGGCGGGAGGGTAACATCAAACTTTCAATTACCAGTTGGCGTGCACACGTTGCCCTTTTCCATATAACAGCAAACCAAGTGTTGTATTTCGCATGACCTTTTTACATGCAACTATTGTAAGTGGCCAGGTATCTGCAATATAACCCATATAATGTAAAACTAACAACTTTGAATTTCTTAATCTTCGAGGCGAGCCCTGCGCCTGGTGTATGGAGGCAGAGGAGTCTTAGTGAGGCGGGGGTTAGTCGAGGTAGAGCTTGCATGCGCCGCTCGTGCGCGTGCGCGTGCTTATAGGGAAGGAGGAGACACGGTGAGGAGGGAGGAGAGGAGGGTTGCTTGGGTGGCTCGTCGGCTGAAGCTATGGACAACCAGGAAGCGATCTTAGCTGCGTGGGGGAGGATAGCAACGATAACCCTCAAGGTCAAATCTCTACTATGCCTTCAATCAAATGCGGTGAATTCACGGCCAAATCAGCATAAGTTGTGACGGAGCGACCAGCTCGAGGCTAAATCGATGGGAGCGGAGGCAGCGCGGTCACTAGAGAAGAGGCGGGAGGCCGACATGAAACTTTCAATTAGCAGTTGGCGTGCCCACGTTGCCCTTTTTTCGTTTAGCAGCAACCCAAGTGTTGTATTTTGTAGCATAAGGTATTTTTTTGGACTGCTCGAAATAAATTTGAACAAAATTTACATCAATTACAGCAAAATAGTTAAACCCTAAAATATATAAGCTATTGGAGATGGTCTAAGTGAAGAGCAGCTCGTGATTCCTGTGCGGTTGTTAGAAAATTCATCTCTAAATTTTGTGTGTTCAACTAAACCAACGAATATTATTATTTTGATCTCAATTTAATGTACACCGGTGTATTTAGCATGAACCAATGAGAGGCTGCCACGTGGCTCAAACTAGGAGCTCAATTTTTAGATTATTGTGTGATTTTACACGATACCGAAGAACGGTAATCTAGAAAAATCAGAACGGAAATCAGCGAGATACTGAATACACACACTCAATAAATTTTGATATTTGTCGAGATCACCAAGGAGATTTGCCACAAGAAGCGAGAAAAAAAAAGTTCAGTTAGTCCAAAGACGAAACAGGGTTTCACAAAAAAAAAATGACGAAACAGGGTGTTGGTCCCCGGCACGCAAGCAAATAAGCCGCTGCTTCGGTCGGGCCAGAGCATGACGCCGCGGAGGCGGAGACGAAACGGCCCGGACCTCCGCCTGCCGCTCCGTGAGTCCAAAAAGTAAGCGGCGACGGAAGGCAACAAAAGACAGGCACCGTTTGACTGTGCTCAGCTGCATCAGCGTCAGCGCCTCGCGTTTCTCCCCACCCTTTTCCATGTGTCCACACTCCACACCCCCATCGTCTCGTCGTCTTGCCATTTTGACCCTCTCTTCTTTCCCATCTCCCCGCCCCCGCCCGTGCATAAAGCTTTCTTTAATCAGCTCCTCCTCTTGCTCGCCCGTCCTTCCTTAATTTAATCCTCCGGCTCGCCGTGGAGGATTAGGGTTTTGAGAGGGCCCTAATCTCGCGGCAGTAGAAAGAGAGTGGCCGAGGCGAGGCGGGTCGACTCTCTCTCTCTCTCTTCCTCCCTTCCTCACTCCCTTCGAGAGCCAGCCGACGCCATCACGCCAGGATTCGTTCGGGCTGTGAGGTGTGCAGATCCAGGCGCAGGTCCTTTCTGGGACACAGGATAGATAGAGTCGGCATGAGCTTCGGGGGCCTCTTTGACGGCGGCGGCGGCGGCATGCAGTTCCCGTACGCCGGCGCCTTCTCCTCCTCGCCCGCGCTCTCCCTCGGCCTGGTACGTACGTGCTCGACGGCCGGCGCTCGTCTCGGCCGGGACGCGAAGCTCTCTGTGCTTTGCCTGGCGCGATTCGGAGAGGTTTTGATTATTTCCCGTGTTCGCTCGCAGGACAACGCCGGCGGCGGGCGCATGTTCCCCGACGGCGTGGGAGCGATGGGGCGGGACGCGGCGGAGGCGCAGAACGAGAGCCGGTCGGGGAGCGACCACCTGGACGCCATCTCCGGCGTCGGTGACGACGACGACGACGGCGCCGAGCCCAGCAACCCCCGCAAGCGCAAGAAGCGCTACCACCGCCACACGCCGCAGCAGATCCAGGAGCTCGAAGCGTAATAGCCTCAAAGCTCCTCACTCCTACTAGCTAGTACTACTATTTGCATCTTCTCTTTTCCGCCTTTTCGCTCTTGTCCTCTCATGCATGGATTTCGTGTGACTGCAGGCTGTTCAAGGAGTGCCCACACCCGGACGAGAAGCAGCGCGCCGAGCTCAGCAAGAGGCTCTCCCTCGATGCCCGGCAGGTCAAGTTCTGGTTCCAGAACCGTCGTACGCAGATGAAGGTAAATAAATCAGCTGTTCCCTATGAATCGCACCATTCTCCTTTCCCGTTCGTGCGGATTATATTCCTGATTAAATTTCTCCTGTGCCTAGACGCAACTGGAGCGGCACGAGAACGCGCTACTGAAGCAGGAGAACGACAAGCTGCGCACGGAGAACATGACCATCAGGGAGGCCATGCGCAGCCCAATGTGCGGCGGCTGCGGGAGCCCCGCCATGCTCGGGGAGGTGTCCCTGGAGGAGCAGCACCTGCGCATCGAGAATGCGCGGCTCAAGGACGAGCTCAACCGCGTCTGTACCCTCGCCACCAAGTTCCTCGGCAAACCCGTCTCCCTCATGTCACCGCTCCAGCTGCAGCCGCACCTGTCGATGCCCTTGCCAAACTCATCGCTGGAGCTAGCAGTCGGGGGAATCGGTGGCATAGGGTCTATGCAGCCTTCACTGCACGGTTCGATGAGTGAGTATGCTGGGGGTGCCTCAAGCTCGATGGGCACCGTGATCACCCCCGCCCGAGCAACTGGGTCTTCTCTAGGATCGATGCTGGACATAGACAGATCCATTTTCTTGGAGCTCGCTATCACTGCAATGGATGAACTTGTCAAGATGGCGCAGATGGGCGATCCTTTGTGGGTTACGGGATTGCCTGGTTCTCCCAACAAGGAGGCACTCAACTTTGAGGAGTATCTGGACTACTTCATGCCGTGTATTGGCATGAAGCCTGTTGGGTTTGTGTCTGAGGCCTCTAGGGAGTCCGGGCTGGTCATCATCGACAACAGTGTTGCCCTTGTAGAAACCCTTATGGACGAGGTTTGTTATGCTCATGCTACATTTTCCCTTCATACATTTGTTCCAATTTCAAATCAAAAGCATTTGTATTATGCTGATGGTGCTCCATTCATTTCACAGAGACGGTGGTGCGACATGTTCTCGTGCATGATTGCTAAGGCCACAATCCTTGAGGAG
Organism: Poa pratensis; assembly: GCA_947311845.1. Taxonomy (NCBI): domain Eukaryota; kingdom Viridiplantae; phylum Streptophyta; class Magnoliopsida; order Poales; family Poaceae; genus Poa; species Poa pratensis. The sequence continues at coordinate 9,942,244 of CAMZMU010000111.1, forward strand.
GTGTCTAGCGGTATTGGCGGAAGCAGAAATGGCGCCTTGCTGCTAGTGAGTGCCTAACGCTCCCCAGTGTTCATCTCATCATATACAATGAGTGTAACCACATGTGACATCTGAGTTGTTAATGTTTACTTGTGTTTTCTTGCAACAGATGAAGGCTGAGCTACAGGTGCTCTCACCTCTTGTCCCTATCAGGGAGGTTATATTTCTCAGGTTTTGCAAGCAGCTAGCTGAGGGTGCATGGGGAGTGGTAGATGTTTCCATTGATGGATTGGTTGGGAATCAAAATTCTGCTACAACATCCGCAGCTGCAAATTTGAAGTGCAGGAGGCTACCTTCTGGCTGTGTGCTGCAAGACACTCCTAATGGCTACTGCAAGGTACTAACCAGGACCCACCTTTGACGGGGCTGTAAAATAGGGATATATGTGCCACCTTAGTTCAAAGAAATTTTGGGAAATGATCACTGTAGTTTGGAATTGGTACTTTTACATGAAAGTTACTGGCCAAAGTTTGCCCCTGAGCATTAGAAGAAACCATGTCACTTCCACCACTTCTCCACTACCACTGTGCTCTCTCTCAGAACTCGGGGACAGTGTCATAGTTTTCCAATTTGCTTGTTTAATATTACTAATCAGTTTATAATTTAATTTGATGATGCCCATGCAACCTAGTGTTCACAAGTCAAGGGCTAATTGATTAGTTAGGCTCATGAACCACCACTCTCATAGAAAAATCGATTGGTCAACGAGGAGATGGGTTAAACTAGTTATACAGGAATTGTTAAACGTTTCTGTGGATCCAACACCATTACCCAAGCATGTTTATATATATTTTAACTGTAGCACCAACTTTTTCTAGGGGATTGATGCTTCTACCCCTTGGTTGGAGCACCTTGGGTAACTTATTGTCCGCACTTTTATCAATGTGTCCCTGACATGTTGAAATCTGGGCCACTTGCTCATTTTTTTTAAAAGAAAACTGTCTTTGCGTACTTCAGATTTGCACAGATCTTAAGACGTTCTCAGTCTGTTCAACTGATGAAGGAAATTGATTTGTTTTAAAAACCTGTTGTGGGCAAGTGAGAAAGAACTCTTTCTATTTATTGAAGTAAACAATAGTTCTGTAAGTTATGAGATTTAACTTCAGGAGCAATGATTCCTGTTTCACTAGTTTTGGAAAATAATTTGATTTGTCCATTTCTTTAACACCTTAATCACATGCTGTTTTATAATGCATGGTGAACTTATCACTTCTAGTAAGATCTTATGTAAGATCTTAAAGGGAGAAATATTCTGGATAAAGTATATGCATCATTTAGGAGTTTGCAGGCAAGAGATCAACAATGTAGCATCAGATGATGTCAAAATTTGCTGGCAAGTCCATGTGCAGAAGTATCTGTTCTTAAATTATCAAACCACAGATATGCTCTCATCTCGCTCGAGATGCGATTTATTCAAAGCTGTTTCCATTTCTTATTGTGGATCCCTTCCTTCCATGTTACTAAATCTCTTACGGATCCTTACCAAGTCTCACTACAGTACTAGTAAAATGGTATGCATGGTTCAACAATTGTACACTACTCTAAGCTAAGGTGGGCCTTCAGTAGGTTCACATCTTGGGACTGGTTTACTGGCAAACGGCCCAATGTGTAGTTTTTACGTTTTTACCCCAGCAGAAGTGGTACATCATAAGGTAAAATGAAAGAATTTTATCTAATATCTGCCCTGTGTAGCCACAGTTGTGTTGCATTGCGCTCAGAACTCGGTTGGTGTATTACATCCCAAGACAATTGCATGTGGGCGTGCATTTATGGCTAACGGATGCATTTACCCTGTAGGTCACATGGGTTGAGCATACGGAATACGATGAGGCATCTGTTCATCAGTTCTACAGACCACTTCTCCGATCTGGTCTAGCCTTTGGGGCCAGCCGGTGGCTTGCGACGCTGCAGCGCCAGTGTGAACGCCTTGCCATCCTAATGTCCTCTGCTACAGTATCACCAAACCAACCAACAGGTACAGAAATTTCTGAACCTTTGCCATTTTCTATATACACCCTATGAAACATACGCTAGCTAAATTTGTATAGTTAAGAGAAACACATTTTCTCAAGCATCTTACTGTGTTACAATTAGGATGGCTTGAGGATGTTGTGAGTGTTTTGAAATGTCGCTATTCTGTTATAAGTTAAAGGATGTATGGATTAGATTATACCATTACTTTGATATGTATCTGATATATAATGTGTTTGGTGCCAGCTATATCACAAGAGGGTAAACGGAGCATGCTGAAGCTAGCACGCCGGATGACGGAGAACTTCTGTGCCGGGGTGAGTGCATCATCTGCACGTGAATGGAGCAAGCTAGATGGTGCAACCGGTAGCATCGGCGAGGACGTGCGTGTCATGGCACGAAAGAGTGTGAGCGAGCCTGGGGAGCCACCGGGGGTGGTGCTGAGTGCCGCTACATCTGTATGGGTGCCTGTCGCTCCTGAGAAGCTGTTCGACTTTCTGCGAGATGAACAGTGCGTGCGGAATGGGACATCCTCAGCAACGGAGGACCCATGCAAGAGATGACTAGAATCGCAAAGGGTAATCAGCATGGAAACTCGGTATCCCTCCTCAGAGCCAGTGTGAGTATTATCTCCTCTTATATTACTTTTTGGTGGTTACCTGGCTATAATGAGGTTTCCAAGCACAATATGAAATGACATATTCTAGGGTGAGTCTCACTTTCACCATGGTAGATATGAATGAACCTGCAACTTTATTGTGTGTTCCACGTGCTTGTCCATAAATTTGTGTACTTCCGTGCATAAGTTCTGAAAAAGTTTATTAAGAAAATTTAGTACTACACTGACCTCACTTCCTAGACTGGTTCACTGAACGTCACATGGGGATTACTGAACTCTAGAGAAGTTTTTATGATCTACCTGGAAAAAGTTTCTGAAGGCCGCATATATATCCAACCCTGGGAGCTCTCACATAGAATAATAACACCATATCCAGTAATAAGTATCCTATTATATTGTGAACCGGGGATGACAAGGATAAAAGCACAAAGAAAAGTCTGGCAACTTTCTCATAGTACTGTTGGGAGTCTAGGGTAGATGAAAAAAAAGTCGTAATCATGGACCAAAAGCTAAAGCCGCTAGAAAGTCTCGAATGACTAGCACCACACTTCACACAAGGTCTGTGGAAAGGTACAAACTGGGGACCAAAATGGGGAAGGGGGAGCAGATCTGCTTGAAAAGGTGTCAGGTTGACAACTTTTATTACTGCGTAATGCGTACAAAGTGTTAGCAGCCAAACCCAAAGCTGCTCCGGATCCTTTGTGCAGCACGTGTGATCTTGATTCCAAGGACTAACAAAATAAAATTTAGGGGAAAACAAGAAACCCCACTGTTTCGGAGACAGTAATCAGCACATACAGATAGGGGCAATGGGCTCTCAAAAATTACTGTTTGATCACCACATATGAACTACTGCATATATCACCTTGATGCAAACACTTGAGCTTAATAAAATTTGCCCTTTTATTGAAAAAGATAGGAACCATGGGCTTGATGCAGAGGTTGGGGACCTTTCTGAAAATAATACGAACTCTTGGCTCTGCTCTATAAAAACTTCTTCATTTTTTGCACGCCATTTTGAGTTGCATTATTTATACTACTCCCTCCGGACTAGATTCACTCATTTTAAGATGTATGTGGTCAAAATGGAAAAGATAGCTAGTGTGACTTATAAAAGTGAACGGAGGGAGTACCTAATATTCTGCAAACAAAAATCCCTGATCATTTATATCTTCTGCTGTAGGCCGTGAGCGCCAACCAGAGTAGCATGCTGATCCTTCAGGAAACATGCACTGATGCATCGGGCTCGATTGTTGTATACGCTCCAGTTGACATCCCGGCAATGCAGCTTGTTATGAACGGCGGGGATTCCACCTATGTTGCTCTGCTGCCATCTGGTTTCGCCATTCTACCTGATGGTCCAGTTGTAGGCACGGAGCAGAAGACGGGTGGCTCTCTGTTGACTGTGGCATTCCAGATTCTTGTGAACAGCCAGCCCACCGCCAAACTCACCGTTGAGTCGGTCGAGACTGTGAACAATCTTATCTCCTGCACCATCAAGAAGATCAAGACGGCGCTGCAGTGTGCAACGCCCGAGTGTTAGAATGGATTTTGCCTTGGGGATGACCGGCGACGCTGAGTCTGAGTCAAGAACGAACCGCGCAATTGAAGAAAAGAATCCTTTGCTAGGTGATAGGGATCTTGACTTGAAAGGTCCTTACTACAGAGCAATGGTGGTGGTTCGGGTATTGACTCGGCCTCTTCCGTCTGGCTACTGTTCCCGGTACCATGCATTTTAGAAATTTCTTGGAAGGATATGCTTTTTAGTTCCATCTTTTAGGGAGTCGATCTGTGTACTTTCTGATGGCTCGTTGCCTTTGTACTGTCCATTTTGCAAGAATGAGCTGGTGTGCCAAGTGGAAGCTCACAAATATTGGGTGAGGTGTTATATCCTTCCACATAGGTTCTGGTAGAGGTGTTTTTTGCAATCAATTGCTAGCCAAAGTTCTGAATATTGCTGCGCTGTGCTGTTTCGCAGTAGTCTTTATTCGTGTAGAGTGGTTATTGTATACCTGGCTACAATTATGATCATAAAAGAGTGATCTTGAATACACACAGTGCTAAACAGGCGGGTTCTCTGTTCAGTCAGGGCCCCAAAACGGCCGACCAAAGGACTCTTGGGTGTGCCGGATCAAAAACGGCTCCCACTCGCTGCACCCAACACGTTTTTGTCCGGCGCGGCCCAATTTTGTCCCGGCACACCTAGCCCACGCCTTCCACTTGGGGAGTCGATGGGCTGCGCTGGACAAAACGGCGCGTGGCCATGTCGGCCTCCGACGTGCGGGCCAGCCCTATGGTTGACTAGGCAAAACCCATAAACCCCCTCCCCCTCCTTCCCCATTTTCTCCCCCAAATTTCATTTCTCCCGCCAAGCAAAAACCCCCGTGCCACGCCGCCTCGTTTCCTTGACGCCGCAGCGCGTACCCAAGGTTCCGAAAGCGAAGGGGAAGTCAGCGGCGAGGGCAAAGCCACCGGGGACGATGCTGGGCGTTCGCAAGCCGTGCAAGCCTCGTCCGCCCATGGAGGAGCCGTCCTCCAGCGCCGGTTGGAGACGAAGAGCCGTGGCGGGCGTCGCGTCAAGCAGAAGGCTAGTAATCTCAGCGAGCAGCCGCCGTCGCCGTTGACGGCGAAGAGCATCGCCGCTATGAACAAGACCGTCGCCGTCATGAACCAAGCTTTCGCCTTGGGAGCAAGCCAAGAGAGCAGCGCCACTCTGCGATGCAAGATCGGTGGCTCGCCGTTGAATTCGTCCTTCTTCACCGAAAGCGCTGGCGGGACGCCTCTTTCCAGGTTCTCCCCCCAGATCTCCCCCGAGTACGCCGATAACCACCCGCAATATGGCGGCTTCGACCCCAACACCGTTCCTGCGAGTGGCCTCTATCTGAACGAGTCCATCGATCTGGACTCGCCGACAATGCAGAGGCAACATGGCGTCCAGATCCAAGCCCAGACCGTTCGTAGCCTGTCGTTCGATGCCGGCGCATCCCACGTGATCGACGGAAGGACTCCTGTTATCATCGACGGCAGCCAGTTATGAAGTCGCCGACATTGTGTTATGTGCTCATTACTGGTCGCCGGTGTTGTGTTGTGTACATAGGCGAGCTGTGACATCCGGCGATGTTTTGTGTATATAGGAGAACGCCGACATGATGGACGCCATTATCAATGATGGCGCCCCGGCGGCAGGAGGCGGAGAAGAAGAGGAGGACGTCGATGAGAATGAGAAGTACTACGAGGAGGATGACGATGACGATGAGGGCGAGGAGGAGGTGGCGATCGATGCTGCCACCGGCGAGCCAGCACGGCGAAGAAGAAGAAGAATAGGGGTAGCCGATACATAATTTGGATGATCAAGGAGGACGAGTGCATGGTGGAATCATGGAAGGTCGTGACCTGCGGCGTGATCATCGGAAACAACCAATCAAGCACCGACTACTGGACGAGGATCAAGACAAGGTTCGACGAGTGCCGGTTCACCTAGGACTACGACAAGGTGTACATGGATCGCAAGCAAGGCGCCATCGAGCATAGGTGGCGCATCGTTCAACGCCTCGTCAACAAGTTACACGGCTGCCATGAGAACATCCGCGATCGGGAAGAGAGTGGAAAGGGCCCGTCGGATCAGGTGAGCCCCTTTCGTCGTCCACTTGATGTGTTGCTTGTGTCGTCATATCGTGATCGCCGGCGTTATGATCGTCTTTCTTTCTTGTAGCTCATGGACGCCCTCGTGTTTACCGAACCCACAACAAGGAGAACGACTTCGGCTTGATGCATTGCTACAAGCTTCTCCAAAATTGTGAGAAATGGAAGGCGCACCGGAATACTCTCAACAAGAACGGCCGCGCCAACCTCAACCCGATCCGGAAAACTCAGAGGGGTGGCCTATCGGGAACCGGAAGGCAAAGGCGGCCTTGGCGGCGGCGGCGGCGACCAAGACGGATAGAGTGCAGTCGTCCATCGACAAGGTCCTCACCGATGTCTCCTCCTACTCAAGCTTGAGGCGCGTCGAGAATAACGCAAGGTGGGCGACCTTGATGGACAAGGCCGGCGTCAAGATCGACCTCGAGAAGAAGAAAGCCGCCGTCAAGAAGCGAAGCCAACATTTCATGATCTTGACGACCGACGTCTCCAACATGGAACCGCTGGCGAGGGCGGCGCACAACATGTTCCGCGCTGCAATCCTGCAAGAATTTGGGCTCGTCCCAGCGCCCCAGACCGGTGGCAACGGCACGACCACGACCACGACGTCCAGGGCGACGGGACACAGGTCGACAACGACGCCGACCTGACCCAGCCCGTCGAAGGCTACGTGTCCCAGCCCGGCGACAACATCTAGAGCGGCAGCGACATCCGGTGGCCGGCATCGACATCTCCCGACGTATTTTGGCATATTTTGCCTTGTTTTGATGGCCCAACTTTCGAGTTTGTGGCCGAGTGTGGCCGGAACTCTGAAATTGTGGCCGATCGTGACAGATGACGGCTGAAACTTTGACTTGCCGCCATTATTTAAGGTTTTCATTTGAATATGCAAAAAAAAAAATCGTTTGAGCCGACTTTGACGCCGCGAGCGAGTGAAGATGCTAAAACACTGCAGCCTGGTGCAAAGGAAAAATAAAATCCGGGGTCAAACACTACATGATGACATATGCTATGGCCGCATGGGATCATTGCTCCTGCGGCGTGGGGCAGCGGAGTGTTACGTCGACAGCGATGGGTCGTGCTGCTGTCACCCAGTTTGACAGTTTGCACATACAGCCGAAAGTCCTTTTTATCTCATCGGCGCCGGAAAAGGCCACGGCTTTTTTACATTTTATTCTCACAGCATATCTGTTGGATCATCAGAAGGAAAACCCGATAGCTGCCAAGCGAATGGGCTTGCCGCACTGTTCTTATTTCCCCAGTTATCCTCTTGTCAACAAGCAGACCGGCGCTCGTGACGTGACCCGTGAATTGGGCGGCGACCACTGTAGCGTTGTTGCTCACTGCCTATGTCGCTTAAACGAGCCATCAATCATTACTAGGCAACTGAGCGCGGCAAATGCCGCGTGCGTGTTTTTGAATTCAAATTTGAAAATGGCGACGTTGTAAAGTTGTCTAAGTTTGGAAATCACTGAAATTGAAAATTGCTTTCGTTTTAAAAATGGTTGGATTTTGGAGATTGCTCAAATTTGAAAATTATTGTCTGAAATATTTAGTTTTTTTTAGTCTCTTCACACATTTTAGAGTTCCGTTAAATGTTTAGCAAGTTGGAATGGTTATATATGTTTGTATTTTATCGAAATATTTGTTTGAGTTTCATAATTGGAGGGTGTACAGTACATGAGCATTTGTTAAAGTCAATCCATAATTAAAGGAAACTCATTTGGATTGTGTACTAATATTCTTCAAATTAGAGTAGTGAAATGCCATAAATATTTATTTGAACTACATAATTAGGGAGAATGTAATATGTGAGGTAATATGTAAAATATATATATATTAGAGTATCTTTATTTTTTTTAGCAAATTGATTTTTTCAAATGTGTTGCATGTATTTTTTTTGTGAGAAATATGATATTATTTTATCGTAGAAGAAGCAATTTGTCACATTGAGTATTTTCAGATATTTAGAAAATTGGAATGTTTGGATATATTTTGAAGTATACCATAAATATTTGTTTCAACTCCATAATTAGGGAGAATGCAATATGTGAGATATATTTTAGAGTGTCTCCAATCCATAAACATTTGTTTCAACTCCATAATTAGGGAGAATGCAATTTCTGAGATATATTATTAGAGTGTCTCCAATTTTCTAGCAATTCGAAATGTTCAAATGTGTTGCATTTTTTTTGAACATTTATTTCAAATATGTTAGTTTTTTTTACAGGGAAATACTCTGAAATAGATAGTTTTTTTTAGTGCCTTCATATATTATAGAGTACCGTTAAATGTTTAGCAAATTGAAATGGTTCTATATGTTTGTATTTTGTCGAAATATTTGTTTGAGTTTCATAATTGGAGGACGTATAGTACATGAGCATTTATTAAAGTCAATTTATAATTAGAGGAAATTTATTTGGATTTTGTACTAATATTCTTCAAATTAGAGTAGTGAAATGCCATAAATATTTATTTGAACTTCATAATTAGGGAGAATGCAATATGTGAGGTAATTTGTGAGATATATATATTTTTGAGTATCTTTAATTTTTTTTTAGCAAATTGGAATTTTGAAATGTGTTGCATGTATTTTTTGTAAGGATTTTGATATATTTTGTCGTAGTTCCAAATATTTAGCAAATTTAAAAATGTGAGCATGCTAATATATCTTAGAGTTTTCCAAAAAAATTGGAAGTCGTTTAAAATTTTAGAATATTTAAATTTGAAATTCGATCATATGCCATAAGCATTTTTTGATTCAATTATATTTGGTTGAAAAATAAGTTTGAAACATTTATGTCTCAATATTTACATTTGTGGTATGCTTATTTTGGTTTTTTAAAGCCCAAAATATAAATGGATAGTTGTATTAAAACGATTTATCAAACTGCATTTAAATGAGATGTTTTGTACGGGAAAAATATTTTGTTGTGTTTGTTATACTGAATGATATTACTGATATGTTTTATAAAATGGCTAGGTTTGGAAGGCTTTTAAATTTATAAAATATTTAAATTTGTATGTCGCGGATGTGTGGTAAAATTCAAATTTGAGAATGTATACATTCAAAAAACGTTTAGGCTTGAAAATTAGTGAAGTGCCAAAAAAGGTTACGTTTTAAAATTGTTCATATTTGGAAATTATTAAGATTCTAATAAGAGTTACATTGTAGTTTTCGGAAACTTATTTTCGACGTTGTTTTTATGGGTAGAAAAGGATAAGCTATTTTTGGAGAAGTTCAATCCGAAAAGGTTTAGCTTTAGCCGGTTAATATTAATTGGCACTAAGAATATTTGATTGCACTATGGTCTTAATTGGGAAACAAAATACCAATTTATAACAAATCATAACTAATTCATATCAATAAATGTGTCGTATTTTGTTGGTTCATATATAATCGTTGTTGATATAATTATTAAATATTCAAATTTGTACGTCGCGGGTGTGTGGTAAAATTCAAATTTGAGAATGTACACATTCAAAAATCGTTTAGGTTTGAAATCTATTGAAATGCAAAAGAAGGTTAAGGTTTAAAATTGTTCAGATTTTTAAAATAGTTCAGTCTGGGAAGTTATTTAGTTTTGGATTGATTTACTTAATAAAATGGTGAGATTTGAAAGATGTTTGAAAGTTGGAAATATTTAAATTTGAAATTCGGTCATATGCCATAAGCAGTGAGCAATTTTTTTTTGTGATATTTTTTGTTTTTTCCCCGGTGGATAGATTTAAATTTGTTGAGTTTGTAAAAAATTTCATTTTCTGAAATTTGTATTAATTTTTAGGGCCCACATGTAAGCTATTTTTTATTTTCTTTTTTTTTTTGCGAAAAAAAATCTGACAGTGGGGCCATTGCTGACGTCGCGATGACATCAGCAATGGCTAGGGTTGACATTGCCGCGGCGGCGACGAAGACGGCGAGGCCGCGCCACCGCGTTCTGGGGCGCGCGCGTGGGCGCCGCGTGCGCGCGCGGAGCCGGGCTGCACGCGGACGGCGGCGCCGCCTCTTCTGTGTCGCCGGAGCAGCCGCGGCGGAGTGTAGACGCGGCGGACGGAGCAGTCGCACGACGGCGGCGATTCCGGCGACGACGCGGCGTTTCGGCAGGCGCACCTCGGCGAGGGAGGAGAAGCGACGACGGCGGAGCTCGGCGAGCGGTCGGATTCGTGCGGGGAGGACCGGAGCGGCGGCATCGAGCGCGGTGGCCGGCGGCGAACTCCGGCTCGCGCGGGGAGAGAGAAGGAGGAAGGGGGGGCTCTGTGGTGTTTTTCCAGCGGGGTCCCTGGGTTTAACCTAAATTACGTTTAGGTCCCTGCCTTCGCAAAAGTGGAGGTTTGCGGGGCAATTTCTGGGATCGCGAGTTGTTTTTTTGCAAAATTGCAGGGCGATCGGTGGACGGGAGCCGTCGGATCTGTGATCGACGGTGCGGATCCGCGCATTGTAGGCACTGTAGCACGCTACAGTGCTGCGGATCCTTCAAGCTTTTATATATAGTAGTGACTAGGGATATTAGCGCGGCGTACGCCGCGCCTGTGTAGTAAAATTAAAATTTGAAAGTGTTTACATTTAAAAATTGTTTAAGTTTGAAAGTTATTGGAATTGAAAAAAAGTATACGTTTTAAAAATATTTAGATTTCAAAAATTGTTCAAATTGGAAAGTTATTTAGGTTTGAATTCTCTGTACGTTTTTTAAATGATTAGGGTTGAAATACTTTTAAAATTTTGAGTGTACTCAAAATTGAAATTTAAATTAGAATATTTCAATATGGTTTTATTTCAAATTTGGAAATGTCTACATTCAAAAGTTGTGCAAGTTTGAAAGTTATTGGAATTGAAAAAGCTTACGTTTTGAGAATGTTAATATTACAAAAATTGTTCAAATTGAAAAGCTATTAAGATTTGAATTCTTTTTACGTTTGTTAGATGATTAGATTTGAAAGGCTTTTAAAATTTTGTAATACTCAAAATTGAATTTTGAATTGAAATGCTTCAATATGGTTGTATTTCAAATTTGGAAATGTCCGCAGTAAAAAATTGTTCAAATTTGAAAAGTTGGTGGAATTCTTAAATAGCTTACGGTTGTGAAATGTTTGGATTTCAAATATAGTTTAAATTGGACAAATTTGGTTTAAGAAACCCCAATTTGGTTGTATCTATTATCACTGCACAAAATCTAAAAGATCTATTATGTTTGAAGACTGTTGGTAATAGAAATATATCTGAAGCAAAGGTTGTATTTTGCCTCTTTTCTTATTTTCAATTTCTGATGATGGCATACAGAGAGCATGTGGTCAGGCTTTGAATCAGAGCATGATATAGTCTTCCTTGTCATGTGAATAAAAAGACTAAAGTGCCCGTGAGGTGTGAAATATGCCAAGCAATTTTATCCTGGTGGGGTGGGAGTAAAATCTAAAAGATCTATTATGGTTGAAGACTGTTGGTAATAGAAATATATGTGAAGCAAAGGTTGCACTTTGGTTCTTTTCTTCTTTTCAATTTGTGATGACGACATACAGACAGCACGTGGTCAGGCTTTGAATCAATGGTTGTGAAGAATAAGAAACATAATGCTTGAAATGGCAAGATAATTATTACCAACTCGTAGAAGAGACCATAAACCTAAGTTTGTGAAAATAAATTGGACACGAAAGGTACATAGAAGTACAACTGAATTCGGTGCTACTGAAATGTACGACTGAATACGCTGCTACTGAAATGTAATCTAGATACAGGGTAATCTCCAACGACTATATGAAAAATAGACATAGAAATACCTACGGGACGCTTGCGAAGCCAAATCTCATGCCGCCTGTGCATATTTTCTTCCACCGATGCAGACAAACCAAGATCATGATCAGCCAGTACGCAGATGGCAGAAAAAGGAGGAGGATCGACATCGTGGAAATAGAACCGGCAGGAACATGAGCATCACGCAAAGAAATCCGACGACGCCAACGAATAAGAGAAGTACGGGATACATCATCTAGCCCGCGACAACGGCGACAACCTGGAGCAGATGGTAAAACAGACGTACGACCAGAAGAACGAAGACCACCTGGAACACAAACATACACATACTAATAAGTGAGGAAGACACAGTAAATAAGTATTAAATTGTAACCCGACATAATCAGCTAATCAGTACATACCTTCAGCAGGAAAAGCCGCATCATTATCAGTACCAGTCGGAAGAATGCGATAGAGGCCGCGCCCGCGCGATGAATCCGGAGACCTCCTGGAACGCCAACATGTAGACACTAATCAATCAAAGAAAGCATAGGCGTTTAGAAAACACGAATTAATCAAACATAACCAGGTCGCAATTGCCCATAGGTATCAATAATCCAAGAAAACACTCCAAATCAAGGAAAAGCCTTGGCAATAAAAGTATCTAGAATGAAAACAGCTTCAGCAAAACAGCATCAGAAAACTTAAATAGGACTGCAATTACTAAAGGTGTCGCCGCAATGCCTCCCCTCCAATCAGCCTTGAAAGATTATCCTCCTGTCTTTCAAAACCTGAAGGTGTAGCCTTCGACGATCTCTAAAATATGCATCTAATTCTCATGTTGCTGGCTAAGGAATTTTTCCACACTGACATAAAACATGAGTTATTATATATTGCATCAAAATAATAAGCATAGTGCATCTGTAATTATTAAGAAGTTGCATCCTTTTACATGGCAATACCAACATAATCTAATACAATCTGTTAGCACGTATACAGTTTACTTTTTACAAAGTAAAATAAGATAGCAGACACACATCTGGGACTAAACTTTACATCAGCTTTCAGCTATGCTAGTGGGCAAATTGAGCACTTATATTATTTACCAACTGCAATTTTTCTTCCTGGGTTAAAATTTAGAAGTAGTCTCCGTTGTGTCCTGCTATTTTATCAAGAAATTCTTGATTAGATAATTCAGAAGGCACAAAGCTTTCGGCATCAACATATTGGTCAGATGAGAAACACAAACCAAAATGCTGAGGAAATTAAATTGATTGAAAATGGTCTATGGCGTCGATAAAGAGTTCATACCTGTGTTCGTAAACTATAAGTTATGGTGGAAACGAAACATGAGTTACTTGTGGTACATCTAACCGTACAAAATAAGTTGTACCTCTGCGTAGACTCTGAACCTGAACATTTGCGGCATTTACGTATGCCATCATGTGATTTCATGCCTGAGAAACACTTATTGCAGGAATGGAACCACCAGTCCTGTGGCTTGTTTACTTGGGTGATAAGTATACTGAGTTTAATCTTCTTTGCCTAAAAAGTAGTTATGTATTACAACCTAAATATGTAGCTGATTAAATATGTCGCCTTCGTCATTGAAGAACTTTTTTTTGTTTGAATAAGTAGCTTACGACTATGTCAAAGGGTCGGCACATCCTAATGCGGACAATGTTGTCTCGGAAAGTTTGGTTGTTGTCGTGTTATGTCCGTCCCATTCGACCAGATAATGCTGGTCTTGGAAGCTGCGACATGATAGCAAATTCTTGTTGTATTAATTTTGATGTACTGATGAAGTGATGTATAGCAATGTGCAGATTAACTTGCCTGTTATGAAGAGATTCAATTTCAGGAATTAGTCTAATAATTAGCTCATGCTTGGGAGTTTGGTACTGTTATATTCTTGTTATCTTTCTCATACTACTATAAAATTCATAGTCTAATATCAATTACACATTGCTTCTACAATTCTTCGGTGGAATGATAAAAGAAATGTGGTCTGGTTTGTACCATATTATATGAAAGCATGTGACTTGGTAATGGTTCAAACCATAAAGCTGTATCGAAAACTATTAGTTCATTGGAACTGAACACAAATAAAAAGAGAAATAGATTATATAGGCCGACGACTCTTGCAGACATTTAGCTGATAGAGAAAATGTCATCTGAAATGTAAAAATCAAGGACGATTTAATAAAACAGCCAGACATCAAGTGGAGCTCAGCTTGCAATTTCTAAGCTTATCTTTTAAGCTTCTATGAAGAAATAAGTTTCATAAAGTTTGTTACTTCGCTCGGTAAGTCGGATAATTAGGTAAATACCACTAATTTTATCCATTTATTGTCATCTCATATTTCACCTCATATGCTACGGTGGAATGCAGTAATATATTCTTCTGCAACTTGATTAATACAACAGGCCCATGTTAGCCAAAAAGTGGTTCTACCAAATGAAATATAATGCAGCATATTGGTAAGTAGGGATCAAAAAATGATGTGTGAGCACAATTAGATAAGAGTGTCGACCAGCATTAGTAAAAGTTCGTTCTCATTCTGCAGAATAATAAGATTTAAATAATATTTTCACGGAGTTTCTAGCCTCCCTTAGTCCTTGACTAAGAGGTTGAAAACTAAGACAGCTCTATCCGACTCAATCCATATGTGATTCGTGTGAAAGTTGCTGTGTACTCCAATCAAAGTAACAAAACATCACCATAGAAGAAAGACAGAGAAGGACTCACATGATGATGTGAATATCAAAATTTCCATTACGGTCTCAATTGAACAGAGGCCTTTGTTATACAATTCGGGCAACACCTCCTCATGTGAACATCAGAATCCAGAAGGACAAAAAGTGCGCCCAATTGTTCATGTAAGCATGCTGATTGATTCAGCCAAACAATCTTTTATATTGTCCACTGTTGCATAGAAAGCTAACCCATAAGAAGATTCAACACCATGGTATGGAGTCCACCGGATTCAGATCTTAACAGTGTTGGAACGAATCAATCCCAATCCCGTCCAGTTCGTCCAAACCCAAAGGGAGCAATTCCGCAACCCTAAACCCAACGAAATTTGTACGCATTCAGGCATCTCCATATCCAAATCCGCAACAACTAATAAACGAAGAAAATAAATAGAGGAAAACGAAATGGCTCGAATAGAACGGAGCTCTGCATAGGGGCAGCAGCCGTACCGCGTTCTCGGCGTCGCAGTGGTGCTTGTAGATGTTGACGAAGGAACGGCAGCGGTCGGCTAGCGCCTCCACGTCGCCGGCGCGGTCCGTGGCGAGGCGCACGGCGGCGGCGTGCGGCCCCTCGAGCTCGGCGCGGATCGCCTTGTGGAAGTAGAAGAATATGAGCATCGGCGCGTCGGCCGCCGACCCCGCGGCGGCCTCCGCCGCCGTCGCCGGTGGGGGCGGCATCACCGCGGCGAGCGTCCCCTCGCCCGCGATGGGCGTGGGCGTCGCCATCCGCTAGCCTACGGCGAGGCCCATGGCCGGAGCTCGGGGAGCCGCCATGGTCGACCCACGACGCCGCGGCAGCTGCTCCGTCCCTCCCATGCCATCCAGCCGGTTGCTCCGCATCTTCCGCGTCCAGCGTCCTCTCGCCGGCCCCGAGCCTCCATCTGCCGCTGCCGGCCATATTCGCCGCCGTCCGCCGCCACAATTTTAGGGTTGGGGACGAAGAGCCGTGGGGTGGGGAAAATGAGGAATTTTTGCAGTAGGGACCCTTTGTTTTACTGGAAATGCGAATTGGTCCTTGACGGGGGGTTTTCTGTAAAGTGGAGGGGGTGTTTTCTGCAAAAGCGTGCGCCAAAAACCGTGCGGGGCGACGTGGCGAGACGTGATTGGAAGAAAGTCCTCTTCTACAGTAACACTGTAGCAGCTACAGTGTTCCGCGGGGTTTGGAGCGATCTGGGACGTCCGTGAGGTTGATCGAACGGCCAGGGTTTAGGGGCGACGTGGATAGCGAAATGGAGGCTCAATCCAACGTACTTTCATATATAGTAGGATAGGATAGGATAGGATGTACCCGTGATACATGACCGAGTGCGAGTTCTTGGAAAACAATAGGGGCGTGTTTGGTTGCTCGCATCAGAATTGGGCAAAGTTGAATGAGTTGTAGAATCAGGCTCGCAGGGTCAGGCCTAGGAAAAACGTGACTCGAGTCATGTTATGTATATATTTTGGTTGCCAACAATATTCTAGCCAGACCTGGTCGGCTGGGTGCAAGTTTTTTGAGCACGGCGTTTGGTTCGTATGTGTCTTTCCTCTGCTCTCATATCTTTCTTACATGGTGAGCTTACCTCACATCATCACGCTGAGGTTGAAGAACAATGGCACGACGCGGTGGCGGAGCAACGGCGCGGTGGCAGAGCGACGGCAGGGCGCGGTGGCGGGCGATGGCTGAGGTTGAAGAACACCTACACCAAGTACAGTCAAGTAGCAACAGCGGCGACGGCGAGAAGAACAACGGTGCGGCGACATTGTTCACGGCTGCGGCGACGAGGGAGAGGGAGAGGTTGAAGAACACCTACACCAAGCACACCTACTAGCAGCAGCGGCGACAACGGAGTTCACGACATCGGAAGTGGCGAAGGTTGAAGAACATACTATACCACCTGCAGTCTATATACGTGCACATATAGCACAAGATCTGCTCGTATACGATCGTCGAATCAGAAATCTTGCAACATGAAAGTTGTGCGGGATGTTGAGATGAAGCTACACGTCAAAGGATATCTCAACGACGAATTTGACAAAATTCGTCCAAAAAAGGCGCAAACATCGGTGCAAATTTGAGAAGCTACAGTCGACGAAACTTGAAACCGAGCATCAGAATGGAACCTACTCGCCGGCGCACATATTTTTCATATACACTTTATTTTGAATCGAGCAATATTTGAGTAGATTATAGAAGCACTAAGTGGAGGAGATTAAGGGGGTGAGGAGAACAGAGTTCACCTACTAGGGAGCCAGCCGACGTCAGCCCACGTGGGCTTTTCGGGAACGCGGAGGGTGGCTCAGTGGAAACGCTCAAATCGAACGTTCCTATCGGGTCTGGCCCGAGGGTGCTTTAAACACCGTGCCATGCAGGAACGTGAAAAATGGTGGACAACCAAACGGGCCGAAAAAGACCTTTTTGAGCTCTCCAGAGCCAGGTTGGGCACTTCGTTGCCAACAAAACACGCTGACGAGGTGTACCCTCATCAAATCCCATGGTTAAGGACCTAGGGTTGAGATTATGGGGAGAGAACGTGGTAGTACTGGTGGTTTCGTCGGCTGACAAGCAGAGGCAAAGATTTACCCAGGTTCAGGCCCCTCGGGTGGAGGTAAAGACCCTACTTCCTGTCTGTCTGTTATTGATCGTGGGAGATTATGAGGTTACAAGGTGGCTCCGGCGAGATGTTGATCTCACGAGAGCTTTGGTAGTTCTGGTATGGCTTGGTCCTAGATCGGCACCCCTCCCAGCCTTTAAATAGGCTGGGTCTTGGGAGTTCGTAACCGACCTAGTTTACACGTAAGGAAAGCCTAAACCGACTATGCCTATGTCTAATCTTGGAGGGTACTCCATCTTCTTGGGCCTCTTGTCTTGGGCTTCGAGTAGGCTCTTCGATATTGGGCCTTAGTCGCCACGTGCACCAGGTACCCTCATGGTAGGGTACCCGAGATGTATACCCATGTCAGTAGCCCCCGAGTACTTGTCTGACTCGAAGAATCGGGCATGGACTCTTTCGTAAGTGCACGTCATATGCTTTGTATCTTGTATATATAATTTGGAATTCCTGTTTGAATAGCACATGTTTGGCTATGTCGAGTATCTCATCGACTGTGGTTTCTGCTTATGATGATCAAGGGATAATAGCTTAGCAGGCCCAGTACACTCGACGGATCGGGACTGGTTAACTACACATTCGGGTAAAACCTTGCTAGCTTTCAATCAAACTCGAGTCCCCGGACTCGAGTCTGGAACAAACTGGTCAGATTCGACTAGGCCGCGAGGTCTTACTGAGTCAATCTGCAGTATAGCTTCGAATTGTACCCAACGCGTCCGTCGGGATTTTTCATCATGTCTGTTGACACGGAAACTGTAAGGATTAACGTTGATGGAACGGTCCTTAGCCCAGCTCGAAAGTTCGGCCGCGGGTCTTACCTTTGCACTATGCGTGCAACATCCGAAGTATTTGCGACGGACGCAACTCGGGAATGTTTCGAGTATGTTTTTTGAACTTTGTTGGATGAGTCGTGTCCTTTGTCGACTGATATTTGCTGTTATGCTATCGGGTGCGCGACAGCGCTCCCGATGGGAGTAGCCCCCGAGATTGTGCTTTATTGCTTTGCAATGGAGGATAATCTCAAAATCCTCTTACTCTGCATATGTTAATCGAAGAAATTTGTGCCATAATTCTATCGGGTGCACGACAGTGCTCCCAATGGGAGTAGCCCCCGAGATTATGCTGTATTACTTGTAAATGGAGGATAATCTCAATCATTTTCTTGAGCATCTTCAGTCGAAGAATTTTTTGAATACGCTCCCGATGGGAGTAATATGACTCAGTCGAAGGAACGGTCGAGTGACCAATTTTGCCTTAAGAAGGATTTGTCACACGCGAACTAAACAAGGCAATCGAGTGACCAATATGCGTTGGGCAGACTCGAATGTATTTCTGATCAAAGTCCTTGTGACGACGTCATGGATGACGTTTTTTGGCGACTGCGCTGCCTGACACGCGTGGCGTGCGTTATGCTGCGATGGATGGGACGTGACACATATGTGGGCCCTTTTGTGCAGAGCTGACCGAACAACGGTGCAGTTTGGACTTGATTTGACCACTCGGGCCCATTTTTTCCGGAGAGGTGATTATGGCTCCTCTTTTTGCGTGCGTAGTGGGCAGAGTGGCCGGCGACGGTTGCCCTCCGCGTCTGCCACGTGTACGGTAAGATTGCGTGCTTATCGCACGGTTTGGATCTGGATGGCTGTGATTTGCCTTTGATTTGTGGTAAATAAGGGAACGGCGCTGGCATTGTTTTTTACCTGCCATTTGCTCTGCGCGCCGCCCCTGTTCCTTCTTCTTCCCTGCGCCCCTCCTCCATTGTTCCTGTGCTAGAGCTTTGCGCGCCCCATCGCCTGTTCGTTGACAATGAAGAAAGTGGCGGGCAACAAGCGCTCTTCCTCGACTGCTGCCGCCGCGCCCGATGCAGCGGCGATGAAGGGGAAGAAGACTGCGGCTGGCGCATCTGCGGCCGCCGTCGACCTCAAGAAGACCAACGGCGATTGGATAAAATCCACCATCAAGGAGGCACAGCTGGACAAGCTGCGCGAGGAGGGATGCTTCCACCCTCAGACCAGCTCTTCATCCGCGCACCTTCGCCCAAGGAGGTACTCCCCGAGCCTCGCGCTAACGAGCGCGTCTCTTTTGCGGAGTTTCTGCCTAGGGGCCTATCTTTTCCCCTCCACGACTTCGTTCATGGTTTGCTGTACGCCTATGGGGTGCAGATCCATGATCTCACCCCGAACGGCATTATGCACATAGCATGTTTTATGGTGTTATGCGAGTGCTTTCTGGGAGTTGCTCCCAGCTGGCCCCTTTGGAAATCTATCTTCATGGTTCGGCCTAACAACCGAGGCGGCCGAACCTACCCAGTCGGAGGCCTGCAGATCCAAGTGCGCAGCGACACCCGGTACTTTGCCCTGAAGCCAGTCGACTCGGCGCAGGGGTGGAGGAAGAGGTGGTTCTATGTGCGCGTCGACCAGGATGGGGTCCCAGCATTTTCGACTGCTGGTATAGCCACTAGGACGAAGGCCTGGGACCATGAGCTTTCGACTGAAGAAGTGGCGGAAGCAGCGCCTCTGCTGGAGACGATTGGAGGGCTCCTTAACAGCGTCACGGGTGTGCATCTGATTGCCACCTTTGTGAAGATGCGGGTGTGGCCGCTCCGCGCGCGAGCTCACCCTATGTGGCAATATGAAGGTCCTCTCGACTCCACTCGAATGAGCAAGGAGGAGCTGTCTAGGAGTGAACTGGTGTCACATGTGCGGTCCATCACCAGTACAAAACAAAGCGAGCCCTGCAACGTCGACTGCCCTGTCACTCCTTGTGGGGCTGAAAAGCCTTTGCCAGAGGTTAGTGAATCTATCGAGTCTATGATATCTTGTTTTTGTTATTCTGCTGTGCATCTTTGTGACTTTCGACTGCTGTATTTTGTATGCAGGACCACTCGACTACCTCTACCCTTCCTCCTCTTCCCGAGGATGGCCCAACTTATGAAACAGAGGTGACAGTAGAAGCGAAGGGAGGGGATGAATCGCCTCTACCTTCGGCTACCACTTCACCAACAGAAGAGGTTGAAGAGGAAGGGGTAGAGGAAGCACAGGGCAAGGAGCCTGCCACGACTGATGATGTGAGCAAGGTTCCTGCTCGCAAGCGCCGTCGGGCAGCCGAAGCTGCGTCTTCCTCCACGAGTTCACCCGCAAAGGAGTCAGATGTGAGAGATGACGGAGACTCAGTCTCGTCTCCTACGACCACAGCTGCTCCTTTGGACGTGAGCCCTTTGAGCTCGGCTCCTCCTCCTCAGTTGGGTGGGAGCTATGTTTTGGGGGTCCCAATTTTCACAACCTTGATAGCGAAGAGGAGGAAGAGCACAGGTACGCGTCTGATTTTTTGTAGTTAAGCTTCTGCTTGTTGATAGTCTTGCTCATGTTGTATGTCTTATGCTACTCGCAGTGCCGAGACTGTGCGACCTCCCACTCCTTCAACCGAGGAGCTTCGACTCCTGAGCAGCCAGAAGCTTCTCCTGTTGCGGCTGAGGTTGTGACAACAGTAGCCACGGCCGCTACCACTGAGGCCGCCAAGATTGCGAGTACGTCGACTCCGCAAATTGGGACTTCTGCTGCCAAGCCTGCGCCTTGGGTTGAACACGTAAGTGTCTTTTGTCGAGTCTCCTTCTGGGACTATTTGTGTATAGCTTATGTTGGTTTCATGTGCATGCAGCCCTTCTACCTCAACCTGGTGGAATCAGGTAAAGCATTTGTCCAGGTTGAACAGGAGGGGATAATCTGCGCGCTGTTATGGAGCAGCTCACCCGTAAGTGTGTTGGGTTTCTGTATGTCTTTGCTTTGTCGATTGTGAATGACATCTGGCCATCTATCTCAGGTGACAAGGCGGCTGCTGAGTCCCGGGTTAAAGAGCTAGAAGATGCACTCGCCAAGGAGTGCGCTGAGTCGAAGAAGGCCTTGGATGACGCCAAGAACTCCGCTGCCCTGCGCGAGAAAGATTATGCTGATTGCTTGGCTAGCCTCACCCGAGACATGGGCGGTAAGTTGAATTTGCCGCTTTTTGTCCCCTTCTTTTGGCACTGAAGGTTGTGTCAAAATTTGTGTTCTTTCTGATTTTTTTTGCAGGAGCTGTTGGCGCACCGCTGGGCATAGACCAGTCGAGTGGCGATTGTCGCTTGACCGCGCTATTGGCGACTTGGACGTCGTCTCCACCCAAGCCAAGGATGCACTCGCTAAGTCTACGAGCACGCTCGGCGCCGTGTTCAAGGACGTGTTCCCGTCTAGCCAACCTCCTTCGACTGTGGACGGCTTCGCCGACGTCTTGGGCCCTGGAACTTCGACAATGACGAACTTTGCTCGCACTTTGACGGTACGCGGCTCAGAGACCACCCTCAAACTCCTTTTAGGTCATGGGATAGAGGGTGACTTCGAAGCCGCTCTGTCTGACTTCCCTCGCAAGCCGGGCGGGAAGCTGGTGTCCCTAAAGCATGTGAACGAGCCAGCCGCAAAGTTGGCTGGAATTTTTATGACTACCATGGAGCGCCGGGCAGCAGAGGTCGCCGCTCGTGCGAGTAGGGCTAGGTCAGAGTCGATGTCTGAGAAGTAGGGCAGCCGTGCCTTTTATGCTTTGTAATTAAACTTATGACCATGCGAGTATGCATGTGCTTTTGCTACCTTTGTATGAATTTGAATTTCCTCGTTATGATCCTGCTTGTAAGGCTGTGTGTTGCTGCTCGTCTGAGCTTTGTGACTAGTTTCTCATGAAACTTTTATGATGCTTGGAACAGAAACGGCCAGCCGCCACTTCATCCAGTTCGTCGCGGCATCGTGCCCCTAATCGATCTCGGGCTCAGGTGGCAAATGATGCCGCAGTGATTCGTATATGAAAGCTCGACTCGCGAAACAGGAGCAAGAGCTGGCGAGTACCCGAAGTGAGCTGGATAGGATGAGGGCAAGGCCTGCTTTACCCACTCAACGGAGGAGTATGTGCTTGGCGAGATGGACATTGTGAACAGACAACTCGAGTGTAAGCATATCTGCTCTTAACTCGAGAATTCATAGTCTGTTCTTTTTGTTTACCCAACGTGTGTTGTTGCAGGTTTTGTTCCAGATTTCCAGGCAGAGCAGGCTCGTGTAGAGGAGCAGCTGAACAATGCGACCAACGAACCCACGACTGGTCGTCAGCACTTTCGCTTGGACAAGCATCGAGCACGTATACTCGCAACTTTGCAGGATCGGGTGTGGCGGAGCACTATGCTGCTTGAGTTGTGCAGGTCGGCCTTCAGTCGAATCAACCAAACGCTTTTCCCGACTGGGCCGCAACTTCAAGGAATCCATGCTTTGCTCGGCCTCTTTCGGAGTGCGCTCCTATTCGACACTTTATCGCCCAGAAGCTTGTAGATGGAGCCAACGCAACGGTGGCATACATCCGAAGTCAGCGTCCGAATATGTAGCTGCGACCACCCGTGTCTGGATCGTCTTTGTCCCAATCGGATCTGGACGATACAGTCGAACATGCGAGGACGTTGGTTGAGTGTTATAACGCTCAACTTATGGGCCCTGTTCTCCCAGTCAAGGATGAACCAGAAGATTAGGGTATTTATGTATAGGGACAACCCCCGAGTGTAAATTTGTTACTTGTACATAGTGTTTATTTCTATGTATGCAGCCCCCGAGTGTTTCGAGTGGGGTTTATGAAAAACATTCAGAATATGCATAAATTACACAGCCCCCGAGTGCTCGAGTGAGGCTATGAATTTTATGAGAGTTGAAGCTTCAACTTATGCCTGCAGGCTCAGCCCCCGAGTATTGAGTGGGGTTGAGCAACTTTTTCCTTTATGTATTGAGTTTTACGATCCAGCCCCCGAGTATTCGAGTGTGGCTGGAGTATTATGTTTGAAGGAGCGAAAGCTTTATGTTATGAGGTGGCTCAGCCCCCGAGCATACGGGTGAGGCTAAGTTTGTGCTGATAAGTTATGCGAGTAGTAAGCAGGAAAAATATGAGGAATTTATTGACTATATTCCATTTATGAATGTTAGGCTGCAGGCCGCCTCATTAAAAACCTTCCAGTCCCCTTAGGTACCCTGGTAAGGAAAAGAGCGCGTCTGAAACCTGCAGCCATGCGCCTATTACATTGTGCGACTGAGCAATCTAAGCATAGAAACGGCGCAGCTGCGCAACGTTCCAAGGATTATGCGAGAGTTCGCCTGTCTTCGCGTGCTTCAGTCTGTATGCTCCACCACCAATGACCTCGGTGATTATGAAGGGTCCTTCCCATGGAGAAGGAGTTTGTGCACCTTCTTTTGCTTCAGTCGAAGTACCAAGTCGCCAACCTCGAAGGATCTTGTACGCAGTCGACGGCTGTGATAGTTACGGAGATCTGCTGGTAGACAGCTGTGCGTGCGAGCGCGTGTTGCGTGCTTCTTCGAGCAAGTCGACTGCATCTTCGAGTGCTTCTTCTGCATCTTCTTCGTTGTATGCTTCGACTCTTGGTGCGTTGAACCTTACATCTGATGGCAGGATTGCCTCTGCACCGTAGACCATGAAGAATGGGGTGAATTGTGTTGAGGCGTTGGGGTTGTGCGTAAGCTCCATAGCACAGATGGGAGTTCTTCGACCCAAGCACCCGCGGCCCTTTTGAGTGGCACCAGAAGGCGCTTCTTGATTCCGCTCGTCACGAGTCCATTGGCCTTTTCAACTTGGCCATTGGACTGCGGGTGTGCCACTGATGCGTAGTTGAGCGTGATATCTTGCTCTTTGCAGAAGGTCGGAATTCTTCAGCCGTGAAGTTTGTACCGTTATCAGTGATGATACTGCTTGGCACACCAAAGCGGTATATGATGGATTTTATGAAATTGACTGCTGTAGTGGCAGTCGAACTTGTGATAGGTACTGCTTCAATCCACTTGGTGAACTTGTCGACTGCCACCAGAAGGTGAGTATGCCCTCCATGGGAGGATTTTTTGAGTGGCCCAACCATATCGAGCCCCCACTGGGCGAAGGGCCAGGCCAATGGTATTGTCTTCAACGCCGATGCGGGTGCGTGCGGCTTTGTGGCGAATTTTTGGCAGCCGATGCACCTTTTGACTATGTCCTCCGCGTCTTTGAGTGCTGTGGGCCAGTAGAAGCCTGCGCGAAAGGCTTTGGCTACGAGTGATCGACTGCTGGCGTGATGCCCGCAGGTACCTGCATGAATATCACGAAGGATGGCTTGGCCATCTTCAAATGCTATGCAACGTTGGAACATACCTGATATGCTGCGTTTGTAAGTTCACCGTTGATGACAGTGTATGCTTTAGATCGTCGAGTGACGCGTCTTGACTCTGTTATGTCTTCGGGTACCTCGCCGCGGAGTATGTATGCGAGAAAAGGTTGAGTCCATGTTGGCTCGATGAGGAGTACCTCGACTGGCGGGTCCTCTGTGCTAGGTGTTTTGCTCTTGGCTGGTGTAGGAGATGCTCGTTTTTCTTGATGGACCTGTGCTCGATGCGCTCGAAGAAGACACCAGGTGGAACTGGTGCTTGGTGCGCCAATGTTGGCTAACTTATCTGCTTCTTCATTGCTCTCACGCCCTATGTGCCGCAACTCGCAGCCTTCGAAGCTGCCCTCCATGAGGTTGTACAGGTCACGGTAGGCGATCATGTTATCTGCGATTGCGTCGCAGGCCTTCATTGTTTGCTGCACCACCAGATTCGAGTCACCGTAGATCATCAGTCGAGTGCACCCGAGGCTTTGGCCATCCTCATGCCGTGGATCAGCCTCGTACTCTGCTTCGTTATTGGATGGGAACTCGAATCCCATCTGCAGGATATAGCGGAGCTTGTCGCCTTTTGGTGATATGAGGATGACCCTGCGCCTGCGCCTTCGTTTTTCTTCGAGCCATCGAAGTACATAGTCCATGAGTTGGACACATCTGGTGCTCCTGGCAGCTGAGCTTCGATCCACTCGGTGTGGAAGTCAGGTAAGACTTGTGCTTTGATGGCCTTCGGGTAATCATACTTGATATCTCGCGGTGCTAGCTCGATGAGCCATTTTGCTACTCGCCCAGTTGCGTTGGGGTTTGTGAGGATGTCCCCGATCCCTGAGGTGCTGATTACAGTGATCGGGTGCTCGGAGAAGTAATGCGTCAGCTTCCTTGAGGACATGAACACGGCGTAGGCCAGCTTTTGATAGTGCGGGTACCGCTGCTTTGATGTGGAGAGCACTTCACTCAAGTAATAGACTGGACGTTGTATGCTTTGGGCGTGTCCCTCCTCTCTGCGTTCGACCACTAGAACAGTGCTCACCACCCTGTTAGTTGCAGAGACATATAGGTATAGTGGCTCGCGTTCCCTTGGTGCGACGAGGATTGGAGGGCTTGTGAGGACTCGCTTGAGGTCCGTGAAGGCTGCTTCGGCTTCTGGCGTCCACTCGAATTTATCTGCTTTCTTCATCAGTCGATAGAACGGGAGTGCTTTTTCGCCTAGCTTGCTGATGAATCGACTGAGTGCTGCCACTCGACCCGCTAACTTTTGCACGTCATGGAGCTTTGAAGGCCTTTGCATCGTCAAGATGGCCTGTATTTTCTCGGGTCCGCCTCGATTCCTCGAGCTGAGACTAGATACCCGAGGAGTTGCCCGGCTGGCACGCCGAACGTGCACTTCTTCGGGTTGAGCTTGATGTGGAAGCGTTTGAGGTTTGCGAACGTCTCTCGCAAGTCATCGAGTAGTGTGTTTTCCTCCCTTGTGGTGATGACGATGTCATCTACATAGACCTGGACGTTTCGCCCAATTTGCTTCTTGAGGCAGTCTTGCATCATGCGCTGGTAGGTTGCGCCTGCGTTTTGAGCCCAAAGGCATGTTGTGTAGCAGTAGACCCCGAGTGGGGTTATGAACGCCGTTTTCTCTTCATCTCTTCCTTCATCCTTATCTGGTGGTAACCCGAGTAAGCATCCAGGAAGGACAAGCGAGCGCACCCGGCGGTGGAGTCGACGATCTGGTCGATTCGAGGTAGTGGAAAGTGATCCTTTGGAAGCACTTATTGAGTGCTGTGAAATCTACGCACATCCGAAGGATATCTGTGTTCTTCTTCTCTACGAGTACGGGGTTGGCCACCCATTGTGATTTCTTGATCTCTCTGATGAAACCTGCTGCGAGTAGTCTGTCGACTTCGGCTTCGACTGCGTTCTTTTTGGGCCGGATATGCGGCGCATTGTTTGCTTGACTGGTTTAGCATCTGGAAATAATTGGAGAGAGTGCTCGGCGAATTCCCTGGGAATACCTGGCATGTCGGCTGGACACCACGCAAATATATCCCAGTTCTCACGGAGGAATTCGACGAGCGCGCTTTCCTATGCGATAGGCAGACTCGACGAGACATTGACTGTCTTGGTCGGGTCAGTCGGGTGCACCTGATGCGACCTTGTGTCATTGGTGGCATTGAATGATCTGTCGACTGCCACCTTCTTGTGCTCTGGCATAAGTGTTCGATCGTTGGAGACCGCGAGCTCTGCGAGTGTTGCTTCCATGCCGAACATCTCAGAGATTTTGCTAAATTCTCGGTCGCAAGAGTCAGACTTTTGGAAGTTTCCCTTGACTGTGATTACTCCTTTTGGTCCAGGCATCTTTAACTGGAGGTATGCGTAGTGTGGCACCGCCATGAATCGAGCGAACGTCGGGCGTCCAAGTATAGCATGGTATTGTGACTTCCAGTCGACACTTCGAACTCAATCGACTCTGTCCTGAAGTGGTTCTTGTCCCCGAACGTTACGTCGAGTTGTATGGTGCCTTCTGGGCTTATTGCTTTCCCTGGAACGATACCGTGGAAGGTATTTGAAGATCTTGGCAGGTTTTCGACTGACCTGTTCATTTTGCGGAGCGTATCTGCGAAGATGATGTTTATGCCGCTGCCACCATCCATGAAGACCTTGGACATGGCGTAGCCTCCAATTTGTGCATCGAGTACCAGAGCAGAGTGCCCTGGACGAACAACCGATGGAGGGTGGTCCTCTTTGCTGAAGCTTATTGTGGTTTCGGATCCCTTCAAGAATTCAGTTACAGCAGGAGGTGACATGACCGCCATGTTTACTTGTCGAGTGCGAAGTTTTTGCTCCCTGTTGGAAGGGCGACCTTTCTGTATCATGTACATCTGCCCTTGGGGCGGAGGGTACTGAGGTTCTCCACCCGAGGTACGGGTTGTATGGCACCCGCGAGTTTCCGCCTGCGCAGGCTGTGGTGGAGGGGTGGTGCCATCAGACGGGCACGTTGTTTGGCTGAGGCACAGGTGCAGGCACGTGTGCGTTTGCGGCTGTTGCCTTTCTGAGGTTTATGTAATCAGTCGCCATTTGGTCGAATTCCCTGCAGTTTCTCATCGAGTGATTGGAGCGCAGTTTTCCGTCTTCCCCCTTGTACAGGTGGAATCTGCAATCAGCATCCATCTTTTCTTCGAATGATCGCTCGGATTGTGGTCGTGACTTGCGCCAGTCTTTCCTTTGTAGCTATCACTGCGTTGGCCGCGTCTCGACTGTCCCGACGATCATCTCGACTGTCCCGCGATCATCTCGACTGTCCCGTCGATCTTCTGACGCCGGTCGCTTCTGTCTTGGTCATTGCGGGGTGTAGAGAACCCAGCCGCCATGAATTCGGGTCTGTCGTCGTAGTGACGTTTTGAACGTTTGCGCCTTCGTCATCTCTGTACGAGTCTCTGCGGCTTCGACTGCCGCTTTCATGATTGTCACGGGGTGAGGACCCGCGTGTGTGCGCGCCATATCTTCTCCATCTGCCCACTCAGTCGCTACCATCAAGAGGTTAGCCACAGAGGTTGGCTTTTTGCGACCAAGTGCTTCTTTGAAGTCATGCCTGGCGAGGCCCATGATGAAAGCATCCATGGCCATATCTTCTGAAATTACTCCGACTGAGTTGCGTATCTCAGTCCATCGTCTGATGTATGACCTCAACGTTTCGCTGACCGTTGAACGCAGGCTCGCAGTTCTTCGAATGTTTTTGGTCGCTCACATAGAGGCTCGAAGTTTTTGATGAAGTCCGCGCGGAAGTGGTCCCACGAGTCGTATGTTGATGGAGGTAGAGCTTTGAGCCAGTCGCGGGCTGTGCCTTCGAGCATGAGTCGTATGTATTGCATGGCTGTGGTGTTTGTGCCTCGCTGGCACGCGACAGCCAGCCTGTAGTCTTCCAGCCACCCGGAAGGTTCCTGTCGACCCGTGTACTTGGGCTGTTCAGATGTGAGTTTGAACCCTTTGGGCATCCGCGTTTCGCGAACGCGTCGAGTGAAGCACAGAGCTCCGTGTGCTCAGGTTCTCGATCAGAGTATGAATCGCTACTGTAAGATCTGCGTGATCTGCTCCTGGACCTGCGCCTGCGTGAGCTGCTTCTTTCCTTCGAGTGGTGGCGACGACCACTGCGATTGTGCTCTTCACGATGCGTGTCAACTATGGCACGATCTCGACTCCCTCCTGGAGCGTTTGGGACTTGGCGTATGGCCTTCGCAGCTAAGGCGAGTGATTTGATCTGTTGGCGATGCAGTTTTGCATTGGGGTCATCCGCTGGAGGCTTGATTGCTTCTAGATATGCTGCGGCAGTAAAGAGGGCACCCGCCGCTGTTTTGGGTACTGGCACTCCTTCCTCGTCGTATGTCATGAAGGAGTTGCCCAAGTTGCGGGTGAGCGCCGCCCTCTCGTCTGGCGAGAGGTGTGACAGCCTTGATCTGGGTCTTGTATCTGCTCGCCCGGTGGAGCTCAGGGAGAGCTGTCTTCTTCGCGCACTCGACAAGCTAGCTTGCTTTTTGCGTTCTTCGAGTGTTGCTCTGACCTGCCGCAGTCGAAGTGATTCCTGCCAGTTGAAGTACTGGAAGGTCAACATCTCCTCTTGTGTTGCGTCTGCTGGCATCATTGTGCACTCCTTGATGACTTTATCTGCTTTTGCTGCCATCTCAGCAGTGATTATGAGAGTTGTGACTCCGTCCGGCATAGTAACTGTGCACGGGAATTCTGTAGGCCTGCGGCTGGCCGCACGTCTGATGATTCTGCGGCGATGGCAACGTAACCTGCTGGGGTATCACCCGAGGGTATGTGTATGTGCTTTCGAGTCCTGTCATGGACTCGACGTCGTCATCAAGACTCATGTCGGAGTCGATATGCTCGTCGAGTGGTCCTCTGGATGGATCTCGCAGTCGATGCCTTCGTCACCCATGCTCATCTCGGCGTCGGCGAAGCTGTTATGAATCTCGAGTCGAGGTTGTTGTTGGTGCAGATCTCGGAGTCGACGTGGTTGTCGATATGAGTTTCGGGCTCGTCGAAGTCGCTGAGGGAGATCCCGCAGTCGAAGCTATCGTCGAGTGGGAGATCGAGCTCGGGGTTGTTATGCGGTATGCTGATTGGCCTCCTCACCTTCGAGCTCCTCCATGAGCTTGTTAAGTTCTCGAGTTGAGATGGTTGTTGCAGACGAGCAAGTTTGGAGGATCGACGATGGTATGGACGCAGTTGATGGATCCGCAGTCGAAGGAGCCGCAACCGATGGAGCCTCGGGTGCGGAAGTCGCGAGTTGACGTGGATCTGTCAAGTCCTGCACACCAAGCTTGTTGACGAAAAAATTGAACGAACCAACGGTTAAACCCAAACCTGACTCGAGATCGGAGAAGGTGTCCTGGAATTCTGGCGAGTGTGGCTCGAAATCCATCAGAGGATTGATGTGTTTTTGCGGGTGAAACTGGCGTGCTGCCGTTTGTCGAGTGCGCCGGAGAGTTGCCGTGTGTTGCCCGAGTAGGCGAGTTCTGGTTTGTTGATGCAGCCGGCGAGTTGCCGTTTGTAGATCTGATCGGCGAGTCGCCGTTCTCCGATGGAACCGAAGGAACCGTGAGTCCAGCACTATTCTTTCCCACAGACGGCGCCAATTGACGAGGTGTACCCTCATCAAATCCCATGGTTAAGGACCTAGGGTTGAGATTATGGGGAGAGAACGTGGTAGTACTGGTGGTTTCGTCGGCTGACAAGCAGAGGCAAAGATTTACCCAGGTTCAGGCCCCTCGGGTGGAGGTAAAGACCCTACTTCCTGCCTGTCTGTTATTGATCGTGGGAGATTATGAGGTTACAAGGTGGCTCCGGCGAGATGTGATCTCACGAGAGATTTGGTGGTTCTTGTATGGCTTGGTCCTAGATCGGCACCCCTCCCAGCCTTTAAATAGGCTGGGTCTCGGGAGTTCGTAACCGACCTAGTTTACACGTAAGGAAAGCCTAAACCGACTATGCCTATGTCTAATCTTGGAGGGTACTCCATCTTCTTGGGCCTCTTGTCTTGGGCTTCGAGTAGGCTCTTCGATATTGGGCCTTAGTCGCCACATGCACCAGGTACCCTCATGGTAGTGTACCCGAGATGTATACCCATGTCACACGCCCTAGATCATCTCCAACGGCGATCAACAACTGTGCCAAACGGGCGTTATTGGGACATGACCTATTTTTTACCTTATTTTCACAAGTATAGTCTGAGTTTTAAGTCCGAGCCACCAAGTCCGGTATTTCAACATCGAATGCACAGAAATAAAATGGAAGCAATTACTCCGGTGTTGGCTCCTCCGTCGGCATCGTTGTATCCATTGTTGGCTCCTCCATTGTTGCTGTTGTCACCATTGTTGGCTCGTCCGTTGTAAGCCTTATCCTATGCTAAATGTGTTGTCACAGTGATGGAGCTACAAAGAAATATTTGGGCGGATTAGACTAAATAATAGCACAAACTTTTTTGTCGCCCCAGTGAGAAATTAGAGAAAAAAATTGAGTAAAAAATGCTATTAAACCGGTAACTAATAATTTGTGAAAAAGAACGGGAATTGCACATGCTAGACTACGAAGGTAAAGGAGCAAAGCTAACAAGCCATCAACCACTTGTGCCTATGGCAAGATGGTTAGGAAGATGCTTTACCCCAGCCCACCAGAGTTCAAATCCTAAATTTGACATTGCTGTTTCTCATTTAGGCGAAATATTCTTCAGTGGGAGGTCACGTTCCCGTTGACAGCGAGGCGCCTGTGGTGACTTCGTCAATCTCAAGACCCGACCGTCGGCTCAGTCTTTCGGAGGTGCTCATAGGGGTAGGGTGTGCGTGCGTTCATAAGGGTGAGTGTGTGCACGTGTATGTGAGCGTCTGCATTGTACTGTGTTTCGAAAAAAAACACTGCTTTTTTGTACATAGAAAAATCATAGACATTTTTTATAGAAAAATAGATGATGCGGTCAAAACAGCACACCGTATCTTCTTGGGCTCTAATTTTAATGGGCTCTCACTACCCAGTACGCTGTGTCGTACTCATTTGGGGCTCATTTGTGGAGCTGAATCGATGAAAGGCCGGCATGTTTGGTGCTTTGCTCGCAGAAACCCTATATATCGCCTTCTGCGAGTAGTAGCACCGCGTCGCCCGCAGAGGCTACAGTACTGTGCCGGCCCACTAGTATATCTCAATAGCTAAATTATTGGTTGCATCCGGTGGGATTCGAACCACAAACGTACAGGTTGATGGATACAGCGCACGACCACTGTGCTACGATCGGAATTATGTCAATACTACTTTATGGGACTATTTATTATTTACCGTTTTCGGTTTTTGTTTTTTTCTGTTCCTATTTCTTTTATCTATTCTGTTTTATTTTTATTTCTTTATTTTTTGTTTCCTTTTTTGTTTTATTATTTATTTTTAGTTTTCTTTCTCTTTATTTGAAATTATTAGTTTTTCAAAATCTGAACCATTTTCGTTTCTTTTTTCTGAACCATTAATGAACCACTTTAAAAAATGGAACCATTTTAAAAATGAACACTTTTTAAAATCTGAACATTTTTTAAATTAGAATCATTTTCAAATTTGGAACAATTTTTCAATTTTGGAACCATTTTCGAAATTGGAACTATTTTCAAAGGAACCATTTTTCAAATTTGGAACCATTTTTAAAATCTGAACCATATTAATTTTGTAACCATCTTCAAATTTGGAACCACTTTCAAATTTGGAAACATTTTTCAAATTTGGAACCATTTTAATTTTGGAACCATTTTAAAATTTGGAACCATTATATAAAATCTGAACCATTTTAATTTTGGAACCATTTTCAAATTTGGAACCATTTTTCAAATTTGGAACCATTTTCGAAATTGGAACCATTTTCAAATTCGGAACCATTTTTAAAATCTGAAACATTTCGAAATTAGAATCATTTTAATTTTGGAACCTTGGAACCATTTTAATTTTGGAACCATTTTCAAATTTGGAACCATTTTAAAATTTGGAACCATTTTTCAAATTTGAAACCATTTTCAAATTGTTCAGCTTTTTTGAAAATGGTTCCGATTTTTGAAAAAGGTTCCACTTTTTTGAAAATGGTTCCGATTTTTTAAAATGGTTCTAAACCATTTATAAAATGGTTCTGATTTTTAATAATGGTTCCAATTTTTGGAAATGTTCTGCTTTTTGAAAATGGTTCCGATTTTGAAAATGCAAATCTAGATAAATTTAAACATTTTATATCATCAAAATATAAAAATAAAGGAAAACGAAAAACGAAAAAAACATGCGAACGGTCTGCTACAAGTAGAGCCTGTGCGTTAGTTCTATCAGGTGGACAACCATGGCCCACTGGTTAGGTTCGTTCTTACCTAGAGCTAGGTTCCGAGTTCGAATCCTACCTTCTCCGTAGTATTATTTTTCGACCACCGTGGATCTTAAATGGGCTTTGTTCCTAGATGGGCTTCCGTCGTGGGAGGAATCCAGTGCGGGCGAGCCGAACCTTCCAGCTCGCAGAAGGCGATAGGTAGGGGATTCCTTTGCTCGTGCGCTGGTTTTTGTGTGCTAATGGACTGTACCATAAATACAGAGTATAGATGTTTCGGCAGAAATCCTGGGCGGGCCACGGCCCAGGTCGACCCCAACGTAGCTCCGCCAGTGTTGTCACATGAAAACATGTCAAGCCTCACGGCCGGAGACATGTTTGACTACATATTCACATCTCTTTCATTTTCTTGACCACAAGTTTTCATGCATCCAAAACACCTTGATTCTTTCCGTGCCGGCTCTCATCATCGCTGCTTGGTTTTGAGCTTGGCGAATTCAACATTCTCTCTCTCAAGTTCAAGCTTCTCTATCATGGCTGTCCATCTTACATTTATAGTGCTCTCTCTTTGGCTTGAGAGTGATGAGATCTCAGCCGAGGCATTTGTCAAACGATGCTTGCACAACGAATCTCAAGGGCGCAATTTTCTTGATTTAGAATTTGTATGTTTTTTACATCTATGTGAAATAGCAATGTCGTCGCGGGCATATTGGCAATCGAACTCACCATATTTGTGTTGTGTCAATGTCCAATTTTTTTTACGGATTTTCGAATACTTTTCGGATTTTCAACCGGAGATGGGTGCACCAATTAATTGGGTTGAAAGGACAATGTCTAACTACAACAGAACACAATTTTGCTATAAGAGTACGCTATATTGATCGAACAGACTGAGACTAGACATTGGTGGAGGTGGGGGGATTTTTGCCTCATATCTAGAGATTCCTAGCAATGTCCTTACAAATAACAATGCGAACCCCCGAGGCAAGCATCCAAAATATCCAAAGTTCACACAGCCGTAAAACTGGTCGACCCACAACTCTTCTTTGCAATTTGAATCTATGTTCAACGCTTGAGATCAGATCACGCCGTCGTCTCACGAGAGCTCCTATATGGAACCCGCACCGCCTGAAGGAGATCAGGTGGGCCTAGCCCATTTCTTCCATCCGTTGCTCAGGTATTTTCCTTTCTTTTTTCGTTTTTATAAAGTTTATGTTTATTTTTTTGTGTTTTTAAAAATCTGAACATTTTCTGATCCGAACATTTTTTCGATATGAACATTTTTAATCTGAATATTTTGAAAATCCGAGCATTCAAATTTTTAATTTTTTTAGATTGAACATTTTTAGTCGAAAAATATTTTTTTAATATGATTTTTTAAATCTATATTTGAAAAATTGAACATTTTCTAATCCGACTATTTTTGAAATGTGAACATTTTTTAATCTGAATAATTTTAAAACCTGGACATTTTCAAACCTTTTTAAAATTGGAACGTTTCTTAATTTTGCACATTTTTAGGTCTAAACATTTTTTTGAATCTAAACAATTTTCGAATCTAAAAATATATTAAAGATCTAAACATTTTTAAAAATTAAATAGTTTTTAGTTTTGAATATTTTTAAATGTGAACATTTTTCAAAGTCATAGAAAAGTAAAAAGGTAAATGAAAAATTACAGAAAATAAAAATAAAAGAAGAAAACATACAAAAAGAAAATAAAAAACAGAGAAGGAAAAAGAAGAAGAAAACCAGATGGGCTGGTCATCAGCGTGCTGCTTCAGGCGGCGCTAGTCCCGAACGGCCCAACTTTAATGGGCTGCTGCTCCTATGATGGACCTGAACGCACTCTCTTGAATCAAGTCCTTTTCGTTTGCGGGCCTTTGGCAGATGTTCTGTTGGCAGATCCAGGCCTACATCGTCTCTCTTGGCGCTTGACTGTTCGGCTCACTCCCCTCAAAGAAAGAAAAAGACTGTTTGGCTCACGGGAAAATTGATGATAACCCCCCCAGTTGACGTGGCTTCTATCATATGCCCCCCTTTGTGTCACTGACATGTGGGGTCCGGTCCCACATGTCAGTGACACAAGGGGGGCATATGATAGAAGGCGCGCGAACTAGGGGGGGTTATCATCAATTGCCCCCCGCCGCGGAGTGATGGCGAAAGACTGTGAGTGCCTAAGCCTAACCATCTGTTTCCGGGCGAAGCAAATGGATCCGTGGCTCTCCTCTCCCCCACCAGCCTCGCTGTGCCGCCAACGGCCAACCTCCCCCTC
This sequence comes from Poa pratensis, assembly GCA_947311845.1. NCBI lineage: Eukaryota > Viridiplantae > Streptophyta > Magnoliopsida > Poales > Poaceae > Poa > Poa pratensis. The sequence goes on from CAMZMU010000111.1 coordinate 9,977,380, forward strand.
TATCGCCATCGCGGAGATGGTCGTGGGCTCGTGGCACGGTGGCAGAAACCCTGCGGCTGTTGTAGCGCCAGGGCTCCGTCACTTGTGGCCAGGACGAGGAGTCCTGAATAAAGAGGAGACAGAGGAGTGGGAGGCTGGAGAGGATATGGCGCCACCTCTTCCTACTTAGCCTCCTCACTGCACAGCCAGTCTGTGTCCTGAGGCGCTTCATCTCCATGGTTTCTGATCCATCGCCAGTTCACCAGTGTACAAATTATTACAAGATATTTTGCTCTTCTTTTCTCTTCTCGAGCCTTGTGCCCCGTCTCTCCCCTGAGAAGCCCTTTTCTTTTAGGCAAACTCACTACTGTATTGATAATTTGTACTAATGGGCATGATAATCCACTATATAGGAAGAATGTTGTCGCTACTTGCTGTCCATCGATTGCGTACTTGTGAACATCTTAGCAGAATGGAGTCAAAGCAATTGGTGTACTGATGGTCATGACATTTAGCTTTCTGATTCCATATTTGTTGATTTGGATTTTCAGGGGGTGTATAATTGCTCTGTCTGAGACTACATTAAACCTGAGATGTGGTGTACTAATAGTCTAATAGACATGAGATTTAGTTGTTTATGTCACATTCGTTGATTTTGGACCTCAATGCTCGAGGGTTATTTCTCAGCGATTTCTCGTTAGAATGGCTCTTCTAAGCATCTTATGATGGGAGATCGAAAAATTAAGGGTTCTTGATGTTTTCTGCCATTAGGATTGATGAATACTATGGTTGCGGCTTCTTAGTGATTGCTAGCTTTCCTTGTGTCATCACACATATAAAGAGCCTTTTTTTCCTTTTAATATTTCACATTCAAATATTAATGATTGGCGGTATGTTTTTTTGAACGAGCTCTCTATAATTTTTTAGCGTACTAACTGTTACAAACGATAGGCAAATAAACGATAAAAAGCGGAAGATCAAACCAACGGGGACACAAGATTTAACGTGGAAAACCCTTCCAACAATGGGAGAGAAAAAAACCATAGGCGCCCAGCTAGCAATACTTCACTATATAGGGTGAGGTTACGAACGCCGGGATTTACAACGTGTGGCTTATCCCAACCGGCGACTTACAAGATGTATTTATATGGAAGCAAAACCCTAAGTCGGCTGTAGTCCAACTCGGAAACAATCCGTACATACCGCGGGGGCTACGGCCCAAGCCTCCGGCGACGGGCCAGGCCTCCGCTCCGCTTCGAAGTTAGCCTTTATCTTTATATGAATTTGGATCAACATAAAACAACACTAACATCTCAACTGCAAAATCTTATATATTTCATGTGCTTGGAATTGCAGGTAACAATGTAATTGAAAAGCTGATCTGCAACCCCCTTTAAAGCACTTAAAGATAGGATGATGACAAATAATGTGTAATGCATTTCTACAATTACTTGCTTCATCTTTCAATGATCTTAGTAGCTTTGTATTATTGTCCTTTGCCCGCCCGGGTAAATAATATTGTTTACGCAGATTGAAGAAACTGGAGAAAAGATCTGTGAACCAATAAGAGCTAGCCCTTGAGGAAAATCTAGGATCCTTCACAAGTATATATCTTCTATTGTTCATGTTTTGCAGACTCTTAATAAGTATATCATCAAAAAGTGATGCTCTGTTGCTATGATTGAGCATGGTAAAGATCAAATTTCCTTTTTGTGTCCCTTCTACTCCCTCCGTTCACAAAAGGATGTCTCAACTAACTTCAAATTTGGATGTATCTAGACATAATTTAGTGTGTAGATACATCCAAATTTAGAGTTGGTTGAGACATCCTTTTGTGAACGGAGGGAGTACTATTGTTTGTTTTGTTCCTTTGATGGTTTTGACCAAACTTAACGTATAACACTACAAAAGTATATTTTTGCAAAATAGTGAGCAATCTACAGTAGTGCAGTTGTCATATGTGGCACTAAGTAAATGATACTTTATTATATGCGCTTCTCATATTGATCAATGATTGTTTCCTTTTAGTTATCCGAGGTCGCATTTGGTGAAAGGATATATCCAACTGTTAGACAACTTTTTGAACATTTAGGGTGTTGCAATTTTGTTTTTTATTAGATTATTATCTCTGTTTGTATTTTTAATGGTGATTGGTTTGCGTGGCCAGGCTCCTAACAATGAGACCCATCAATAGAATTTCCCATAGAAAACAGCAGAAAGCTTTTAATTCTTCATTACTCTATATGTGCACTTCAGTACTCTATCAGGTTATTGGTGATCATTGAACTAATGCTTGAAAAGCTTTATTGCTCTGTTGTGGGTCGGGGAAGAATAGAAAATGATCGTGCTGGTTCATATGTGTGTAAATTAAAATTACTGTACTGAACTACTGATGTGTAACCTATTGCAGGGCAGAGAGCACATAAGTTTTGTGCATTTTTTAGTTATTTAGTGATCTAGTCACCTATGTAGCTATTGGTCCTAGTGATCTAGTATTACCTGCTCATGCCCTAGATTTTCAGCTAGCTAAGAAAGAGAGAAACCTAAATCCCTCTCAGTGTACATCTGAAACCTGAAGTTATCTAGAGGTTGATTTTATTATGGCTTGAGACAATGCTTGGAAAATGCCATCTTAGGGAGAAGACAGCGGAGGAAATTAGTGAAGTACTCCATATACAAAGTAAGGAAAAGTATCTAGAACTTACACCCAAAGCTTTGATGTTGAATATATATAGACTTTGCCTGAAGTTTCTAACCTGATGCAAATAGTCATGCTGAATATCACACGCATGTCTTTATGATTCCAGCTTTGATATTTATTTCAGTGCAATGTCTAGTGAATTCGGATTCACTCCCTAGCTGAGTAAATTACTTAGATGTACATGCACTGACACCTAAATGTTTAGGAAATATTGACATGGTGTGCACAATTAGGTAGCTCCAGCTATTCATGAACTACCGCATCGAAAGCTATTATTTCATAACAAGTTATCACACATTCTGTACTTTTGCTGCAATTAAGTAATGGTTGTTGTCAAAATTATAACTCGCTATTCATTTCAGCTTAAAATGTAGATGGACCACATAGCATTTTAGCTTATAATGTGTAGCTGATACACATGAGTGGTTTAAATCACTGCTAGTTCAAATTTCTCTAACTATTGCTATTTTTGCATCTTCTTTAGATTGCTTACTGGTTTTTTGTCACCGGAAGGGCGTAGCTCTCGGCGAGGTGCGGGCTCGGGTAAGTTTTCATGGAGGGTAATCCATTGGAAGTAAGTTGCAGCTGCAACGACACATCGCCGACATCTACATGGGGCAGCGTGATGGCGACATCGACACATGGTTGCGGCAGCGACGACAGGCGACGACATTGCCACGCGGTTGCGGCGGCGATCATTTTGTACCATCCATAGACTTATATGGATTGTTGTAATGATGTGTTTGAATTATTGAATAATGACCTGTATGAATGTATTGGATAAAAAGATAAATTAATATAGTTTCTATTTTAAAATTCTTAATTAATTACTAGTGGCGCACAATTCAGAGGGCACGTCACTAGTATTAATTTTTAAACTCCGAAATTCTTACGGCCAGCAGGAGAAAGCACACCACTAGTATTCATGTTAATAGTGGCGTACAGAATAGTTGGCGCACCCCTAGTAAGGGGCTACCGCTAGCACACACGCCTTGTACGTCAGTGGTAGCTGTTACCGTTGGCGTGATTATGCTGGCGTACAGCGGTGCGCCAGTGGTAGCCATATTTTGCACACCAGCGGTGAACTATTTCTTACTAGTGTTTTTCTAATCCAAAGTCAACGACTCTGATATTCATGAACATGATGGTACTGTGCGTTCCATTTTTGCATTCATTTTCTCTTGATCAGTTTGAGATGGAGCGTATGCATCCTTATGCTAGGCTGGACGGACACTCCTATGTCTCAAAAAGCTTAGACGATTGGGGTATTTTAATTTGGATAGTGAACAAAGTCAACTTGGTTATGCTCTTAGATATAACATTGGAATTAGTCTTTCAGTAGTTGGTTTTGCTTTATGGGGTTTCCGTTGTATCAGATTTGTCAATTTTTATTGTTTAAACTTAATATGTCTATTTAATCTTCATTTACCACTGCTGTTGTTGCTTGGAAGAGTATGCGGATATTGTACAACAATATAACCTGTTTAGACACAATCTATTTATTTATTTTCTTCCTTTATATTAGCTATTTCCTTTTCCCGGATGATGCTTTTATTCTGAGAATAGGTTGTGTACTACCAAGCAACCGGGAAGTTACGCTGCAACATTGTAAGTAACTTGTTGAAAACACTACCACTGTTTTCGGGCAAGCAAGTTACTCAAATGTAGCCGGTGAAGATCAAGAAATAGCACAAACTTTCAATGGTTGATTCTTTGTGAACTTTTCTAAGATGACTATAATTAAGTGACTATCACTTGTTTATACTAAACTCTTTGACGTACTTCTTCATTATTAGCTCTCTCGACATGAAAATTTAACTCAACACAATTATGGGTTACATTACTATATAGCAAGGCGAATAAGCATTAATGACGTCACTGAAAAAATAGCGCGATATATCCCCGCTAATAGCACGCTATAGCGTCCTGTGAATTGTCCCGCTAAATTGATTAGTGTACAATGTCTCGCTAATAGCACGCTATAGCACGAAATAGCACGCTAATAGCATATTTTAAGGCCGGCGCTATTTTTATGTAGCGCGCTATTTTTTTTCCTTAAATTGTACAACAATTTTTTTGTATTCTCGTCACATTTATTTCGGGAAATGCACTTTCATAAAAGTCCATCATTATTTCTCAATAGTTTAGTTAAACTATTTATACACACAAAAGTAAAATGCTAATAAAATATATTTTTTCATTTGTGCCACTTACGTAAAATGCAATAATATATTTGTATTCATATCCACTTTAGTATCCTTTAATACCATAGCACACAGAGCGCTAATGATGATAGAGAATTCTAAAGTGCATGATTTTTTGTCAAATAAAAGGGGTAATTATTAATATACTAATTTCTTATTTCGACTTGCATTGCTACGAGGCCAATAAATTAGAGAAATTCTTGTTTGCTATGATCCCACAAACAAGAAAAGAAGTTATACCATTGTCTCGATAGATGTTAAAACATATTGGTGTCACACAACTATGGCACGCACCATGATAAAACAACGCGTGAAAAGACAATGAGAGTTGCATGGGGTGAGGTATTGAAGAATGACAATCAACCATGTGAGGTCGATGTTATATGATTTTTAGTGAGATATATAATATTTTGGATTATGAATCCCAAGAACGATGTGCATTAGGATGGAGAAAGCATGAAAATTACAATCGGGTGGGATTATGAGGTCTATCGTCACGTTAAAATATGTGATATTATTTGATCTTTTATATGTATGACCTGAAAAAAGAGAGGTGGTCAACAAATAAATTCTAGCCAAAAGCATGGCTTTTGAGTTGGGACCTCATTTTTTTATTTTGTTTATTTGTGACTTTACAATAGTATTGGACCCATACAAAATAGAAGTTCATTTTTCAGTTGGTGTCAGGTTATAAATGTGAGTGAGGGAGCATTTGAACCTCGAGCATGGAATCCATGCCTGGAGTATCCTTTTGTATATTTTTTAGGAAAGCATCGAGGGAAGCAGACATGGACCTTGGGCCTTTCAATAATTCCAAGGGACAAATCAAAGATCCATACTTGAGGTTGGTTCGAGTCGTATGAGACTCCACGAATTCGGAACTAGAGCTCCCCACAATAGGCTTAGAGCATTAGTTATCGCCCATTTTTGTAATGATTTTGGGCGTGAATGAGTTCTAATACAGCCTCGATTCCTTGTCAAATGATCAATGATATCCTTGGTGGTGGTAGGGTACATAGTTTTTTGTAGAAAAACAATACAGAATTAGATTCTCAGAAATGAACGTGATGTCCGGTTAAATCTTAATATCAATGTGGTAACTGCAAGCACTTCTGCCAAGTCTAGCACTTGGACGTAGGTGGGTTATTCCTCCACATGTAGCCAAACCAAATGAGCTACGCTTATAAGGGAAGGGTACATAGGTAAAACTTTGTCCACTAGTCTAGTGGTGATTTTGGAGAGAGGGGGTAGTCAATGGTGGACTAACCCATCTATCCCTCCACTTAATTGGCATGTTTCTTCACGGGCTGCACCTTTGAGTTTGTATTTATTTCTTCTGTTCTTTTTAAACATGTTGACTATGAAATTTTCATACACTTTTGTTGACTAGACTGTGCTTGCCATCCCTTGACTTTTTCCAATGTAAATTCCAGGTAGGCTAGGGTGGGTCCTGTAGATAAATAATATATCATTCTCGTTGGCGACATAAATCACCAAACAGTAGGGGGTATCCAAGGCCGGGATGTGACCCCCTCCGGGTGATACCTATAATATGGGTTCGAGTGCTCGTTTACTTTTTTGTCTCCTGATTGAGTGAAGGACACGTTTCATGGGTGTTGTATGGTGGGGTGGGTGGTGCGGCCGTCCCACCTCCTCTCCTCTCTTTCCGAAGAGGGGGGGGGGGGGGGGTGTGTAAAGTGGGGGTTGTGGGATGAAGCCACCTTGCCTCCTCATGAGAAAGTGGGAAGACATCTAAATTTGATATTCTAGTTAATATTCTTCCCTAGTAGAAGGTGGAGGGAAAATATCTACGAATCTTCCTAGTTAGGACATTTTGCTTTAGGGCTATTGGATCCTACTACTTGAGCACCTATCTACACTTTGCACCCTAACATCTTTGATATGAGACTATTTAGATTATTTACATGAACTAGGACGATGGCCCTCACAAAAATGTGCATCCATGACTGTTCATGAGTTGTATACTTTTACACAAATTGGGCGACGTTTCAAGATTTTACTATCACGACAGTAAAACGTGCATCCATGAGTGTTCGGTAAACATAGTTTCGAAATATATGTATCTCCATTTATGTTTTGTACTCAACTCTTGATAACCAATCTGCGATTGGATGGTTAGTACGGTGGTTGTACCCGTGGTTATCAAAACCTAGATTTAATGTCATGTGTCTGGTTAAGTCGGAATATTTTCTCAATGGAGGGGCAGTCTCATCGCTCGGAAGAATCTATGGTGATTTAGCCCCTTGTGTATCATTAAGAAGAAATATTGTTTCCGTGCAAGGGATGTTCTTGTCGATAGCGCGACCAATGGATTGACTTCATTGACCTCAATGGTTAGCTACTCTCAAACCAAAACTTATCTTTCGATAGTTCATTCTTGCTCATGACCATTTGAAGTATATTTCTGAAATTATTGCAATGCTATCTATATCAAGCTATCACCTACACAGAAAGTAAAGTGTTATTTTCCTATAATTATGAATTGATTATGTGGAGGGCAGTGGAACCACCGAATGATTGATGTGATGTAGTTTCCATTGTATCGTGTATACTCAGATATGAATAATAACCATTGTTGGCAGATATTACTAGCTCCGTATATATAGCGTTGACCACATGGCCCTGCTGATAGGGTGAACCGGACTGATTTTCTTCCTTTCGCATATCCCCGGACGATAGGGCCAAAGACGTGGAAGCGCATGAACTTCCAATCCCGTGGAGGTACACGGTGCATATGCATCTCCGAAGAGGTAATGAGTGGATGTTGAGCGGGACCTCGAACATCGGCATGACAAACATGGTAGAGATGTTGGGTAGCGCAGAAGGACAAACAATGGTTTCAGACAACTTAGAGATGGTCATTTACTCATTATGTATCATGGGTTACAAACCCGGCATAAAGGCTAGGGAAATCGTGTGGGTAAAGTAACGCACCTCTGCAGAGGGTAATTGAATTGTGTCTTGTCACTCCTTGTTATGGGAAAGAATTCTGAATGCTACGGGAAAGCAACCACATGAGGTTCTAGTCAACTCGTTAGACCTGACGCACATAGTTTTTGGAACAAAACTTGACTTTTGAAGAAATGACTACAAAAACCTGCATCGGGCATTTGACCTTTTCGTCACGGCTATAGCTAAAGCATTCCAAACACTTATCTCCTACCTGAACTTGTTGAGTAGGTTGTAGTCATACTTATATACTACTCAAACCCTTTGCTTAGCCTCTGAAAACATTGATGAGGAGAACCAAGAGAACCATCATGAGGAGGAAGATATCATCTACGTGGAACCAGATACACTCGAAGGAGTGGAGGACATCGACTACTACATCGTATACGTCGCAGATGGCGAGGGGGATAATGAGCAATAGGTTAGTCTAGTGCTACCCGAATAGGCCGAGCAACCGTAGTAGTAGTAGTAGTAGTAGTAGTAGTAGTAGTAGTTTGTTGAACCATTATGGTATTGAGTCTTATCATTCACTTCTAGGTATTTTATATAAGTTGGTATCAAAGTTTTCTTGGTGGCAGGAGGAAGACGTTGGATCTTTTATGCACCTTTGGCTTGTAAAAAATACCGATAGGGGCTTAGTTGGAGTTTTTTTTTTTGTCTCGACACGTGTTGGATCGATATGGGACACTAGGTGGAAATGCTCTCAGATAAACTATTGAAGGCAATTCTTTCGACATTTGCAAGGCATATGCGGTGAAGGCGGTGAACTAGATACTTGAAAAGTTCGATACTTTCCGAAAATCATTTGAATCTAGTGAGCTCGTATAAATAGTCGAAAAGGTTAATTTTTTGTTCTCCAATTTTTTTGAGAAAAACATTCAAGTGCATCCACGTGTCTAGTATGTATGGACAAATTTGTATCGAAATATCGTTTTATATGAGATTTTCACAAAATAGACAAATGTTAGAAGAAAAAAAATGAGTTGTTTTCCTTTTCAGAGCAACAAATTTATGAATGTTGTGCAGCCTAAAATACCACGTATTATCTAGCAATCTTTTTTTTGCAGATTAGTGTATGATCCACATAATTTTGTATTGAATTTATTTTAAACTTTAAAATGCCCTTTAAAAAAATAACGAGATCAGTGAACCTAGCGAAAACACCTCACTCGATACTTTGGTCTAAAAGTGCGCCGCACTTTTGCTAAAGGACTTGCATAGCCGTGCCACTCGCGCTGGCAGCCGAAAATATCTTTCGAAGATAAGGCCTCAACGAGTCAACGGTACATGGGGCACGCCGCACGTCGCATTCGTGGTGGCCCACCAGTCTGGTATCGCCATGCTGATATACTTTGACGTGGCCATTAAATACACAGTAGAGTGCTATTCTGGCTAACTACCGCGCGCGTTTTGCATAATAAAAGCTTCGTCATCGTCAGCTCGCTAGATATTTTCCGCGGGTGGGTGGTGCGACCCCATATAACATTCGTCGTCGTCGAGAGGAGCGTACGTCCTCTGCTACCCTTCCGGCCGTAAGCGCGGCGAGCAGATCGGATGGACGATCGTCTGGCCGTGCTGGCGCGCGGCGAGGGGTGGACGGAGGAGCGTCACGCGGCGTTCCTCGACGGCGTCGAGCTCTCCTTCGTCCAGGAGGTCCTCGTAGGCGCCGTCGGCGTCAGCGACGAGCGGAGAGCGGCGCGCAGGATCAGCCGCCGGGGACAACCACCGCCCGCCGGTGGCCGCGACCAGCTCCCGCTGGATCGCCCCCTCCCTGACAGCGCCGTCGAGTCCAACCGCCGCGGCGGAGCGTCCTCCCGACCTGCAGCCCGCGACGCCAAATGACGCGCGGTGCTGGATGGATCCAGCTGCAGGTTGGTCGATCTGTGTATGTCTATCATCTATCTTCCCTTCCGCGCGGGAACTGATACACGCGGTGTCGACGCCTACGCCCGTCGAGATCACACTATCAATCTATCACGTGTCGATGTAAAATGCGATAAAGTAGCTAGAAACTAGTACTCGTCAAGAGTTCAAGACGTCTCCCATATTCCACCAAATCCAGATATATAAGAGCGTTATTTGCGCGCACCGTTCTTTTGATCGGCATGACTATACTGATGGCTATAAACAGCCTAATAAATTACACAAATGTGTATGTCACGACTCATGACTGATTCCTTCTCTTAGGCAAGCTAATGTCATGATAGATTCCTTTTCTTACGACAGTCCATGTACATGTAGCATATACCACGATATTTAATTTATATTCTACAATCTACATATATATTTATTTTTCCATCCATGCATTGACATCTCTACATATCCATGTTTCTTCTTGATGTGATTTGCAGGTTGCATCTCATAGATGGGAAGTTGTTAACAAGCTAGTCAAACCCAAATTGATAGAATGATAAGTATCCTTCTAGGCTCCTAGCCTCCAAAGCTCTTGCACATAGCAGGGGCTGTGATGTTCTCCAGATTCGTACAACCATGCCCATATCAGTCCATGTCAATGTACCTTTCATGGTGGGGCATGGTGAGTACTAGAGGCTGGGGCGCCCCTCGGGGCGCCTCCTGGCCGTACGGTAGCGTCCCAATCTTTTAGTTGTATTGTCATAGTATGCACAGATAGGGCATACTTTAATAGCAGGAAGTAAATGGACTATGGACTGAATGTAACGGATAATGAATGGTAGTTTACACAATTATCTTGATTAAGTGCTGGTGTAGCTACAAATAAAAGATCAATGTATGAAGTAAAATACACCCATAAATAATCTTTTCTCTTGGAAATGTCCGACAAAATAATAAATTTGACCAGTAATATTTTTTTTTGCAAAATCTTGCAAATTGCCATGGAGTTTATGCCATATTCAACTCACTACCGTAACTATAGAAATGCGCCTCCAGCCCTCCATAGATACTTTCACCTATGCATTCGGTTGCTTCCCTGCTTCCCATCCTTTTATAACCATCAAACCCCTTGGGGAGACCAATCTAACCTCTTGGATAAACCGGCACTGCATCCAGTGTCCTTTTCCTCGTGCCATTCCATGTCTTGATGTTGTCCTTCCTGTTGAGCAAAACAGAAGGCGCAGAGCATTTTCCAGGGAAAAGTAACCATAAGCAAAACAGAAAAATTCTAACGAAGTTTACTTCTTTAGCACACAATCAAACATCCAACTTTGAACACACCAATTCATGACCAAGTCCACTGACCTGTTCACCATATCTGGAAATAGGAAGGTTGGAAATTAAGAACATTGAGCTCCAAAAACCCAAAGTATATTGACTGGATATCCACAGAAAGGTGTGTCATCCATTTAAAATACTTGCCATCAACAAAGATAGAGTACTGCGTGTTGATGTTGCATTGTCCTTGGAATACCAAATATAGAACAATATTACTTCTGAAGCCAAGAACATAGAAACTATAGGAGTCCATTCAGAAAGCTAAATAGGCAAGCAAGCCAGGTATCGACACAACATCACCACCACAGTTCTAATTTTCAGAACAGGGTACAATATGTCTTCATAGATATGTATGCTCATAACTGCTATACACAATGGCCTGAAGCCCTGAACTAACCCCTAAGGTTGATGATCTAAATTGTGTTGCTACACATATACACTACCAAACATTTATTTAACTACCTTTGTTTCTAACCTCTCTCAATTTCTCACATGAACATCAAAAAATGATATAACCCATGTTTAATGATTACTCCAAAAATTTGAATTAGCGTGTGTGTGCGTGTAAAATATTCATACCCAGTACAAAATCTGAGAATGGAAGGAACAAAAGTTCCTTGAAACCAAGCTAAGCTAACTGAAGCTAAATTTATATACACTGTTCTCTCTAAACAATACATTACGTACGAATCTAAATTGTCTTGCTGCACATAAGATAGCTGAGTTGGAGCATCATCGTCACAAAAAACAAATTAATATGAAAGGATAATTTACTTCATAACTGAAAGTAATATGTGTCACCAGACATTCTTTGTTAATCGATCAAAAGCTTATGTTCGTTGCAACTTGTTATTCGTGAATAGATTGGATATATAAGGGGACACAAACACTTCAGCTTCGTTGCTTCTTGAATACTATCACTGATTACAAGAATACAACAAGACTCTAAGGAGGAATCAGTAGCACAGAGAGTGAATAAAACAATCAAAAAGCATTGCGGAAAGCCAGAAACTTACATAATTTAGAAGCTTGACAACCTGAATTCTCCACCACCTACAAAAAAGCACAATATTTCCAATGGGTCAGATAAGGACTAAAAATAATTAGCACATGTATTTGAAATCACTCCCAAAAGAACCAAAACAATGGCATGTGGATTACCGTCAAACATGACGCTAGGTTGCCTTGAGCCTAACTAACTTGTCATAAGTTGAGTGCGTGCCTCTCAACACATTCAGAAAATGGTCTACACATAAGATAGCCGAGTTTGAGCATTATCGTCACAAAAAACCCATTAAGATGCAAATATGAATTCAGTAGCACATGAAGTGAATAAAACAATCAAAAAGCATTGCGGAAAGCCAGAAACTTACATAATTTAGAAGCTTGACAACCTGGATTCTCTACCACCTACAAAAAGCACAATATTTCCAATGGGTCACAGAGAAAGGCTAAAAGTAGTTAGCACATGTATTTGAAATCACTCCCAAAAGAACCGAAACAATGGCATGTGCATTACCGTCAAACATGACGCTAGGTTGCCTTGAGCCTAAAGTAACTTGTCATAAGTTGAGTGTGTGCCTCTCAACACATTCAGAAAATGGTCTGCACATAAGATAGCCGAGTTTGAGCATTATCGTCACAAAAAACACAGTAATATGAAAGGATAATTTACTTCATAACTGGAATTAATATGTGTACAAAATATTCTTTGTTAATTAATAAAAAAATCTTTTCATTGCAACTTGTTATCTGTTAATATATTGTACATATAAGAGGACACAAACACTTCAGCTTCATTGCTTCTGAATACTATCGCTGATTACAAGAATACAACAAGACTGTATGGAGGAATCACATGAACAGATGCAAATATTGAGACCAGCAGCACAAAAGGTCAATAAAACACTCGAAAAGCATTGCGGAAAGCCAAAAACTTACATAATTCAGAAGTTTGACAACATGAATTCTCCACCACCTACAAAAAAGCACAATATTTCCAATCGGTAAATGAGAAAGGATAAAAATAATCAGCACGTGTCTTAGAAACTACTCCCCAAACTACTAAAACAAGGGCATGTTCATTACGGTCAAACATGAAGATCTAGTCAATCTGGTCCGACATTCCGTCAAACTCCCGATGTGCATCATTCAGGACATGCCGCTTACACTGAAAGTAGAATCAGGGAGAAAATTCAGAATATGAAAAGAGACATGGTAGATGTAGTTCTTTTTGCATGCCAATATATTCGGAAAAGAGCAGCTGAGTTCCAAGCAGCAAGAATTAAATTCGTCTACCACTAAATCATGAGCCCGCTTATGCAATTAACGTGTACTGCTGGAATTTCGATATGTTCTGTATGAAATAGCTTCACTGAAGATGACATACTCCAAAGACGTTTCTGATGAACAATTTAAGATCTCAAAATTATTACAGATGCAATCTAACATAGCTGATTTGAGTGAGCTGGTGTGGTGACCACAAAAGAGGAAAAGGAAGTAGACGCAGGCGCAGCCACATGTCACCCACCCTGGAGCGGCAGTAACGTGAGCCCAAAAATCAAAGCAGCGGCAAAACAAAATACAACAAAGGCATACAGCCACTCACCCATAAATCGCGAGGGGTCGACGACCGAAGACGATTTATGGCGCGGATCAAAAGCACAAAATAAGAAAAGGTGTATCTAACGAGAACAGAGCACGTGCTACACGAGAACAATCAAACATGCACCGTCGAACAGATCGACACGAGCGGAAACTCGATCACGGCGTCGCCCCGTAGCTTGAGACCACGACGAGCCAGGAGCATCGTCCATTCTAACCTGCTCGAACGAACCTATGCGTCACAGGCAACAACCGACCACACAGCAGAACGAAAGCAACTCGTACAGGAAGCTGACCTCTCAGACATAAAAACAAACAGGTAGAGCGCAAGGCACAAACATGCAACAAAGCACATATCGCAAGGATATCTCGAAGAATGCTAGCGGAGGAACCGGTATACCTCAGAATAGGGAGAACACAGATAACCAAGAAACGACGAGGCCGGACGAACAAGACGGAGCTCCCCACGCGCCCTCTCGATCTGAGGAAAAACAAAAGGACGAACTGTCAGGCAGGAAAACAGAGGCATGTGCACGCACCGTCGAACAAGTAGATGAAAAAGAAGAAGCATACCTCACGAACGCCTCACAAACGAAGAACGGCCGAATCAGCTAGCGGCAGGCGATGAACAACGGACTGCAGAGGAATCCCCAAATCAGGAGACAGAGAACCAAGCAAGGGACCGGAAAATGAAGTCACAGAAAAAATTAAGCCACAGACCTCAACCAAATCCCTCTATTGCAGAGCAAATACCAGAGGGTTGAAGATCAGGCGACGGCACATCCAAAGATCTCACTTTTTACTGGGCTCGAGCGGAGGAGTTCCTGAGGAAAAGGAAGCGAAAAGGTGACTCTGGGCGTGGGCGAGAGAAAGGGCGTATAGAGAGGGCAGGACGTACTGCAGCTCGCCGGCTGAAGAAACGAGCGAGACCCAAAAACTAACACCCAAACCCACAGACATCCGGGCCCACCATAAAAGCGGGTCCACCCGCATAGACAGCATACTCAACAAACCCGAGTTCGGAACAAACAAACGCGCTGGACAAAAGCCAGAACCGCTAGCCCACCGGAAGGACGGCCCAGACGCAGAGCAACATAGCAACTGACCCACAAGTAGGCAGACAGATGGGACCAGACGGAGAAGGGCCCAACACGCAGGGTCAAACGGGTAGGTCACCCCCGCGCACCCACGCAAAGCACACCCACAGTGAGATGGCAGCCCATCGGGACACGAAACGAGCAGCTGATGCATGTAAAATGCATACATGAACTTTGCACTATATCACACATATTCCAATCATATTTGCATCATATAAGGGTTATATTACTGTTATTTAATGATTTTAGGAAATAAATCAATTGTTTCCTATTTTTATGGAATTAACCCTGCGCAGGCAGAAAACCCTATTTCTTTCCTTTTATGTTTCAGGGACCCAAACGTTGTCATAAAATTCTGGAAAAATACAGAGGTCGTTATTTCGGAAGGAAGAAGACGTAGGAGCGAAGGAATCAAGCAAACGGAGCGCGCAAGGCGAAAAGGGGGTGGCCCACGCGGCCAGGTACTGTGGCCGCGTGGGGCCCACTCGTTTGGCCCTCGTGGCTCCGCTGCCATCGATCTTTCGTCCACCGACTCCGTCTTGGCCTAAAAATGCCTATAAAAAAAGGTCCCCTGGCGTTTCGCGAACAGAGCGCCGCACAAACACAGAAACACCGAAACGGAGATCAGGAGCTGCAGATTGGAGGGGGAAAACTCCGGCGGGGCACTGCCGGTGTGGTCTCCATCTTCTCCATCGACATCTCCACCTTCTCCATGATGAAGAGGGAGTAGTCCACCTATGGACTATGGGTTTGTGGAAGTAACTTATGTATCTCTCCTCTCTTGAGCTTCACTAATTAGTACCGTATGAGCTGCTGAACATGATTACGGTCATATTTGTAATACCTATGTGGTGGATCTTTCTATGAGTTAATATATGTTTGAGATTGCAATGTTTGTTTCAGTTATGAGTATAGATGCATATTATGTACCCCGTTCTTGTCTACTTGTTATGATCAAGCATGTTTATGAGAGCGTGTGTGGGGAACGTGTGCATTAGTTGGAGTAACGGGGAGTGGTAAGTGCGGTAAGCTGACAACTTAATATCGCGATCCACTTGGGTGTTTACCTTACTTTGTTACCTCACTAGGGATAAACAAAAATACCATGCTGCAAGGGTTGAGGGTGACCAAGCTTCTTCCTGTGACTAGATCCAGCATGTTCTTATTTTCACTTCATGTCATGAAACTTATTGCTATACTCTGAGTCATCTTAATTACTGATGTGTTATGATTTGGTTCGCATCTTGGTGGAGTATAAGAGAGACTAATAACCAAAAGGTCTTTATGTTAGGACGTGATGCCCATATATCTAAGTAACTTGCTATCAAACTTTGTGTCGCAATCTCATATGTTAACTCTGTGTGTGTTCCATTGTCTGCCACTTTATAAAGAGAGAGTGCATTTGTGAAACCATGAACCCCGGTCCATTTTTAATCATAAGAAACACCTTTCCAACACCATATACCACTTTTCCATTTTCAGCCATCATTAAATCCGAAAATACAAAAATACTTTTCATCTTGCATACATCATTAAAAAACCCAAAAATATCATTTACCATTGCATCCACCATCATTGCATATTTATTTCCTGTTTGCATTGCATAACTATCTTGATATCATTCTTACACCTTGTGCTTGACAACCACAGGTGAGGTTGAGGACCAAAACATTTAACTTTGTTTTGTAGGTAACCAAAAGAAGGATAAGAAGATATATCTTCACTACTGATTCCCCGAGAGTTCGATATTAAACCCTCGAGTCACCCCTCGTGGGGAAAACACGTCTTCCACTACTACACACTCTGCACTTGGAGTCTCAACCTAACCCATTTACTTTTGACGCAGGTAACTACGCACCGGAGATTAACAAAGTGTTTTCTGGCGTCGTAGATCAACCTCTTCAAGGGCCATCAAGACTGTTTTCTGGCGCCGTTGCCGGGGAATCATAGCTGAGAGATATATCCAAGGGTGTGCATCATCGCATTCATCTCACAACAAAGTCAACTTCACCAACTTGTGCTAACACCTAAGCTTGGGGAGGTTGCACCTACGTGAGCACCATCTTATCCATCTTTACTTACAAAGCAATTTATTTGTTTTGTTAGTGTCATTGCATATCATATTCCGCTTGCATATTTATTTTCAGTTTTGCATAAAAAATAAAAAAATACAAAAAAAAACTTGCTAAAATGGGAGAAAGAACTAAATTGTGTGACTACACAAACACTCCAAATGATCAATTTATTGCTAGAGCTATTGCCACACCTAAGATAAATGCTGAGAGTTATGAAGTAAGTCCTAGTTTGTTGAACTTGATAACTAGGGAACAATTTGGTGGTAGTGCTATGGAGGATGCCTCTATGCATCTTCATGATTTTGTTGAAATATGTGACATGCAGAAATTTAAAAATGTGGAAAGTGATATTCTAAAACTGAAGTTATTTCCTTTCTCACTTAGGGGAAAAGCTAAAGAGTGGTTGCATTCATTACCTATTGATAGCATTAAAACTTGGGATGATCTAAAAGAAGCTTTCATTAAGAAATATTATCCCCTGTCAAAGTTTTGCAAAATAGAAACAACATTCTTTCTTTTAGGCAAAATGAAAATAAACATGTTGCTATGGCTTGGGATAGGATAAAACTTATGCTTAGAACTTGTCCCTCACATGGAGTTAATGAATGGACCATATTACACTCTTTCTACAATGGGTTAAACTACATGTCTAGAAATATACTTGATTCTGCTGCTGGAGGTGCTTTTATGAATAAGACTATAGTAGAAGCTAAAAACATATTGGAAAGCATTTTGCAAAACTATAGTCAATGGCATACTGATAGGGCACCCAACCCTTCTAAGAAAGTGAATTCTATTGAGGAAACTAATGATTTGTCATCTAAAATGGATACTATTCTTGCTTTGCTTAATAAACCTAGTGTTGAAAATGTTCCTTTGCAAGAACTAGTTGGTAACAATTCTGAAAATATTGATGTCAACTTCATTAGGAACTATGGTAATAATGGGTATGGTAACAACAATTATAACTCCTATAATAAACCACCATATGTTCCCAACAATCGTCCTTTTGTTCCATATCCTAATGCTAATGATAATATCTTCACTACTGATTCCCCGAGAGTTCGATATTAAACCCTCGAGTCACCCCTCATGGGGAAAACACGTCTTCCACTACTACACACTCTGCACTTGGAATCTCAACCTAACCCATTTACTTTTGACGCAGGTAACTACGCATCGGAGATCAACAAAGTGTTTTCTGGCGTCGTAGATCAACCTCTTCAAGGGCCATCAGCAGCGCGAGGCAAGCCCTCCATGCCAAGCCAAATAACTCACAAACCAGAAAGAGAATGACATGTGGATCCACCATATGTTCCCAACAATCGTCCTTTTGTTCCATATCCTAATGCTAATGATAATAATTGGAAGCCTATGTCATCACACAATGATAATTATGAGGCTAACAAAATTCTTATGGAACAATTTGCTAGTCATAACACTATGATACAAGAGTTGAATAAGTCGGTTGCCTCTATTAGTTCTGATATTAAAGGCTTACAACTTCAAGCTGCAGGACTAGACAAAGCTTTGTCAAAACTAGCTGATAATCAAGCTACCTTATTGAGTATGTCTGCAGGGAAACCACAAGCATCTCCTGTGGTTGGAATGAATTCTATTAATATTGCTGAAAATGTTCCTCTCACTTTGGAGGAAACTCTGAATGAATTATTGAACTATCCTGAATATTTGCTGCCATTCATGTCTCAACTTAGTGGTTTAAGAGAAGAAGTTAAAGAAACTGAACATGATGAATCTCTTATGCTGATTGAGTTAGAAAAGGAAGTTGAGGAAGTTAAAATGCTTAGTGAAGTCAAGGATCCTTTGCTTGACTTAGAAAATTGTAGCTTGCATGAATTAATATCTATCTTACAAAAATTTGCAAGTGATCCTTCCATCAACACTAATCAAGCTGGCTTTGGTTCTTATATTGCTAATCATGTCTTGAAAGAAAAGATTGCTAGGTACAACCAAGAGGCTATGATACCACCTAAGCTTGGGGATATGTGGATTCCTAAGGTACTAGTAACTATTGGAAAAGAGACACACCATGCTATACTTGATCTAGGATCTAGTGTCTCTGTTTTATCTAAAGAACTATATGAAGTGCTTGAATTGAAAAATCTTGAAAAATGCTCCATTGAACTTGCACTTGCTGATGACTCTATTAAACATGCTTTAGGAAAAGTAAGTGATGTTATGGTGGAGTTACATATGACTTTTGTGCCTGTGGATTTTCTAATCATGGATATGGGGAATAAAACCTCTAGTCCTATTATTCTTGGAAGACCTTTTCTTCGTACCACAGGTGCCATCATTGATTCAAAGGAAGGGAATGTGAAGTTTCAGTTCCCACACAAGAAGTGCATGGAACACTTCCCAAGGAAGAGGGAACCACCAAAGTTCAAGCTCCCTCATGAGCTTCGTCCACAATAAACAACAAGTAAGAAGCCTAGCTATATGGCTATAAAGAAAGCGCTTTGCGGGAGGCAACCCGGTTATTTTTTGTGTGATTTTCTTTGTGTCCTCTTGCTGTAACAAGAGACTTTGTGTCTAGTTTAGGTTCTGGAATTTTCAATAAAGTGCCAAGTTTTACCCTTTTTGGTTTGAAAAAGTTGCTTATAGCGTTCGGAGATTTTATTCCTGCACGAATCAGTGCACGGTATGATTTTTAATTCTTATTCTGTAACTCCGAATGAGCTCATATTTGAACTGTAGTTGCAACTTTTCATCCTCTGTATGCATGAATTTTTTCGGAATTTTTCGAGAAAGTTTGGTAGGGTAGAAAAATACGTTTTGCTGCTGCTGTTTTTCTGGACAGATTCTGTCCCATTTTGTTTGATGCATGCTTTGAGCTTTTAAGTTGAATCTTTTTGATCCAATTGAGTTTATGAGTAGGCATACAACATTATACACTTTCTGGACATCTCATATGAATTTTTGTTCAAGGATTATATGCAGCAAGAAACATATTTGTTTATCACTATTAATGCACCCCACAGAAAAGAAATGGGAGAAACGGTGTTTTGAAGTTTTTTCACAGGGATTGGAGGAGATGCACCAAGAGTTATCCAAGGATGGTGAAGACCATAAGCTTGGGGATGTGAAGACAACCCCGCTGGACCTACACACTCTCGG
This sequence comes from Poa pratensis, assembly GCA_947311845.1. NCBI lineage: Eukaryota > Viridiplantae > Streptophyta > Magnoliopsida > Poales > Poaceae > Poa > Poa pratensis. The sequence continues at coordinate 9,997,340 of CAMZMU010000111.1, forward strand.
TTTGCGCACGTCCAACTTCTGTTTTTCGATCGAAACACTTTATCGCATAAACTTGGAGCGTCTTTTGTTTTGTTTTGTTTGGTTTGATTTGTTTTGAGAGACCACCACACTATCATTTATATATGGGAGAGCTACTGGAAATATGGGTTGAAATATGTTGGATGCTTTTATAAGATTGGGAAAAGGGATGTTTGAGTTGATTTTTAATGATACATATAGTTGCATGATTCATGAGCTTGTTTATGAGTAATAGTTTGCAAATCCTTTTTGAAGAGCTATAACTTATTCATGTTTTGGTGCTGATTGTTATTTTACTTGGTTTAACATGGATTAGTTAGTTCTATGGACACTCATGCATGCATCTAGATGGTCAACTTTCTCCCTTTTGCTAGCCCAAACATTCCAACAAGTCAAAACTTGTTTCCAACACCTTCAACCAAAGTTATTCCAGTGAGTCCACCATATCTACCTACTAGCTATATGCTATTCCGAGTATGTTCATCATGATATTTGTGTTATCTATACCTCTGAATGAAAATGATTATGTTATTGATTGCCATGGGAAAAGTTGGTTATATAGCTCTCATGAACTTGATGCACATTTTTACTATCATTGCTATAAATAAAACATGACCCATTGTGATTAAGATTATGATGCTAGTGGCTTGATAAATGTCCAAGGTTGGGAGTTAGCCCATATGTGCTGTCACATGCAAAGCTTTCAACATGCTCCATTTAGTTGATATCATGTGCTTTTGTCTATGGATGCCTATCATGGTGAAATAAGGGGGAAAAGATTTAGTTTGAATGAGTTTGTATAAATGGTTAGAGAGACGCCTGGGCCGCTAATCTAAGCCATGCATTATTCATGGTGGAAATTTACTTACATGCTATGGTGAATTATCTATGACACACCTTACAATAAAAAGCTATTCCAATGGTAAATAAAAAGGGTGTTGAGGTTTTTCATCTTGTTTGTTTGTCTTGTCATTTTGATATGGGCTTGTTCCATATCTGGGACAAGAGGTACCCCAGTTGACGCTCTTGATGATACTATTATTACTTACAATGATAGATAACTTGAACTTGCTTTTCCCAAGTTGAGTAACTCATGGTGTAGGTACTTGTATTCAAGGGGCATGAGACATCCAACCTTTACTTTGTCAAGCACACTACTCATATTTGCTCTCACATTAAACTATAATCATTCAAGATGCTATGATAGGGGAATGAGAGCTTGACACCAAGTATTACCACATTGCAATCATTAACTTAAGTAGGAGAGTTTGGAGGTTAGATGAAACTTATGCATGCTTTACCTCTACTCACTTATTCATCTTTCCAAAGTGTCCACCAAACATATTCAGATTTTCATCACACTCTATGGACCACATGTATGCAAAAGTAAGAATGTCCATATTACTTGCTACTATGTTACACTTTGTGAACTATCATTGAACATCCTTGCATTGAATACTTGATATCACTTCATAAACTGTTTTGCATATTGCTACTCCTTTGAAGAATGAATCATTTGACTCTATGTAGCAGTAGCAATCATCTTTGATATCCATTGTTAGTGCTATATTGCAAAGCCCATGTTAGTTTTATCACCTTCATACTCGAGGACGAGTATTGGTTAAGCTTGGGGATGTTGATGCATGTAAAATGCATACATGAACTTTGCACTATATCACACATATTCCAATCATATTTGCATCATATAAGGGTTATATTACTGTTATTTAATGATTTTAGGAAATAAATCAATTGTTTCCTATTTTTATGGAATTAACCCTGCGCAGGCAGAAAACCCTATTTCTTTCCTTTTATGTTTCAGGGACCCAAACGTCGTCAAAAATTCTGGAAAAATACAGGGTCGTTATTTTGGAAGGAAGAAGACGTAGGAGCGAAGGAATCAAGCAAACGGAGGCGAAGGCCAAAAGGGGGTGGCCCACGCGGCCAGGTACTGTGGCCGCGTGGGGCCCACTCGTTTGGCCTCGTGGCTCCGCTGCCGTCGATCTTTCGTCCACCGACTCCGTCTTGACCTAAAAACGCCTATAAAAAAGGTCCCCTGGCGTTTCGCGAAGGAGCGCCGCACAAACACAGAAACACCGAAACGGAGATCAGGAGCTGCAGATTGGAGGGGGAAAACTCCGGCGGGGCCTGCCGGTGTGGTCTCCATCTTCTCCATCGACTTCTCCACCGTCTCCATGATGAAGAGGGAGTAGTCCACCTCTGGACTATGGGTTTGTGGAAGTAACTTATGTATCTCTCCTCTCTTGAGCTTCACTAATTAGTACCGTATGAGCTGCTGAACATGATTACGGTCATATTTGTAATACCTATGTGGTGGATCTTTCTATGAGTTAATATATGTTTGAGATTGCAATGTTTGTTTCAGTTATGAGTATAGATGCATATTATGTACCCCGTTCTTGTCTACTTGTTATGATCAAGCATGTTTATGAGAGCGTGTGTGGGGGAACGTGTGCATTAGTTGGAGTAACGGGGAGTGGTGAGTGCGGTAAGCTGACAACTTAATATCGCGATCCACTTGGGTGTTTACCTTACTTTGTTACCTCACTAGGGATAAACAAAATACCATGCTGCAAGGGTTGAGGGTGACCAAGCTTCTTCCTGTGACTAGATCCAGCATGTTCTTATTTTCACTTCATGTCATGAAACTTATTGCTATACTCTGAGTCATCTTAATTACTGAGGTGTTATGATTTGGTTCGCATCTTGGTGGAGTATAAGAGAGACTAATAACCAAAAGGTCTCTATGTTAGGACGTGATGCCCATATATCTAAGTAACTTGTTATCAAACTTTGTGTTGCAATCTCATATGTTAACTCTGTGTGTGTTCCATTGTCTGCCACTTTATAAAGAGAGAGTGCATTTGTGAAACCATGAACCCCGGTCCATTTTTAATCATAAGAAACACCTTTCCAACACCATATACCACTTTTCCATTTTCAGCCATCATTAAATCCGAAAATACAAAAATACTTTTCATCTTGCATACATCATTAAAAAACCCAAAAATATCATTTACCATTGCATCCACCATCATTGCATATTTATTTCCTGTTTGCATTGCATAACTATCTTGATATCATTCTTACACCTTGTGCTTGACAACCACAGGTGAGGTTGAGGACCAAAACATTTAACTTTGTTTTGTAGGTAACCAAAAGAAGGATAAGAAGATATATCTTCACTACTGATTCCCCGAGAGTTCGATATTAAACCCTCGAGTCACCCTCGTGGGGAAAACACGTCTTCCACTACTACACACTCTGCACTTGGAGTCTCAACCTAACCCATTTACTTTTGACGCAGGTAACTACGCACCGGAGATCAACAAAGTGTTTTCTGGCGTCGTAGATCAACCTCTTCAAGGAACATCAAGACTGTTTTCTGGCGCCGTTGCCGGGGAATCATAGCTGAGAGATATATCCAAGGGTGTGCATCATCGCATTCATCTCACAACAAAGTCAACTTCACCAACTTGTGCTAACACCTAAGCTTGGGGAGGTTGCACCTACGTGAGCACCATCTTATCCATCTTTACTTACAAAGCAATTTATTTGTTTTGTTAGTGTCATTGCATATCATATTCCGCTTGCATATTTATTTTCAGTTTTGCATAAAAAATAAAAAAATACAAAAAAAAACTTGATAAAATGGGAGAAAGAACTAAATTGCGTGACTACACAAACACTCCAAATGATCAATTTATTGCTAGAGCTATTGCCACACCTAAGATAAATGCTGAGAGTTATGAAGTAAGTCCTAGTTTGTTGAACTTGATAACTAGGGAACAATTTGGTGGTAGTGCTATGGAGGATGCCTCTATGCATCTTCATGATTTTGTTGAAATATGTGACATGCAGAAATTTAAAAATGTGGAAAGTGATATTCTAAAACTGAAGTTATTTCCTTTCTCACTTAGGGGAAAAGCTAAAGAGTGGTTGCATTCATTACCTATTGATAGCATTAAAACTTGGGATGATCTAAAAGAAGCTTTCATTAAGAAATATTATCCCCCTGTCAAAGTTTTGCAAAATAGAAACAACATTCTTTCTTTTAGGCAAAATGAAAATAAACATGTTGCTATGGCTTGGGATAGGATAAAACTTATGCTTAGAACTTGTCCCTCACATGGAGTTAATGAATGGACCATATTACACTCTTTCTACAATGGGTTAAACTACATGTCTAGAAATATACTTGATTCTGCTGCTGGAGGTGCTTTTATGAATAAGACTATAGTAGAAGCTAAAAACATATTGGAAAGCATTTTGCAAAACTATAGTCAATGGCATACTGATAGGGCACCCAACCCTTCTAAGAAAGTGAATTCTATTGAGGAAACTAATGATTTGTCATCTAAAATGGATACTATTCTTGCTTTGCTTAATAAACCTAGTGTTGAAAATGTTCCTTTGCAAGAACTAGTTGGTAACAATTCTGAAAATATTGATGTCAACTTCATTAGGAACTATGGTAATAATGGGTATGGTAACAACAATTATAACTCCTATAATAAACCACCATATGTTCCCAACAATCGTCCTTTTGTTCCATATCCTAATGCTAATGATAATATCTTCACTACTGATTCCCCGAGAGTTCGATATTAAACCCTCGAGTCACCCCTCATGGGGAAAACACGTCTTCCACTACTACACACTCTGCACTTGGAATCTCAACCTAACCCATTTACTTTTGACGTAGGTAACTACGCATCGGAGATCAACAAAGTGTTTTCTGGCGTCGTAGATCAACCTCTTCAAGGGCCATCAGCAGCGCGAGGCAAGCCCTCCATGCCAAGCCAAATAACTCACAAACCAAAAGAGAATGACATGTGGATCCAAACACAACATCGGGCCCATAAACAGCGAGCGGAAGGAGCACAAACAACGGGGCAGGTACGAGGCAGCTCCTTCTGCGCACCCAATCGAGGATGGCTGACCAATAGGAGCGCCGCTTTTTCTTCCAATGGTCCGGACAAAACGACCCGCAGAGAAGACAAAACAAAGAAGCAAAACCAGCCCCTGGACGCAACGTGGATAGCGTGAGGAGGCGCCCAGGGGGTGGGCAAATGCTTGTTCTCAATGTTTGTGATACGCTAGTTCATTTTCATTTTCGTAAGCTGATCTCCTCGTATCCTGTGCATGTTTGATCTTGATATTGTGCATGATATTTATGTAACCGAGATATTTTTCATAGACCCACAGCCATTTGAGTTGTGGTTGCTATGCACCGTGGTAAAATTATGGAAAAAAATAGCGCGCTATAACGCTGCTAATAGCGCGCTATAACGTTTTGAGAATTGTCTCGCTAAATAAATCAGTGTACAATGGCTCGCTAATAGCACGCTATAACGCAAATATAGCACGCTAATAACATATTTTAAGGTCGACGCTATTTTTCTATAGTGCGCAATTTTTTCCTTGGATAAAATACATCCAATTGTTCAGTACGACTTTTTTAAGGGAGTAAATGTAATTCTTGCGACAAAAAGATATTTACGGGGAAGTTGTTTCTAGGTTTTGTATTCTTAAAGGATGAAAGTTACTCCTGGTATTATTTTCTGATACACCATTATGATACCAAATCGAATCGTCTACACTCCTAGCATCCTCACACGCCCACACTTAACTCGGCCTAGTAAGGAAGGCCCGAGGGCTTAAATTCAATGTCGCGTCCACGGTGCCCAACTATGCGCCACAAGACCAACAATCAAAAATAGTTCGTCCATCCGTGTCGTTGTCGCCCAAGCATTATGTTAGCCCACTCACGGTGCAACCCAATTATTATTCCTTTTTCATTAATAAAAAATATATACGATCAAAGAAATTGAAAACACAAAGACATCAAAGATCTTTGATACAAATAAAATTGCTACAAAGTCTTTCAAAATTGTTGTCTGTAAGTAAAACTTTTGGTTCCTGGCAATTCTTCGGGCCTGAAAAAGAAAACTACAAGACAAAATGAAAAAATCTAAATTAACCTGGTAGGTTGTAAAAAGCCGTACGGCTCTTCAACTCCAGTAGAAAAGAACCTAAGACCGTTAGATGCAGTGTAGCTAGTTAAACATACTGATCACGTGGAAACACACGTTCGTTGGGAGACCCCAAGAGGAAGGTATGAAGTAGTGCAGCATCAATTTTCCCTTGAAAGCTACCAAGGTTATCAAACCAGTAGAAATTGGAAGAGCTTCAACACGGTGTCAGCGGCGCCGTTACGATCACTGACGCGGGCCTGCACACAACACAATCAAAGTACTTTGCCCCAACGAAACAGGAAGGTTGTCAATCTCCCGGCTTGCTGAATACAAAGGATTAAACATATGGTGTGGAAAGTAATGATGAGTTCAAAAAGAACAGCGAGGAAATAAATGCAGAGCGTGGTGGAAACGGTGTTTTTATCAGTGTGGAATAAAGGACCGGGATACACAGTTCACTAGTGGTGTCTCTTCATAAAACAGATAAATATGTTGAGTAAACAAATTACAGCTGGGCAATTGACAAAGTGCAAATGCATGACAATGCAAGACATGATAAGAACATGTTCATTGTTAGATCTATTAGGCATTACATCAATATACATAGACTGCTTACTAGCTGCATCTATGACTAATAATCCACCCCCGGGATAGCTTCCGTGTCTGCAAGCAACAAATAAAAACATTAAGCAAAGTGTGTAATGTAAACAATGCATATGACATATAGACACAGCAAAGTTGTTTTCTCCCTAGTGGCAACAACACATCTACAGACTTAGACGTTTCTGTCATCTCGAGCTCAGGCTGCTAGAGGCATGAACCCACTATCTAGCATAAATACCCCCTCTTGCAGTCATTAGCATCCACTTGGCCAAAGCATCTACTAACAACGGAGAGCATGCAAGAACATAGATAAAACATGGATATAAATAGATGAACAAACTTGATAATAACTTCACAATTCATCGGATCCCAGCAAACACAACATATAGCATTACATAAAGATGATCTTGATCATGTTAGACAGCTCACAAGATCTAAACATGATAGCACAATTAAGGTGGAGAGACTACCAACTAGCTACTGCTATGGACCCGTAGTCCCGTGAATAACTACTCACGCATCATTCCGGAGGCAGGCATGGTGATGAAGAGCCCTCCGGTGATGATTTCTCCTTCGGCGGGGTGCCGGGAAGAATTTCAGAACCCTCCCGAACTAGGGTTGACGACGATGGCGGCGACAGAACTTTTCGTGGATTTCTGATCGGGTATTTAGGGTTTTCCGAATAGATGTAATTTATAGGCGAAAGAGGGGCGCCAGGAGGGCACCAGGTGGGCCAGGCGGCGTGGCGGCGCGGGGCCACCCCTGGCCGCGCCGTGGGCCCGCCTCCTCTCCTGGGCTGCCTCCTGGGCTCCTCCTTCGGACTGGTGCTTCGTTCCCATGCAGAAATAAATTAGGTAAATTGGCGTGCCTTTTGGAGAATATTTCCAGAAGAGAATTTCTGAAACAAAAAGACAGCAGAAAACAGGAACTGGCACTGTGGCATCTTGTTAATAGGTTAGTCTCAGAAAATGCATAAAAATGATATAAAGTGTAAATAAAACCTGTGGTATTTAATATATAACAGTCATGGAACATCAAAAATTATAGATACGTTTTGGACGTATCAAGCATCCCCAAGCTTAGTTCATGCTCGTCCTCGAGTAGGTAAACGATAACAAAAAGATAATTTTTGAAGTGACATGCTACCAACATAATCTTGATCAAATAGTAATGTAAATCATGTGAACTGAGATCAAATCATTCAAAGTAAATGTCTATATTGATATTAAACAAACTGATGATAAAGCAAGACAGTTAAACAAGTCAAAATCTTTCATGGATGATGCTCTAAAGACATGAAACCGTACAAAGTTCATTATAGATGATTTAAGTATTCAGTATAGAAGTTCTATCCTTCTACTCAAGCATCAAGCAATTTTTCACAACACAGAAAGGATCCAGTCAAGTAAAAGCAAACATGAACGTCATGAATCAACTGTTTTGAAGTTTTACTTAACCGGTGAGCGTAAGCATTTGGTTTTGGCACCAGGATGTTATGGCAAAGAGAATAATAATGGGGGTTTGGAAGGCCAATGGAAGAAAGTCTCACAAAGCTGTAAGTGATCATTAGACAAGAGGAAGTCTTATAATCGAAACTATGCAAGGAGTAGTGATTGCCATGCAACGGATGCACATAGAGCTATATGTGTATGAAATCTCTCCAATGGAACCAGTGGGGGTGCATCCAACTCGGTTGCTCACGAAGACCTAGAGCACTTTTGAGGAGGCTCATCATTGGAATATACAACCCAAGTTCTATAATGAAAATTCCCCACATAGTTATACTAGTAAAACACGAAAACTCTCTCTCATGGAGTATAGGTGCTAAACATGAGCACAAATGATGACTATGAAACTGCAGGTGCTAAACATGAGCACAAGTGTGGATAAAGGATAGTAATGTTGCCCCCTCTCTCTTTATTTCTTTCTTTTTTTCATTTTTTCTTTTCTATTTTTTTCTTTTTCTGTTTCTCTTTTCGATGGCCTCCATGGCTCTTTTCACTTTTCTCTCCCTCACTGTAGGGGCAACATCCTAATATGATAAGACACTTTTTGGTACAAATAACTCATAATGAACAAAACATGATGTATGGAACTGAGTGCCTCTGCCAGTGTAGCAGGATGTGCAATGATCTAGCGTAACATGGGTAAAACCACACATCAGCTGTATAAATCATGCAAAGCAATATATAACAATGATGAATGACAACAAGTCATGTAATGTAAGATGGAAGTTGCATGACAATATATCTCGAAACAGCTATGGAAATGCTGTGATAGGTAGTTATGGTGGCTGTTTTGAGGAAGATGTTTGGCTTATGTGTTGGAGAACAAGAGGAAGTTCTCCCACGGAGTTTAGATGTACTGGCGAAGTATGCACAACTCTCAATGTGAGCAGAAGGCAATGCACAACACCGAAGAGGCTAGCAAAATTTGGATGGTGGAAGTGCCAAAAACCGTAGCTCAACATTAGTCAAAAAGAGCTCACAAGCTTATTGCAAACAACTAGCAGGTTCAACATTAAGAGCATGATTAAATTTACTCCAAGGAGGGCCGTTCACGACGGCACAAGTACCCCGTTAGATCCCTCGACCTTAGCACGCAACTATGTGATTACGAATTACTTTTCAGACATGAACAGCTATCAAGACCAACTACACCTTCAACAATTTTAGTAGAGTTTGTAATACGGTACAAGCTTTAATAACACAACCACTAATAAATTTTAACTTAAGTAACCAGCAAGCATTAACATCTAATTTCTTAATATCTCAAAACATTTGCAAGGAATCAAGTTATCAAAGTTCAATGATCTACAAGACTATGCAAATTTTCCGTTATACAACTACCACACACTTAGCATTTTCTGTTCCAACCAGACGTCAATCAACTTATTTAAACAACTCTCCAAACAAATCTAAGTGAAACAAGAGAGTACTTTCTACAAAAGAACTAATAGCTCTGAACAAGAGGTACATGAAAAAACGAGAGCTAGAAGCTAACAAAACATAAACAGAATACTCAACAGATATAAGTGAAGAACAAGAGTATTCTAAGAAAAAGCGGAGCGTGTCTCTCTCCCACACAAGAATGCTAGGATCCAACTTAGTTATGATCAGAAAACAAAACAAAAACAAAACAGAAAATAAAAACACACAAACGCTCCAAGAACAACACACAACATGTGAAGCAATAAAAATATATTCTCACTAGAGATGACCTGATATATGCAGGATCTTTGGGCATCCCCAAGCTTCGACGCTAGAGTCTTCTTGATATATGCAGGGGAGAACCATGGGAGCTTCCCCAAGCTTATGCTTTACTCTCTTCTTGATCTTCTTGTATCATCCTCCTCTCTTGATACTTGAAAACTTCCTTCACACAAAGACAACTCATAGACTTCATTAGAGGGGTTAGTACATAAAAATATAAGCTCACTTGGTTCTGTAAAGACACATTGCATAATTTCATTTTAAACATTAGCTACTGTTACTAAGCAAGATCCTGGTCTCCCCCCGAAGAACGTAAATCAATATTTGAAAAAGAGATAATGCAAAAAAAAAAACAGAATCTGTTAAAACCAGAACAGTCCATAAGGTGAATTTTTTCGAGCTACTTCCATTGTTCAAATCAGAAAACGGTTAACTAACGAAAGATAGATATAAAGCTCAGGCTTCTGCTAAAAATTTTGCAGATTAAGATCACGTTCTGTGATTTTTTGATTTTCGTACAGTAAAGAACAGAAATCTGTTTCTGGACAGCAAACCAAACTTTAACACTTTCTTGCATTAGAGGCTTTTCTTGGCACAAAAACAAAACAAAAAGGATACAAAGGAGTTGTTACAGAAGTAAGCAACATCCTTGACTAATAAAAACTGAAAACAAAAGATAATGGGTTGCCTCCCAAAAGCGCTTTCTTTAATGCCTTTTAGCTAGGCTAGAAGATTTTAATGATGCTCTCATAAGAATAAGAGTTGAAAAACAAAAGAGAGCATCAAGAGGCAAATATCAAACAATTTAAGTCTAACCCACTTCTATGCAAATGAATCTTGTAATAAAATAAATTATTTAAGCATAAAGCAACTAGCATAGGAAGATGAAACAAATGCAACTTCAAAACTTTCAACATAAAGAGAGGTGTTGTAGTGACTTGGAAACTTTTACAACCATATTTTCTCTCTCATAATAACTTTCAGTAGCATCATGAACAAACTCAACAATATAACTATCACATAAATCATGCTTTTCTACAAACACATAGTTTTTATTAAGCTCAAAAACAGTGGGGTCATTAAACCCGCTTTTGACAATAGCAGTATAATTAATATCATCAGGCAATATAGGACCATCATCAAGAGCATTATCATATATAACAGTAGGGAGAACATTTTTTACTTTCTGTTATTTCTTGTTTTTCTTGAGTCAAGGAATTTGTTACTTCAAATTTATCAAAAGGAGATATTTCAATAGAATCATAACATTCAACAATATAGCATTCTTCCTCCTAGGTAGGCATGGAGGGTAATCATATAATGTAAGAGTTAAAGAGTTACTATCATTAGAAGGTAGATCCTCCTTCTGTTCATCACTCTCTTCCTCTTTTTCATCCAATGAGCTTTCAGTTTCAGCAATTTCTTCTTCCATAGGTTCCTGCAAGACATCAATTTCTTATTTTGGAGGATAAGTTTTCTCAAGAAATTCAGTAATATAACGATCATCAAGTAATATTCAAGCAATATCCAAGTATAGCAAAATTCTCAGATTTATAAGGAGCATCATAGTATTCTTAAGCAAAGCAGTAATTTCATAGGCACCCTTAAAAACAACAAATTCTTCAATTTGTTCAAGATTATCAAAGTCATAGTTTCCTTTGACATAAGAAGCCAAGGTCTCATCATCATTATAATCGCACTGGAAAGGGAGGTGTTTATGCCTCCTACAGCAAAAAGATTCATTAAAGCACCACGATTCATCATATGTAGAGCATAAGTTTCTAGCAAGACTTTTCAATTTATCTATTTGTTCCCATAAATATTTCCCTTTTTGCGACAAGCGGTATTCCTTATAATATTTTTGTTAATCCTCTGTGAACCCACCTTGCCAATATAAACTAGTTTCAAAGAAGTTAACCATAGATAGCAAATAAAGAACTAGACATAATAACAAGAATAACAGAAAAATACTATTTGCTAAAATTTTAATTTTTTTTGTGGTTTTTGATTTTTAGAGCAAACAAGATAAAATAAAAATAATACAAGCAAGACGAAAACAAAGTAATGAGATTGGTGGCGTGTAACTCCCCTTGCTGTAGCTTCCAATTCCCCGGCAACGGCGCCACAAAATATGCTTGATGACGTGGAAACACATGTTCGTTGGGAACCCCAAGAGGAAGGTATGAAGTAGTGCAGCAGCAATTTTCCCTTGAAATCTACCAAGGTTATCAAACCAGTAGGAATTGGAAGAGCTTCAACACGGTGTCAGTGGCGCCGTTACGATCACTGACGCGGACCTGCACACAACACAATCAAAGTACTTTGCCCCAACAAAATAGGAAGGTTGTCAATCTCCCCGGCTTGCTGAATACAAAGGATTAAACGTATGGTGTGGAAAGTAATGATGAGTGCAAAAAGAACAACGAGGAAATAAATGCAGAGCATGGTGGAAACGGTGTTTTTATCAGTGTGTAATAAAGGACCGGGATCCACAGTTCACTAGTGGTGTCTCTCCATAAAACAGATAAATATGTTGGGTAAACAAATTATAGCTGGGCAATTGACAAAGTGCAAACGCATGACAAGATATCATAAGAACATGTTCATTGTTAGATCTATTGGGCATTACATCAATATACATAGACCGCTTACTAGCTGCATCTATGACTAATAATCCACCCCCGGGATAGCTTCCGTGTCTCCCGTGAGTATTAAGTTGCAAGCAACAGATAAAAACATTAAGCAAAGTATGTAATGTAAACAATGCATATGACATATAGACACAACAAAGTTGTTTTCTCCCTAGTGGCAACATCACATCTACAGCCTTAGTCGTTTCTGTCATCTCGAGCCCAGGCTTCTAGAGGCATGAACCCACTATCTAGCATAAATACCCCTCTTGTAGTCATTACCATCTACTTGGCCAAAGCATCTACTAACAACGGAGAGCATGCAGGAACATAGATAAAACAAGGATATAAATAGATGAACAAACTTGATGATAACTTCACAATTCATCGGATCCCAGCAAACACAACATATAGCATTACATAAAGATGATCTTGATCATGTCAGGCAGCTCACAAGATCTAAACATGATAGCACAATTAAGGTGGAGAGACTACCAACTAGCTACTGCTATGGACCCGTAGTCCCGTGAAGAACTACTCACGCATCACTCCGGAGGCAGGCATGGTGATGAAGAGCCCTCCGGTGATGATTTCTCCTCCGGCGGGGTGCCGTGAAGAACTCTAGAACCCACCCGAACTAGGGTTGACGACGACGGCGGCGACGGAACTTTTCGTGGATTTCTGATCGGGTATTTAGGGTTCCCGAATAGATGTAATTTATAGGCGAAACAGGGGCGCCAGGGGGGCACCAGGTGGGCCAGGCGGGGTGGCGGCGCGGGGCCACCCCTGGCCGCGCCGTGGGCCCGCCTCCTCACCTGGGCTGCCTCCTGGGCTTCTCCTTCGGACTGGTGCTTCGTTCCCGTGCAGAAATAAATCAGGTAAATTGGCGTGCCTTTTGGAGAATATTTCCAGAAGAGAATTTCTGAAACAAAAAGACAGCGGAAAACAGGAACTGGCACTGTGGCATCTTGTTAATAGGTTAGTCCCAGAAAATGCATAAAAATGATATAAAGTGTAAATAAAACAGGTGGTATTTAATATATAACACGCATGGAACATCAAAAATTATAGATACGTTTTGGACGTATCACATACCTTGCAAGGCAGCCTAGTGGGACACGGTTTATTGATGTATTTTAGAGGTAGAGGGCATAACATCATAAATTATTAAACTTTCAGAATGTTAAATAAATTAAATAAAATGATTGATTTCCTTTGAGCGTGTTGAATTTATTTTAAAAAGTTTAACCTAGGTTTAAAACTTTATATAGGAGAGGATTAACATGACTATCCAAATTACAAATCATTGTTTGGAATTTAAACAAAACCAACTTTCTTATGTTTGACTTGGTTTCAACCACATGCAATTGAGCGCCATTTAAAATATTTTTTCAACTATTTTTGAAATATTTATGAGAGGTAATAATATGACCTTTCCAAATACGGTGGAATAATATTTTAATATGTCTGATGTGACTCATGATGATTTTATTTGACTTTTGGAACATTTCAAATGTTTTCCCTCTTACTTATGTTTCCAAAATAGAGGAAATAATTATGACATTTCCAAATATAAGAAAGATGTATAGAAAATATATTTTTCATATTATTAGAACCGTAATTCTTATGTTTGGATTTTTCGGAGACAAAATAGGATTTAGTAAACCCTTCTAATTTTTGGGGATTTATTAAATACCTTTAAGCATTTTCCAAAAAGAAAGATTTTATAAAAAACTATGTTTAGGTGGAGACTAATTTTCTAAGCCCGATATATATATGTCGGGGGGCTACCCCCAGGTAGGGTAAGTTGCGGTATAAAGAGCTCTAAAGACTGGACCGGGTCAAGGTCAAACCGGGTCAACCAAGTCCCGGAGGGACCAATGCATGGTGTAATTACAAACCGGCTTATGACAGCCGGGTCACGTAGGCCGGGTCATGTTAGCTGAGTCACCTTAACCGACATACCAACGTCGGTCTACTCTTGTTTATTCTCATGTGCAGGAAAGAGACAAAGAGGATCCGGCATAACCTTGCCGGGTCAAAGAAGGGAATCCGACATACCCATGTCGGGTTAAGGAGAGAAGAAACTTTACCTCAGATAGGAAGTCAAGGCTTTTGTCTTTTGGCCTGGCAGAGGAGCACGCCTGGCCGGAGAACCCGGAGCCTGGCAGACCGACATCCCGGGATGGGACAGCCCGGATAAGCTGGGACAAGACAGAAAGGGTCCTGTCATGGCAGAGATGACCCGAGATCCCGGAGGCGCGGGTCTCCTGCAGGAATCCCGGAGATCTCTGCAGGAGCACGTGAAGCCACCGTGGAGGAGAGAGCCGTTGTCACCAGGACAGCTATAAGTACCCCTGTACCTCCTCCTGCGTGAGGGACGGAAGAGGAGAGAACTCATTTGCCCCCTTTGTGCTTAGCTTCATCTTCTACCTCGTACCACTTCCATAGTCTAGCAATACAGCTCAAGGAGCAGATCTTGTACTTGTGCTTGTGCTTCACCCATATACATCGAGAGGGCAGGAGTAGGGGTGTTACCTCCTCACGAGGGCCCCGAACCTGGGTAAATCGTGTGTGTGCTTGTGTGTTCTTGGTTCGATGTTCGTCCGTGCGCGCTTCTCAGCGTGCAAGCCCTCCCCGGATACCTCCAGCGTCCTATCGGCCCCACACTTAGCCATACCTATGGCATCTGCCGTGACACCACCACGACAGTTGGCGCCCACCGTGGGGCAGCAGCGGCGCTGGCTGGAGTCTTCATCCGGACGGGTTCCATCACCACCTCCGGCGAGCGTGTGCTCAGCGGGTTGGTGTGCAAGCTCGGCGACATGCACTTCGTCAGCGACAACGCCGGTTGCTTCGGCGGCAGGCCTCTCCCGGCTAACGGCTGCCTCATCGCCTTCGGCTCCCTCCACACCTACGTCGCCACCGAGCTCGTCTGCAAGTACCCCGCGCGGGTGCTGGAGGCAGAAGATCCTCCTGCTCTCTGTGCGGCTCGCGGTCGGCGCATCACTCGCCCCGAGAGCTGCGCAGAGGTCATGATGACCGGACTGCGCTGGAGCTGGTCTGGAGGATGATGCCTCGACTCCGGAAAATCGGCTAGGACGGCTAGGCCACCCCTGGAGAGGGTGACCCGGGAGCAGGGCGGCACGTCCGAGGTCAGGCCTCTTCCTCTGGATAAGGTGATCGAAAGACTCGCTGTTCCCATAGTTCCTGGTACGGGTATAGCCCTGACCGAGGAAGAGTTAGAGCAGCAGCGCAAGGACCTGCATGCTGAGGCCTTGGAAATGGCCAAGACTAGAGAAGAGTTTGATAGATCATGCGTGAGTATAACAAGGCTCATGGCCTTGATGCTGCTCGCATGGCTGATGTGCGTAAGAGAGGCAAAGGCCTCAATGTAGAGATGGCTAGGGATGGTAGGGCCGGTCAAGTGCGACTCGGGTAACGGCTGCAAAGCCGAATTATAGCTCTCCTGCCAAGACCCTTAGAGCTGCAGAGGCAGCAAGAGCTGAGCTAGCCGGTTTAACCGGCGAAGCTTACCGCAAGCAGCAAGCGAGAGTGAATGAGTTGGTGGCAATAGCCAACCGACAGAATGAGGCATGTTTGAAGGGCAACACCATGGCTGGGGGTTCCCAGATTGTACACTCGGCTAAGGCCGGCAGTCAGAGGTCCAAAGGTCAAGCTTCTTCGCCGCATCCGAGTAGAGATCGTAACCCGAGTGTAAACTCGGGAAAGAACAAGCAGATCCAGACCTACAACCCGGACTATGCTGAAAGCAGATGGCCGGGCAGAACGGTGCAGGCCGGGCTAGGAGTAACCCGGCTCAGGGAAATCCGGGTCAGGGGAATCCAATCCAGCTGGCCGAGGTCAACCACCTCGGTATCCGACTCAAAACCATGGTCAGCAACACCAGAATGTTGCGCATGTTCAGGAACCGCAAGGTGTTGACCAGAGGAACAACCGATATGATGATGGCAATTCGGCTCTGGAGAGAGCCGGATATCAGAGATATGATAATGCACTGGGAGGGTTAGGACCGCGCATGTTGGCGCCGGGTGATGCACGCATCAAGTTGGACAGGCTCCATTGGTCCGAGATACTGGAAGAGCAGGGCCCACCTGGACCTAATGCTTCGGGCCCCGAATCATGGGGGAGCCATCAGTGCCGCACTTTCAGTTGCCCCGAGGTTCGAAGACCTATGATGGTAACTCCAAGCCAGAGGACTGGCTGTCGGATTATCTCTCGGCAGTAAATGTGGCCGGAGGAAACCGCCGGTGGGCTGTGGTACATACCTCAGATGTTGGAAGGACCAGCCCGAATTTGGTTGAACAATCTGAGTGAGGGCAGTGTCAACTGCTGGCTGGATTTTGAAGAAGCCTTTGTGAGTAACTTCTCTAGCACATACAAGAGGCCGAATCGGCCACAGCAGTTGGCTATGTGTGTGCAGAGGCAGAATGAGACTGACCGAGACTACTTGACTCGGTGGAGTACAGTGCGCAATTCCTGCGAAGGAGTTGTGGAGGCGCAGGCCATTTCATGGTTTGCCCAGGGATGCCGACATGGCTCCATGCTGTGGCAAAGGTTACAAAGGGAGATGCCGCCACTTGGCCGAGACAATTCGGATTGCAGACAGTTATGCACTTGGAGATCCAATGCAGCCTCTGCTCAACGCGGCTGAGCCGAGTCGACGAAACCCGGGTAACAGCAGATCCGGACAGTTCGGGCCTAATGATAGCCAGAACTTTGGACACAAGAGAAGGGAAGATCGGCCGGATCTTCGGTACGGGTCAAACATGGTTGCTGCGGTAGATCAAGAGCAACCGAATGCTGGTAGCAGCCAGAGGCCGAAGAACAATGGCCCACCTTGGGCCAGAACCAAGAGGAAAGAAGCCCTGGCCAAGATGCACAATGCCTGCCACTTATGAGGCAATGCTGGATGGACCATGCAGATACCACACCAATGATAAGCGTGGGCCGCACATCACTCGACTCGGCAATGCAGTTGGTACCATAGGACCTTGAGGGAAGGAGCTGGATCCGGAGGAACCAGAGGGTGGTCCTCCGAGGCCGCCACGAAACCTCAGCAGCGTGTTGCGCTAACCGGGCAAACAACACTCCGGTGAACCGGCCGAATCAACAGCAGCAACAGAGGCCGAATGATAACAGGAGGGAACCGAATGATGTGAATCAGGTGAACCACGGAGGCAACTATGGCAATGCCGGCCCTAATCGCCAGAATGAGTATCATGAAGCTCATCATAGTTATGTGGTGTTCGTGACCGAGGCAACTGACAAAAAGAGTCGGGCGGCGCCAGATGGAGGTCAATGCTGTTATGCCGGCTGTGCCAAAATATATGCACTGGTCGGATCAGGAGATTACCTGGGGGATAAAAGATCACCCCCGAATCATGCCAACCCCAGGAGGTTATGCTCTGGTGGTGGACCCAACATTTATTGGGCCCAACCAGAATGTCAGATTCAGCAAGGTTCTGATTGACAATGGCAGCAGCATCAACATCATGTACCGAGATACAATGGTGAAGTTGGGTATTACTGCCAACATGTTGTTACCAACCGACACAACTTTTCATGGTATAGTGCCTGGTGTCTCATGTGCACCTATGGGTAAAATGTGGATTGATGTATGTCTCGGCACCAAGGAGAACTCCAGGACCGAGACTGTCCTGTTCGAGATAGTAGACCTCGAAAGTCCATACCATGCTCTACTCGGCAGGCCAACTCTGGCCAAGTTCATGATATCCACCCACATGGCTTACCTGAAGATGAAGCTGCCAGGACCGAATGGTATCATTACCATTGCGGGTAACTACAAGAGCTCCATCGAGTGTGCCTCGGCTGGCTCTAACTTGGCCGAGTCTCTGATCATAGCTGCTGAGAAGAAAAAGATGAAGCAGGTGGTGGCCATGGCTCAAGCTGCGCAACTCGGCATGCCGGGAATGGCCACATGGAGCAAAATGCGGCGTTCGAGGCGCCCAAGGAGACCAAGAAGATCACTATTGACCCGGAGCACCCGAGCGCAAGGCTATCATAGGGAGGGTTAACGGAGAAATAGGAAGGCGAGCTCATCCAATTCCTCCGTGAGAACCGAGACATCTTTGCATGGTCGAATCATGACCTGGAAGGTGTTCCGAGGGAGTTGGCTGAGCACTCATTATTTGTGAGGCCCGAGATGAAGCCCGTGAAGCAGCCGATGCGGCGACTTTCGGACGAGAGAAGGCAAGTGATACAAGATGAGCTGACCCGGCTACTGGCAGCCGGATTCATCATGGAGGTACTGCACCCGGACTGGTTGTCTAACCCGGTCCTGGTAGAGAAAAAAAGGATGACCCAAATGTAGCCAAAGTGTGGCGTATGTGTATTGATTACACGAACCTGAACAAAGCATGTCCTAAGGATCCATTCCCGCTGCCTCGGATAGATCAAGTGATCGATTCCACAGCCGGGTGTGAGCTGTTATCCTTTGTAGATGCTTACTCTGGTTTTCACCAGATACCGTTAAATCCGGATGATCAAATGAAAACTGCATTTATCACCCCGTATGGGGCTTATTGCTATCGTGTCATGACATTCGGTTTGAGAAATGCCGGTGCTACTTATCAAAGGTGTATGCAAAAATGTTTGCAGAATCAAATAGGAAAAAATGTGCAGGTGTATGTCGATGACATAGTCATTAAAACTAAAGAGAAATCAACCTTGATCGATGATCTAAGAGAAACATTCGCAAATTGAGAAAATACCGGATGAAACTTAACCCGGATAAATGTACATTTGGTGTACCAGCAGGAAAATTACTCGGTTTCCTTGTATCTAGCCGAGGTATCGAAGCTAATCCGGTAAAGATTCGGGCTATTGAGAATATGAGGTTGCCTCAAAATCTTAAAGATGTGCAAAAATTTACTGGTTGTCTTGCATCCCTAAGCCGGTTTGTAAGCCGGTTAGGAGAAAAGGCCTTGCCCTTGTATCAATTGATGAAAAGAACCAATAACTTTGTGTGGACTCCACAGGCAAATGCGGCTTTTGCCGAGTTAAAAAAGATGTTGGTCACTGCTCCGATACTTGCTTCCCCACTGCCCAAAGAGCCGATGTTGCTCTATATTGCAGCCACAAACCGAGTTGTGAGTGCTGTAGTAGTGGTGGAGCGGGAAGAAGATGGCAAAACCGTGCAGAGGCCGGTGTATTATCTGAGTGAGGTGATATCGACATCCAAGCAGAATTACCCTCATTACCAGAAGATGGTGTATGGTGTCTATATGGCAGCCAAGAAGTTGAAGCACTACTTTCAAGAGCATCCAATAAGGGTGGTGTGTGAAGCTCCTATCTCGGAGATCATCGGATGCAAAGATGCAAATGGCCGAGTTGCCAAATGGGCAATCGAGTTATCCCCTTACACTCCACAGTATGAGAGAAGAGATGCAATCAAATCTCAGGCACTGCCGGATTTCCTTGTGGATTGGGCCGAGATGCAGTATGAGCCACCAGCCCATGACCCGAATTACTGGACAATGCATTTTGATGGATCCAAGACAAAGATTGGTTTGGGTGCCGGAGTAGTTCTTACCTCACCAAAGAAGGATCAACTGAGATATGTGCTGCAAATTCATTTCACCGCATCCAATAATGTAGCCGAGTATGAGGCACTCATCCATGGGCTTAATGTGGCCAAGGAAGTGGGATTCGCCGAATTGAGTGCTTCGGTGATTCGGCTCTGGTTATACATCAAACCTCGGGAAATTGGGATGCAGTGGATGCCAACATGGCATCATATCGATTTCATGTCCAGAAAATTTCGGGATTTTTTGAAGGATGCGAGTACACACATATACCTCGGGCAGAGAATGAAGCTGCCGATGTACTATCCAAACTCGGTTCATCCAGAGATCCAATTCCACCCGGAATAGCTTTGGAGCATTTGAGAAAGCCGTCCATTAAGCCATCGCCAGAATCCGAATCAATTTATATCCCGCCGATGCCAAAGTCAGATGCAGTTCCAATGGATGTTGATGTCGGTTATGTCGGGGATAACTCGGGGACTGCCAAGCAGAACCCGGGGACTGACGAGGAAATGTCGGACGAGCCAGTAGATGCTGAGCCAATGGATGTAGATATGCCAGTGTTTCCTGTAAGACCTGTCCCGGAGTGGGCACAACCTATAATGACATATCTTGTTGATGGGAGCCTGCCGGATGATAGAACCGAGTCTAGGCAAGTGTTGAGAAGAGCAAAAGCATACACCATCATCAATAAGGAGTTATACAAGAGAAGCACAACCACAGTGCTGCAGAGGTGTGTTGACCCGGCAGAAGGAGAAGAAATGCTCCTAGAGATTCATCAAGGGAGTGTGGACATCATGCCTGCTCAAGAGCCTTGGTGGCCAAAGTATTTCGGCATGGGTTCTACTGGCCCACTGCTTTGCAACAAGCCGAAGACATAGTCAGAAAGTGTGAAGGATGTCAGAGATTTGCAAAAAAGATTCACATGCCAGCCTCGGCACTCAAGACAATTCCAATCACTTGGCCTTTTGCTGTTTGGTGCCTTGACATGGTGGGAGAATTCAAGCCAGCCCGAGGTAACATGACTCATATACTGGTGATGGTGGACAAATTCACCAATGGATAGAGGTAAAGCCAATCCGGAAATGTGATGGACATACAGCAGTGACTTTCTTGAAGGACATAATTCTGAGATATGGTTATCCACACAGTATCATCACAGATAATGGAACCAACTTTGCTGTGGGAGAATTTGCTCGGTTTTGTGCCGAGAAGAGAATTAAGCTGGATAGCTGCAGTTGCACACCCACAGGCCAATGGGATGGTAGAAAGATCAAATGCCTTGGTACTAGATGGCATCAAGGCTCGGTTAATTGCACCATTGTTACGCACTCCGGGTTGTTGGATAGATGAGCTCCCAGCAGTATTATGGGGTCTCAGGACCACACCGAATCGATCGACTGGCTACACACCATTCTTCTGGTTTATGGAGCAGAAGCTGTTCTGCCAACCGACATACAATATGATGCACCGAGAGTGACAATGTACACTGAAACCGAGGCAAAAGAAGCCCGGGAAGATGGTGTTGACCTACTTGAAGAGGCCCGAGAGCTGGCCTTATCTCGGTCAGCAATATACCAGCAAAATCTCCGACGCTATCATAGCCGGAAGATCAGCCCTCGGGTGTTCCAAGAGGGAGATTTGGTACTGAGGCTGGTGCAACGCACTGCAGGCCGACATAAGTTGACACCTCCATGGGAGGGACCGTTCATTGTGAGCAAGGCTCTGCACAATGATCATACTATCTTATAGATGCACAGGAACCGATGAAGCACAGGATGGACAAATCCGGAGAGGAAACCAAGCGTCCATGGAATATAGCTCTACTCCGACCCTTTTACTCATAAAGGGCGCAGTGTATGTATCTCGGTTTCTATATGAATGAAATGTCGGCACCCCGAATCAAAACTCGGGGACTGCCTCGTCTATATGCTTGTGTTATCTTTGTTTTTTCATTTATGTTTTTCCTATGCCGAATGATTTGAAGCCTTGCCTCGAAGTTCAAAGTACTGTATGCTATCTTATTGTGATCTTGTGACTCGACTGACAAACGCCAAAAAGGCAGTCAAGAGCTGAGGTGATGGTTCGTAGTGAACATGAAAATGAACTCGGAGACTCGGCCAAAAATGATTCGGCATAGCTTGTTTACTAACCCTGTTTTTCATATTTGTTTATGTCGGATGACTTTAAACCCCAACTCGAATGTTATGAAGTATTGTATGCTATAATTCCTATCTTGTGACTCGACTGTCGAACGCCTAAATGGTAGACAAGAGCAAAGATTGACAAGTATAGTGAACAAGAAAATAAACTCGGGGACTCGGTTTAAATTGATCCAACATAAACCTCGTCTTGTTCGAATTAAGCAAAATAAAGTAGTCTCGGAGGAACTTAAAATGTATATTACATCTGCACCCGGCATTCCGGGGATTTAACAGTTTAAATTCATCTAAGTTAAGCAGCAGCTTCGGAGGAAGGAGCAGCTTCGGTTGCAGGGACAGACCCGGATGACGGAGGAACCTCGGTTGAAGGAGGAACCTCGGTTGCAGGAGCAGCTCGGTTGCAGGGACAGACCCGGATGACGGAGCAACCTCGGTTGAAGGAGGAGCCTCGGTTAGAGGAGTAGCTTTGGTCAGCGGAGTAGCAGACTCGGGGGCAGTCGGAGTGATCTTGCTGCTTGCTGAAGCGTCGGTAGCACTTTGATTGGCTATTGGAGATCTCGGCGGCAGACTGTTTCGCAGTCTTAGCCGAGGCATCAGGAGTTGACTCGGAGTCATCAAACTCAGAATCAGACGCACCGTATTCTTGCTCGGAGTCATCATTAACGTTGACTTCTTCTTCTTCTTCGTCTTCATCATCCGAGTAAACCACACCAGGTTCAACAGACCGAGTGTTGGCAAACCTGGCCATGAAGGTAGCAGCTTCCCCACGCCTCGCAATCAATGCCGGGTCAGTAGCCCATGGGGAGCCATCGCGTAGAGTACGCAGGGCGTCGAGGTTGATATCCTCATACCAAGACATCAGAAAGAGCAAGGCTGCGTCGGCCCCGGCACGAGCAGAAGAAGAGCTCCATTCCCTTAACCGAGTCTCGGTTTGTTGCAAGCATGTGGATAACTCGGCAATAGTCTTGACACTGGGGGATTCGGGCCACAAGACATGGTAGGCTCGGATACGGCATTAAGAAGCTCGACGCCGATGCTCCTCAAGGGAGAAATACGAGCTTTGAGTGCAATCAAGTGATCGTCAATATCCCAAGCTTCGGGTAGCGGAGCCCCAGATGCCTCGGCTCTACTAGCTCGGGCCTTCATCACAGTGTTGGCTGCTGCAGCTTGGCAGTGCTCAAAGTGTTCTGAGAGCAAATAGGCTGACGCCGAATCAAATGAGATACCAACACAACATTTCATGTCAGGAAGATATAAAGAAAAAGGATATGATTCAGGAAACTTACTATCCATTTCGGCATTGAGTTTGGTGAGCTCAGCCAGCCACTTGGCAGCATTTGCCTTGAGGGCATCCGACTCTTCTTTAGCTTTGGTAGCTTCAGCCTCGCATTCAGAAATGTGCGCTTGGATCTTCTGGTCACCTGCAGCACGCTTCTCCAGAGCCTTCTTCAATGTGTTCCTCTCCTTCTTCAGCTCGGCCTTCTCTTTCTCGACCCGGTCAAGATCCCGCTGGAGCCGATTCACCTCGGATTTTTCTTCTTTAAGAGCACGCTGGTGCTCAATTTCCTTCTTCTTCATTTCCTCCTGCTGATTCTGGAAGGAGAGCTTAAGCGCCCGATGCTCCAAGGCTAGATTCTTGAAGATCCGGCTCCGAGTGTTGGTGCAATCCTGCCAAAAGGAAAGATGTTAGTGAGGGTAAAAAGAATCTTGGGGACTGGAGTCCGAGATTGATGAAAAGTACTGACAGAATTAAGCTAAAAAAATCTCGGGGACTGAGAGCCCGAGATTGATAAGATATCACACGAGTAAACTAGACATGAAACTCGGGGACTGGTCGTCCGAGTTTAATGTAAGCTCATGCTGGGTAAACTCGACATGAGACTCGGGGACTGGGCGTCCTATTGTTTTTTATAAGTTAAGTTTAATGATCAAGTTTTTGAAGATTCGCGCCGAGTTACCTATTACTCGGACGAGTATCAGTTACTCAACCCGAATCTCGGGGACTGTGGATAGTGTCACTATTGATCATTGTGAAGTAAGTGCTAAGTTCTGAGAAGTTTACCTCGACAACCCGGCTAGCCTGAAGGGCCGAGACCTGCATAGAGTGCAGGGATTGTGCAACCAGGCCGGGGCCAACCGGGTGTGGATTCCCCGGAGTAGAAGAAACTTCGCTGGGGTCCGCGGCGTTCCAATCCATCACATACTGTCCAACCGAGCCGAGGCTGTTATCACTCGGAGTGCGAAGACTCGGAAGAACATGGCTGTTGACCCGGGGGCGGGAAATCATCTCGAAGAGGTCTTGGTACGCCCGGTTTGCTGTTGGAGTCACAGTAATTTACCTGCTCTGGTCGGTTGAAGGTTGGCCAGAGGCTTGCTGAGTCGGCACAGTTGGACGTGGTGGTGCCGGAGTATGGACCGGTACTGGGGGCTGCTGCTGCTGTTTCTGCTGTTTCTCTTGTTGCAGCTTTTGCTGTTTCTCTTGTTGCTGTTTCTGGTCCTTCTCCTTCTGCTGCTGCTGCTTCTGCTGTTGCTGCTGTTGCTTCAACTGTTGCTGTTGCTTGTTACGCTGATGCTGTGCGCGAGGTGAGGGTCGGGAATCCGACTTAGACGAGGTCTTAGTCGGAGTCTTGACCCGCTGTTTCCAAGTCCTTAAGAGGAGACAGGGGAGAGTTGTCTCGGCCCGGAGCCGAGGTTTGCCCAAGGCTTTGGCCTTCTCCCAGATCCGAATCAAGATTCGGCGGCAGAATGTCGGCCGAGGTAGCGTGCACCGGGGAAGGGATTGCCCTCCGGGGCTGCTAATCCGGTGTTGGCCGCCAGAGGTGGCGATGAAGGAACAGGAGATAAAATAGAACTGTGGGTCTGTTTTGCGGCGATGGGATCGCTGCATAAACCGAGGTAAAGTGTTAACTCGGGCGAGGTTAATTTCGGTTAAAGGAAAGAAGGAAAGCAAGAAAGTTATACGAAGTTTATCTTACCCCTTGCTGGTTGGTAGGACCTTAGCCTTACGCTTGGAAACGACCTTCTTGGCCTTCTTAGCCGGAGGAGCCGCTGACCCGGACGCACCGGAGCGTTTCCGGGATGTGCCTTGGGCACCCGGATTGGCTGTAGCAGGAGGTGCAGACCATGAAATAGGAATAGCGTCAATGGGATCTAGGATTTGACAATCGTCATCTTCGTCGTCTGACAAGTCTTGAACGAAGACACGGGCGGATGGCTTACCCGAGGTAGAAGCCTTGGCACGAGGAACCGGCATATAATCCTCGTTGTCCGGATCTTCGGTCTCCTCGGGTCGCTCACGGCGATCTTTTGACCACTTCCTGGTTTTCAGGTCCCTGTCTTCAGTGATTTGTCGAGTAAACAGCTGCAGGAAAAGCGAAGTAGATTCGGATTAGTCAGATGGTGCATCACCGAGATAAAAGTAGCCTCGGAAGGCAGAGTTATGTCAGTTCAAAGGTGATAAACTAACCGGAGGCGGAAGCCGGGATCGCTCATACGGCTCTACACCCCATTGCCAATTGTCCTCCATCTCGGTCTGGGCGATGGCCTTGACCCGTCTCCTAACTTGGGGGTGGGTGAGATCATGGGTGCTGACCCGGATAGGGTCCAGCAAACCACTCATGTGGCAAAGCTTGTGCACGCGCTGCTGAAGAGGGTTGACTCGGCGCATGACGAAAGTCCTCAAGAGGTCGTCTGCACACAACTTCTTTTCCAGCAGACCCTCAAGGGTTTGGTGGATCAGTTGAACCTCAGGAATGGTGTCCTGCGGGTCATAGTTCCAGTTTAACTCGGCTGTGGGGGGAGTGATGTTGAACTCCGGAAGGTTGAGAACATCCTGCTTTGCTGGGCTCTTCACATAGAAAAAGGACCTTTGCCACTTCCGGCAAGATTCTAAGCCGGTAATCCGAGGAAAGATGGAGTGTTTCCTCGGAGTGATGCTAGCCGCTTCGCATGCGGTCATATCCTTCACGAACTCCTCTTATTCGGGATGGTTTGCTTCCGGAGGCGGAAGTACTTGGCCCAGGCAGCAACAGTGGGCCAGAGGCCAAGATACCCCTCGGTGAAGGAGGTAAAAGCTGATAGAGATGTAATGGCGTTGGCAGGGAGATGGTGAGGTTGTAGGCCAAAGAAGTCGAGAAAGTCCCGGTAGAAGGGGCTAGCTGGAGTCCAAACCCACGCTGAAAGTGCGCAAGGAAGACCACTCGTTCACCCGATTCTAGAACCGGTTCGAGTTCCGATCCCGGAAGCCGGCATATAGCCTCGGCCGTAATACGCCGGGTCTTGAGCAACCAATCGAGATCATCTTGTACTACGTCGGATCCCTCCCATCCACCTCGGTTGCTGGGTGCCGCCGATGACTCGGCCGGGTCAGGAGTACTACGGCCTGACATCTCAGGACCAAACCTGCAAAAAGTATAAATACAACCGAGATAAGTAACTCGGAGTTATGAATCTAGAATCGGAACAAATGACCCGGAGAAACAATACAAATGACTCGGAAGTCGAGGCAAATGACCCGGAAGAGCCGTGCAACTAACTCAGGGATAACCGAATTAAGTGATTCGAAAAGATGAGTCGGGTAAAAAGTTATAAACTTGAGTTTGCATGAATCTGTGAGCAAGCAAGATCTACCGAGCAAGTAAAAAAGAAAGTGAAACATGAGCCTAAGGCATGGAAGGATGAAACTATCAGGAGCCATGTCAGGATATCAGTGCGAGAAAGATCTAGAAACGGATCTAAGCAGTTTCATCTATGAGCAAACAAGGTTAATCCTAGCAAGTCTAATATTTGGAGATCTAGAACACCCTAAGGATGAACTATGAAGAACATGCTAGGAAAGAACACCTGAGAGAATTCATGAAGAAGATAGAGATCGGGGATCCATACCGGAATGCAGATCCCGCGGGAAGGAGTTTGGCGGCGGCGGCGCGGTCGATTCGGTCGTCGACGGCCACGAAGCGTTCCCGGCGTCGTGCGAGGGCGGAGTGTTCTTCGCGGCGGCGGCGGCGGCGGCGGCGGCGGAAGGGTTTTCGCGATGGAAAGGGGAGCGAAGGAGGAAGAAGGCCTCACCGTTCCTCTTCCCCCTATTTTATAGGCGCGGAGGCGTGCGGTTAGCGAAGCGGCCGGAGCAGTTCCCCAAAACCGCGCTCAGATCTGAGTGCGCACGAGCTGGCCGTGGTAATCGTCCCTTAGTGGGCATAGTGGTGGGCCCGCCATCATTGGCGCGGTTACCCAGGCGCCGCGCAGGGAGGTCAGGTGAAGTCAAAGGCTGGGATTGAAGTGACCGGACACGACACGTGTGACGTACGCGGCGTACGGTGCGCGGCGCGTGCAGAGGCGCTGTCGGCCGTACGCGCGAATCGAGGCAAACCGAGATATGAAAGTCGTGACTGGAACTCGGTGGAGTTAAGGAGAGTCTCGTTGTATCGGTTAGACCGATTTGAGGATGAAAGTCGGATAAGGTTGGTAATTTGACTCGGAGAAACTCGGCCAGACCGAGACATACTTGAGTCGGAAAGGCTGTTAGTTTGGTTTGTTTTGTTAAACCTGGCGTGGCCCTCCATTCGAGGTTGTAGGACCGCACCAGCTTCGAGGACTAATGTCGGGGGGCTACCCCCGGGTAGGGTAAGTTGTGGTATAAAGAGCTCTAAAGACTGGACCGGGTCAAGGTCAAACCGGGTCAACCAAGTCCCGGAGGGACCAAGGCATGGTGTAATTACAAACCGGCTTATGACAGCCGGGTCACGTAGGCCGGGTCATGTTAGCTGAGTCACCTTAACCGACATACCAACGTCGGTCTACTCTTGTTTATTCTCATGTGCAGGAAAGAGACGAAGAGGATCCGGCATAACCTTGCCGGGTCAAAGAAGGGAATCTGGTATACCCATGCCGGGTTAAGGGAGAGAAGAAACTTTACCTCGGATAGGAAGTCAAAGGCTTTTGTCTTTTGGCCTGGCAGAGGAGCACGCCTGGCCGGAGAACCCGGAGCCTGGCAGACCGACATCCCGGGATGGGACAGCCCGGATAAGCTGGGACAAGACAGAAAGGGTCCTGTCATGTCAGAGATGACCCGAGATCCCGGAGGCGCGGGTCTCCTGCAGGAATCCCGGAGATCTCTGCAGGAGCACGTGAAGCCACCGTGGAGGAGAGAGCCGTTGTCACCAGGACAGCTATAAGTACCCCTGTACCTCCTCCTGCGTGAGGGACGGAAGAGGAGAGAACTCATTTGCCCCCTTTGTGCTTAGCTTCATCTTCTACCTCGTACCACAACTCCATAGTCTAGCAATACAGCTCAAGGAGCAGATCTTGTACTTGTGCTTGTGCCTCACCCATATATATCGAGAGATAGGCAGGAGTAGGGGTGTTACCTCCTCACGAGGGCCCCGAACCTGGGTAAATCGCGTGTGTGTGCTTGTGTGTTCTTGGTTCGATGTTCGTCCGTGCGCGCTTCTCAGCGTGCAAGCCCTCCCCGGATACCTCCAGCGTCCTATCGGCCCCACACTTAGCCATACCTATGGCATCTGCCGTGACACCACCACGACAGTTGGCGCCCACCGTGGGGCAGGCAGCGGCGCTGGCTGGAGTCTTCATCCGGACGGGTTCCGTCACCACCTCCGGCGAGCGTGTGCTCAGCGGGTTGGTGTGCAAGCTCGGCGACATGCACTTCGTCAGCGACAACGCCGGTTGCTTCGGCGGCAGGCCTCTCCCGGCTAACGGAGGGAGTATTTTCATTTTGGATTAAGTATAGTTTTCATCCTCAAATATCACCCTATGGACAACATTCACCCTAAACTGCAAAACCGGATGATTTCAACCCTCCTCAAATGTATCAAACCGGATGAATAACCCCCTGATAGTGGTTTTTGTCGAATTTAGGTGGTTTTGAGTAGTATTTGGGCGGAATCTTCTTCAGTGGGAGGCGACGTCCCGTCGACAGCGAGGCGCCTGTAGTGACTTCATCAATCTCAAGACCCGACCGCCGGCTCAGTCTTTCGGAGGTGCTCATAGGGGTAGGGTGTGCGTGTGTGCGTTCATAGGGGTGAGTGTGTGTACGTGTATGTGAGCGTCTGCCTTGTAGTGTGTTTCGAAAAAAAAAGTATTTGGGCGCTTTTGGACATGGAACTGGTCGTTGAAGCCCGGCCCGAGGCCCGGCCCGAAAATCACGGCCTTGGGCCTGAAATTTAGGCCCGAATGCTGCGATGGGCTGGGCCTGGGCTTTGTGTTTTGGTCATTTCTGGAAGAGGTCCGATGGGCTTTGGTACTTTTTGGCCGGGCCGGGCTTGGGCCTCAGTTTTCTGTGTCAGGTATACCTGGCCGTGGGCCGGGCCGGGCCTAAAAAAGCCCACGGGTGAAATCCTAGGCCCAGGCCCATCCGACCTTCGGGCCTATATTTCAGGCCCAGGCCCTCCCATGATAGCAAAATCCCATCGGGCTTTCGGGCTTCGGGCCGGGTCTGTTCCTTAAAACGCCAATTTGCAAAGCCCAGGCCCAAGCCCATGCGACCTTCGGACCGAAATCTCAGGCCCAATCCCGCCCATGGATAAGCCCAGGTCGGCCCAGGCCCTGGAATTTCGGGCCGGGCCTGGGCTGGCCGGTCGGGCCTGGCTTCCCATGGCCAGGTATAGTGTCAGGCTTTTCTCGGCCCGGCCCGGCCCGAGACATGGCCAGGTATACTTGGCGGTGACCTTGTGAAGCTGTTAACACCGTTACAGACAGGTGGGCTCCCCGAAGCGCACCTCCAGGCGGTGCGACGGGAGCGCCCTGGACACCACCGCTGCGAAGATCTCCTTGTCCTCGTTTTTCGGGCCGTCGGGTATTGACGCGGGCGAGACGGCCACCGGCGAGCGGCATGAGCCATCGATGTCGTCCCCGGCGCCGTCGCCGTTGCTGCTGGTAGGGGTCTCGGACAGCGCGAAGTGCGCGCCGAAGAGTCTGAGGAGATAGACGACAGAGCCGAGCTGGCAGACCACGGTGACAAACTCGCGGCCGCCAAGGGGAAGCCTGAGGGGCGGTCCCGGTCGCTGCAGAGGCGGAGCAGGTCGCAGGAGGAGAGCACGAGCGAGACCATCCCGAGGCCGTTGGTGATCCGCATTGGGAGGGGCGCGGTGAGGGCCCGCCGCGCCGCCGTGATGCGGCCGCCGACCCGCCGCGCGTCCATCCTCCGAAACCGCCGGGCCGCCGTGCGCGGGGCTAGGGCGAGATCGCGGTTCAGGCGTGCGCTGGGGCGGAGCACCGCGCTGGGCATCAAGCAGGGCCTCATCAAGGGCACCCTGATCGGGAGCACGAGCATCATCTACGCGGTCTGGTCGTTCCTGTCCTATCCAAGCATCATCAAGCATGGCCTTGTGCACACACAATTCTTCCGCTTCGAAATCGAGTAAATGAGTGGGCGATGTCACACGGTCTACGCCCCTCCAACCAAGGCGAATCCCAAAATGGTGCCTTATGACCATTGCCAAGAGTGATCGTAGTGCACGCATAGAAGAGCTTGGTGTCATCACTCGTGCAAGGATTGCCATCCCAACCCAAAGCTTGGAGGAGTCCGTCCATTCATGCCAAAGCCACCGGAGACGCAAAGCCGACCCAAACTTCTCGGTGTCGAGGATCCCCAATCCTCCAAGATCGGTTGGGCGGCACACCTTTTTCCAATTGACCTTGCACTTGCCACCGGATACTTATCGGAAGCCGCCCAAAGGAACGAGCGCTCAATCTTGTTGATTTTTAGGATGAAACCGGGAGGCAATTTAAGAGAGGTGAGGTGGAAAATGGCTTGGGAGGCCAAGACCGACCTAACCAACTCTCTCCTCCCTGCCGGGTTAATGTACTTGCCCGCCCACATGGGGAATTTTCCTACCATCTTGTCCTCAAGGTGTTGTAGGTCGACCCTCTTAAGTTGCCAAACGGAGAGCGGTAGGCCAAGGTAGCGCATGGGGAAGCCGGTCCTAGTTGCCGGGAACGGTTGGAGCACGTCGTCCAAATCAATGGCACCACAACGGATAGGGACAACGTAAATTTTTTGCATGTTAGTGCACAATCCCGTGACCTCGCCAAAGGAAGTGAGTATGGACGCGAGCTTGGTGATTTCCTCCTTGATCGGTGCCACAAAAATGGCGGCATCGTCCGCGTAGAGAGAAGTCCTAAAGAAAGGACCACGTCCCGGAGACGGGAGAGGTCACCTCTTGCCGTAGCAAGCTCAAGGATTTGCTGCAGCGGGTCAATCGCAATGTCAAAGAGGAGCGGAGAGAGAGGGTCGCCTTGCCAAAGACCACGGCCATGCCGGATGGGGGAAGTAGGCACCCCATTTAGGAGAATCCTTGATGTGGAAGTGCGAAGAATGGCGGAGATCCAGTCACAAAACCGGTCCGGGAACCTAAGTCGACGGAGGCGGTCAATAAGGTAGTCCCAACGCACGGCATCGAACGCCTTCCGAATATCTAGCTTGAAGAGGAGGGTCGGGTCTTGTTGCAGTGTAGCCTCCTAGCGAAATTCCTCATGAACATGAAATTATCATGGATGCTTCTATTTTTAATAAAGGCGCTTTGAGCGGGGGAGATCAACGTGTTCATGTGAGGGGCGAGCCGGGTAGCCAAGACTTTAGCGGTGATTTTAGCAATGGCATGGATCAAGCTAATGGGCCGGTAGTCCGCAATGCACTCGGCTCCCTCCTTAGGAATGAGCACCACGTTGGCCGAGTTTAGCCAATGAAAGTTGTCGGAGTGGAGGTTGCCGAAGAGATGGATGACTCGCATGACGTCCATCTTGATAATGTCCCAAGTCGATCTAAAGAAAGCACCGGTGAAACCGTCGGGTCCCGAAGCCTTGTCCGCCGGCATTTGCATGAGAGCTCGATAGACCTCCTCTTCCGTGATAGGCACGTCTAGGTCTTGAAGATTTATGTTGGGTTGTGTAAACAAATCCCAATTGAAGTCAAGCTCACGTGGCGGACCCCTCCTCATAGCCGCATGGAAATGCTAATGCACAATTGCTTCCTTGTCTTCATGAGACGTGACCCAACCTTGATTGCGTCTAAGCCGGTGGATGTGATATTTTCTCCTTCTCGCGTTGGCCCGTAGATGGAAATATTTGGTGTTTGCATCTCCCTCCCTAATGTTGGTGACCCGGGAGCATTGTTTTTTCCTAGAGCGCTCCACCGCGAGACTTATAACTCTACGTTTGAGACGCGCACGGAGGTCTCTTTCACCCGGAGAAAGCTGCCTAAAGTCTTGGGCCTCATCAAGCCGCAATATGATAAGGTGTGCCATGTGCATTTGGACCTTGGCGTTGGAGAAGAAACCTTGACTCCATCGCCGCAATTTAGCTCCTGTTTTGTGAAGCTTATGGAAGAGAATTTGACATGGCTCTCGGTGAGACGTCTCAGCGTTCCAAGCCTCCGCTACCACCTCCTTGAAGCCCGGAAGGCATGTCCAAAAAATTTCAAAGCGGAAAGAGCGTGGACGGCGCGGTCCGGAGTCATCGGCAAGCAACAAAGGGCAATGGTCGGAAAGCGAGGAGGATAGGGCGTGTAGGATGTGCCGGCCAAAGTTTAGGTCCCAATCCGGGTTGCAAAAAGCACCGTCGATTCTAGACATGGTGGGAGTGGCTCGTTCATTTGACCATGTGAAGCGGCGATTTTGAAGATGAATAGCCTTGAGGTCGCAATTGTCAAGAGTTGCCCTAAACTTGTTCATCCACTTCTGTTGAAGTTGGTGTTGTTTTTATCCCTCGCTCTAAAGATCTGGTTAAAATCCCCGAGGACCAACCACATTTGTGCCCGGGGTAGGTTTCACCGCTACAAGGTCGGCAAAGAAGTCGTCTTTCCGTGAGGCAAGCGTTGGGCCGTAGACTGTAGTGATCTTGAAGCTCGCATCGGAGTGGATCGAAGTGATCTTGGCGGAGAGACAGAATTCCGTGACCTCGACATCGCTGATGTTGACAAAGTTTTCATCCCAGAGCAAAAGTATTCCTCCTCTGGTCCCAAGAGCAGGGCGCTGGGCATACCCTCTCAGCCTACCTCCCCCAAGGTAGGCAGCAGTGAATTGGTCCACGTTCAAGTTTGGTCTCCTGCAGGCAAGCGATATGGCAAGAGGAGGAGCCAACAAGGTCGTTTACAACAACTTGTCTATCCGGATCATTCAGACCCCTCACATTCCAGCACAAGAAGCTAAGCAATTTCATAAGATCATCCATTAAACACTAGGCAAACATCGAACAAGAGTTGCAACAGAGCTAAGAAGGAGCTAGGAGCACACAGCGGAAGAGCAACAAGAGTAACCAGCACAACACTATTAGGAAAAGGGTTATAGGGAGGTTGGCATTCTGTGGCGCACCATTAATTAGTGCGCCACAGAATTATTTCTGTGGCGCATGGATGCTGGTGTGCCACAGGAATTTTCGACTTTCTGTGGCGCATCTTTTGCCCATGCGCCACAGAAAGTCAGAATTCTGTGGCGCATGCCCACCCATGCGCCACAGAAAGCCAGACTTCTGTGGCGCATGAGAGACCATGCGCCACAGAATTTCTGTGGGTCCCACGAGCAATCATTGGGCCAAGGTCCATCTGGGGACATTCTGTGGCACACCGTGGCTAGTGCGCCACAGAAAAGTGACATTCTGTGGCGCACCAAACTTGGTGCGCCACAGATTTTTTTTTTCAAATTCCACCCCCCCTGGATCGCCTTTTTAGTCTTCCAGGAATAAAGGAAAATGATAAAAAATTCAATAAATAAAATCCTTTGACATGTAGTTAGGTTTCAGTGTCTAGTAGGTATAGAAATTTTGTAATATGAATTTTGACATTTTCTGCAACAAACAAGAAAAAAATAGTAAAACGGCCATAACTTTTGCGTACGACGTCGGAAAAACGCGTTTAATATACCAAAAAAAACTAGAGAAAAAACGTGTTTACCCGTCAGGAATTCACAGATTCCTCAAATTCCAAAGAAAAAAAAGTTATTTCAAACAGACGATTTTTCGCAGCAAAATCAAAAGAAAGAAAAAAAATAAAAAAATAAAAAAAATTCAAAAATTCAAAAAGTCCAAAAAAAGACATAGAAATGTATCACAAAGAAGATTGTTGAATTTTTTGGTTTTTTTGAATTATTTGGATTTTTGAATTTTTTTGGATTTTTTGGATTTTTTGAATTTTTTGGATTTTTTAAATTTTTTAAGTTTTTGAATTTTTTGGATCTTTTGAAACTTTTGAAGTTTTTGAAAAATCTGAAATTTAAAACCACACATTTATAACACATAACACACATATACACATACAAGACTTAAGAGGGTTCATATGATATAATATCAATAAGAACATGAGTAGCACAAGGGTGGACTAGGTGGAACTTAGAAGTTAAGCGTGCTAAGGTTGGAGCAATTTCATGATGGGTGACCTAGCGGGAAGGTATCAGTTCAAAAAATTCAAAAATGTGAAAATAATTCCAATAATTACGATTTTTCATATTATTTCATATTTTGATTTTTCTGATTTTTTTTTGAAACTTTTATATTTTTTTGAATTTTTTGAGAATTCTGTGGCGCACCAGCCAGGTGCGCCACAGAAATGTGAGAATTCTGTGGCGCACCAAGCCAGTGCGCCACAGAAATTATTTTTGGCGAGAATTCTGTGGCGCACCCAGCAAACCTGGGGTGCGCCACAAAATTGCAATTTTGCGCCACAGATAGCCCTTTCTGTGGTAGTGCAAGCACCAGGAACTAAGCAGGAGCCACGACACTAGAACCAAAAAGGAACAATTTTGATCTAACATAGAAACACACATGGACTCTGATCGACACGAGCACGGGAGGAGCATCAAGCTTCAGCAGTGGCTTCGTCACCTTCGCCATCAGCGAGGTCAACAACCTCGCCTCCACCATGGTTGATCAGGCGGAACAAGGCCCTCAGTCCAGGCGGAACAAGGCCCTCAGCGTGGCCAGAATGGTGCACGGCAGCTGCCCCTGGAAAAGGCGAACAAACTCGGCCACTACCTGTTCCTGACCGGCTCGCCATCCTGGACTATACCCATCGACGGCAGACGAGCTCCTCTGCCATCCTGGCCACCGGCACGCGGCGCCCCTTTATCTTCAGGCGAGCGCTAGAGCGGCGGTATGAGCAGCCGACGATGGTCTTGCGCCTTGCCGCAGGAGCCTTGGGCGGTGGGAGGCCGGCGTAGAGAGCAGGGCCTGCATCTTGGCCATGAATAGCGGCTGGACACTAGGAGTTTTGGGACAGGGTGCGAGGAAGCATCAGGAGCCGGCGTTGCAGCCGTCGGCGGGGTGGCATGAGCCGGGGCTCCCTCAATCTGGAGGAGAGGGGTCGTGGCGAACCTCGGGTCCCTGGAACCGGAGCGAGCGTGAGCGTCAGATGCGTCGGGAGCACGGAGGACGGCGACTGGGACCGTGGACGATCGAGCGGGTGCCGACGGTGCGCGGGGCCGCCCCCTGGGTGGCAGGCTCGGGAGGAGCCGTGCCCAGGCCGCGGCGATGCCCATAGCGGCGAGAGCCTTGGCGATCCTGATCACGTCTGTCGACGCTGGCGTCGCGTCCTGGTCGCGGTGAGCCCGAGAGCGGCGGCCCATGATGCGGTCACGTAGGCTGCGGCGGTCGCCGTCACGGCCACGGCCACGGTCGCCCACCATCATCATCCTCATCACGGCGCGGCTCCCGGGAGGGCCACGCTGCACGCTGGAGCTCCAGAGGGCCGGCGCTCGCCGTCGACGACCCCAGCTCCCAATCAAAGACCTCCGTGCGACGCGGCTTGGATGGCACACCGGGGACAGCTTCCACGTCTGTAAAGTCCTCCCACATGGCGAATGGACGATGACCCTAGAGCAAAGCGCTCGACGGCCAATGGACGACGCCGCCACAGCCGCCACGCGCGCCGGAACTTGAGCTTCTTCACCTTCGGGATGCTGTCGGGTTGTTGGTCCATGCCCACACTCCCAGCGTGGTGGTATCTTCCTTGGAGACGGAGCGGGCCATGATGTAGTCGATCTCGCACTCGTCCCCGATGGCGCGCGTGACCGTGTCGGCTTCCCAGGCGTGGAGCTTGACGCCCTCCAACTCGAGGAGAACATGGAACTTCATGTCGACGTGTTCGGTGAGTCCCTCCACAGTCCATGGCTTCATGCGGATCTCAAGGATGCCCCGTCGGAAGGACGGGTTGGCCATGGCGAGCTCGCGGTGATGCTGATGGTGGAAGGTGACCAGGAAGTATTCAAGGTGATGGCGCACAATGGTCATGCCGGCGATGGGATGGTGAGCTCGTCGTGGACGGCGTCCGCAATAGCCGCAGGGGAACGTGCGGCCTCGTGCCTCCCAGGCTGAGCAGCACCGAGTTGGAGCTGAAAGCAGCCGCGAGCTCAGCATCTGCGAGTGGCCGGCACCACGACGCTGGCCTCCGCCCGGGAGAGCGCGGGTCCCCAGGGCGGCGAGGCATGGTCGGCGGCCGAAGCGGCGGGAACGCGGCCGGTCAAGTCGGAAGGGAGCAGGAGGACTCGTGGCTTGGTGCACGCCCTCTCCTTGTGCCCCGATCCACCGCAGCGCCTGCATCAAATTGGATCCCTGCAATCTCTCGAGAGGTGGCCCTTCTTGTAGCACTTGAAGCAGAGGCCCCATAAATGGCGAGGGATGGGAGCCGCGGTCGCAAAGCCGGTGAGGGTCTTGAATGCGGGGAGGTGGGGTGGCTGACGGGGGCGGCGATGCTGCACCAGTTGCCAAGCCGTCCTGTTTCCTCTTCATCATCAAGGCGCCGCGCGCCTGTCGGGACGCGGGATGTGTCCTGCAGCAGAGCCGGGAACAGGGGGAGTGGGAGAAGGTACCTGAATTGACCGGCTTCCATGAATGCCAGAGGAGGCAGTAATGGCAGGGGCAGAGGCAGAGCTCGGCTTGAAGGCGCGGCCAGTAGAGGAAGCAGGAATCGACGCGGGATCGTTTGCCTGTTCTCGGGCACCTCCTCGACGTCCGAGTCCAGCTCATCCTGCAGGGGCAGGTCGCCTAGGTCGCCGACCAGCACGGATCTGAGGGTCGGCCGTGGATCCGCATCTGAGATGACTGGGGAAAGAGGCACCACGCGGGGACAAATCCGCGCGCAGCACGGACGGCGGCGGAGGGGGACCTGTTGGGGCGGAGGGAAAGGGCCGAGGCGGCGAGGCCGGGTGGTAGTCGCCGGAAGGGGGCGGTGGTGGGGAGGCGAGCTGGGTCGCGGTCGCCATCGCTTTTTCTGTATTAGGACAAAGTTGTAGTCCAAGAGCAAAGAATGTGTCCTCACTTTATGGGTGGACACACACGGAGAGGTTGATCTGGAAGAATCGAGAAGAAACAGAGGAGAAATTAAGAAGGATTCAGAGATAAACACAGATGCACACAAGTGTTTGTGGTTTCCCCCCAACACTTTTCTCTTGTGCCAGGTTCGTTTCTTTTCTTTTCTGGTTTTTGACTGAACTCAGAGATTGGAGTACAATTTACACCACTGCCCAGCCTCCTTTACAACCTCACAAGCACGCACTCGACCACTCCGGGACGAGGTCGGACACGCGCGTGCTCGACGGCGTGAACCTGACCATCCAGAGGCGCCACCGACGGCCTCGTCGCGGCAGCGCTCAGGAAGTCCACCCCTCGTCGCGTTGCTGCAGAGCCGGAGCTGAGCCCGCCCGTGTGACCGTGCTGGGTTGTGCCGTCTATGTTGCTTCTGTTTGTTCTCCGGGGAGAAAAGAAAAAAGATAGAGAGAGGTGCCACGAATGCCGCCGTTTTCGGCCGACACCACGTCAGCGTCATGTCGTCGCCACGTCACACCTCAAAAACCGTTCAAACCATCTAAAACCAGACCAGGGTTATTTATATCCGGTTTGGTACATTTGAAGGTTGAAATTATCCGGTTTTTAAGTACAGGGTGAATGTTGTCGATAGGGTGAGATTTGGGGTTGAAAAGTCCTTTCATTTCAATTTATCCTTTTGTTACCGGGCTGAATTTACTCCTCTATAATCTATGCTGAAATCACATAATTGGGCTATCTGCAGTGGTTGAGCCAGCAGAGTCTAAGGGTAGGTCAGTGTGACGATGCCAAACTTAAAATTTGGGCCAGCCCATATATGAGTTAGAGAAGAAAAAAAAGTCCTAGCCCAAGTTGCTCAGTCTAAGAGCAGCTAGAAAACAGTGGGAAGACTGAAGACTGATCGTAGGGTCTGCCCGAACCCTAGCAAAACGGGCTGCATCCTCTACTGTAGCTAATGTCAGGAAATGAGGCGAGTCATCAAGACAACCACCAGATGACTGAAGCAGTCGAAGCGCGTACTATAAAAGTTCATTTGTCTTTGTCCACTCCTCAGTGATCTGCACAAATCAACTAGGTGACACCTAGGAGCAGCATGCATGCATGGTCCTATCCTCCGAAGTCTCAACTACCTGAAAACCTAAACCTCAGTACATCTGTCTTCACTCTTCAGTCTTCACCGCTGTTTTCTAGCTGCTCAGAAGTCAAAACGTACCATTTGATTCAGTATTAGAACAAATCATGCACAGAGAGTGCCACTACGATCTAGAGCACCGGATTAGATGGTCAATGGAGCAGACGACACTGGATTATTTGGGTGCCCTTTGACTTTCAGATCAGATTAGTAACACAACAATTAGCTGAAGCATCAGCGGTTCAGCATTGCATGATGCATGGGACCCGGCCGGAAACACTATATATGGTGGAGCCAGCAGGGTGTAAGCGGAAACATTATATATCGCCTTTTTGGCTGAACTAACGCTCGCCCGCACAAATCCGACATGGGCCGCGGCCCAGGAAACCATTGTTTCTTTCTTTCTTTTAGTCTCTTTTCATTGACTTTTTTCTTCTTCGTTTTTTTGCTCTTTCTATTTTCTTTTCTTTTTTAACCCAATTTTTTTAGAAAATCTTAACATTATCAAATTTTGAACCTTGTAAATTTGATCATTTTAAATATAACATTTTAAAAACTATTCAATTTGAAATTGGTTCATTATGAAAATTGTTCATTTTTAAAATGGTTCCAATATTTGAAAATGGTTCCGATTTTAAAATGGTTCTGATTTTTAAAATGGTTCCGAATTTTGAAAAAGAATTCCGATTTTAAAAAATGTTCATTTAAAAATGGTACCGATTTTTTGAAAATGTTTGATTAAAAAAAGTTTCTGATTTTTAAATTGGTTATGATATGAAAATTGGTTCCGTTTTTAAAAATGATTCAGTTTTGAAAATGTTCATTTTTTGAAGATGTTCTAATTTAGAAAATGTTATTTAAAATGGTATTTGGAAAAGTAAGGACAAAACAATTGTTCAGCCATTATTCAGGCAAACAGAAAATAGAACGGGATAAAAATAGAAAAACCCATGTGGGCCGCTCATGTGGACGAATCGTTTTGGCGATCGTACGGTAACGCGGGCGAGCGCTAGCTCCGACTTGCTTAAGGCGATAGGTAGGGGAGCCCGGGCAGCGGTGGTCAGTGTGACGATGCCAAACTGAAATTTTGGGCCAGCCCATATATTGAGCTAGAAAAAGAAGGCCTACCCAAGTAAGGTCTGCTCGAACCCAGCAAATGGCTGCATCCTCTACTGTCTATCCGTATCTTTACATGCCAATGTCAGGAAGGACGCTAAAAAAATGCTAATGTCAAGGAATGCCTATGTATGGCAAGTCATCAAGACAACCACCACATGACTAAGGTGTGTTTGTTTGAGCTGTGGCTGGCTGCTGTGCTGTGGCTGTAGCTGTGCAGGGAAAACTGCTTTTCTGAATGTCACTGTTTGGCGACTTGGCTGCCTGTCTAGCTGTGGTTGAGGATTGTCTGAAATACCCTCGAGTTTCTGAGTACATATGTATTTACTGATTGAAGTGTCTAATCATACCTGTCCCTATAAAAACCAGTAATACATAACATTAAACAAAAGAAATAATTATAGGATATAGATTTGTCCAAAATACATATCGTACCATTACACAAATAGGATATTGTCCATAATTAATATATATTAATCCAAACTACATGTCAATGACGTTACACATAATAACTAGCTACACGAGTAGATCATCTTCTTCTCGCATTGAACACTGCGTTCACCCTTGCTTCATGTCATCGTGTTTGTTCCACTCGGGGCAGTATCACCCTAGTGAGTTGACTGCCTTTTGGACCTTAGGGACGTAATTCTCATCTTCATCACATCGATCAAACTGTTTGTCACGCAAACTGTGAGTCCCTAATGAAATTGTGAAGTGCAATGCAAGCAAGGATAATTCTTTTCTGTGTATCGAGATCATAAGAAGAATATACTTCAATATGCGCCATTGTTTTTTAAGATACCAAAAACGCGCTCAATAGCATTCCGAAGCGATGAATGTAGATAGTTGAAAAGCTCTTCCCTTTTTGTTGGTCGCCCTTCTCGCGAAAATCTGGTATATGGTACGTGTTGTTCTTAAAAGAGCTAGAATCCCTTCCTATTTGGATAACCTGAATCAACAAGGTAGTACATATCCAGTGACATGTGCCTTCCTAAACATAACATCTTGCTGCTCCAAGTTGGGAGGTGGCCTGTTCCTAAATTTTGAATGCTCGGGGCGAATCTGAAAATAAGAACACAATAGATACATGAGTCCAATTGTCATCTAGGTGAGCAAAAAAATAGGTAGGAAGACAAAGATAGTTATGAACAAGATGACTTACTGCTAGTGAGTATTCCACCAATCATCATCTGCATCCATATTTTTGTTTGGGGATCCCAGCCTAGGCCGGTTGCATTTAGCAATTCCATCCACCACGTGTACTCCTTTTTCAACTGATCCCATTTGTTCTTGAGCTTTTCTTAATTAGTGTCTCTCCTATCTTCTCAGAAATTTCCTCTCCAGATTTTCATAGCCTTTTTTACTCAAGCAACCCCCGTCCCTGTTGTTGTTGTTCACTTCTTCCATACAAATGTCGCAAAAAACTCTAACGCGTATGCATCCCAAGTGGCAACCATTGTTCTTCACTAGTTTCTACCAAGATTACAGCAAGCAAAATGACAAAATTGATCTCAGATTCACACTATTAGCATACGAAGCAACAACACAAACTAATTAGCATACGAAGCAACATCACATACTTTGCAGCACTATTAGCACATCTTTGTTTCCTCTTTTATTCATATCATACTAGGTTATTAAACTGAAAGATTGAACATCATAATAGTAATTACATGCAAACAGAAGTGAAATAATTTCAGTGCGTGCTGGTTCTACCACTACCGAAGCATACGAAGCAACATCACTGTATGTCTATTTCCTTGCAGGAGGAGGCCGGCAGTGGCATACCTTGCCTGGATGACGAATCTGCAGTGGAGGTGGTCGGCGCGCGATAGGACGGCTGGAGGAGGTGAGCTGGGCGGGACGGACGACGACGACGACGACGGCGGCGAGCTACCACGGCGGTCCGGCGAGTAGCGGCGGAACGGCTCGGGCGAGCACGCGGGAACAGATCCGGAGGCGGGACCGACTCGGCCGTCGCGGCGCGCCGCTCGCCGTGGGAGAGGACCTGCGAGCTGGCGGCGCTCCTGCGGGATGCAGGCGAGCGGCTGTGCGGGATGCGAGACTGGGCGCGAAACTTACCCTTCGTGCGGATGCGACTGGAGGCGAGCGGATAATGTGCTACGAGAAAAAAAGAAATGAATCGGGCTGGGCATGGCATTTCCTTGTAATAGGGCAAACGATATGACCTTTTCCAAGAAAACGCTTGACTGCCCTTTGCGGGAAGCAGTGCAAGCCGCGGAAGCACCTCCAGAGGTGCTTTCTCCTCGCTGTGTGTTTCCTCGCTCGCTTTGGAAAAGCCGGCAGCCCACCGCAGGGTGTTTTTCATTATCATCTGCCATATCCGTGAAAGCAGCCCGAAGCTGAAACAAACACGCCCTAAAGCAGTCCAAGCGCGTCCAATAAAGTTGATCTGTCTTGTCTATTTCCCAGTGATCTGCACAAGTCAAACTTAGGTTGATACCAAGAGCAGCATCCATGCATGGCCCTCTAGTCCTCTGAAGCCTCAACTACCTGAAAACCTAAACCTCAGTACATCAGTCTTCAGTCTTCCCCACTGTTTTCTAGCTGCTCAGAAGTCAAAACGTACCATGATCAGTATTAAACAAATCATGTACAGAGTACCACTACGATCTAGGGCACTGGATTAGATTGCAATGGAGCAGACGAGCTCTGGATTATTTGGGTGTCCTTTGACTTTCAGATCAGATTAGTAGACACAACAATTAGCTGAAGCATCAGCATTCAGCACTGCATGATGCATGGACCCGGCGGGAACCAGAACCTGAATTTTTTTTTGAAACGGGACCAAACCTGATTATTGAAGCTGAAGCCTGCATGATCTGAAAGTCTGTGCGACCTACTACAACGGCGTCCACATCAGTGTTGACCTCTCAATGCGTCTTCCAGCCAGCACTTTGCACACCGTAGGCCGATAATTACGCCCATCAGCCGTTCGTTAATCTGGCCTGGTTTGTGGGCATAATGTGCTTTTAGCGTACGTTGCAATGCCTTTTTCTGGCGCGCCTGTCTGAACATTATTAAGATGCGTTTAGTGTGATCATTCGGTGGAAATGACGAACAGGCTCGCCAGGTACTGCCACACGGGTGGGCCCACCATCCACTGAGATTTGGGGTTGATGCTTACACCGGGCGATGGTGATTGTTCTTTTGTATCGTCTCCTTTGGCTGCGCCTTTGCAACACCGCAAGTTGTGGTGTTATTTGTCTCTCATTATCGCTCTAGGGAAAAAAATATTGTTTCTTCCCATGTTGCTTCGTGTAAAACAAGGGAAATATACGGCGATTTTATTTCGAATTCCGAGGCATGAAACATGACCTACATGTGGATATAATGTACTAAGATATCCGAATCCCTGTTCTCTTTATGTACTCAAGTTGTCGTAATTGTTCCATAACATCCGTAAACTGTAGCTGTCCTAATTATTCATGAATCATGTTTAAAATAGTCTAGCTGTCATGTACACGTATGTAAATTATATTGTGCTGATCATATATAAAAGGAAACGTGGAGAGGCATTGCCCCACGAAACCCTAAACCCTAAACCCGCCATCGCCGCCATCTGTCGAGGGTGCCTCCTCGACCGCGACGCCCCCAGCTGCGCCTGGACACACGATGGTCACGCGTACACGTGATAATACATGGCGTGAGAAGAAATCACTGATGGGACTGTGCGCTATGATCCTCGCCGGCGTGCGTTCCTTGCGACGCCTGTCTCCCATCACGATGCTCTCCGTGAGTCTGCCTGCGCGCAGCGATGACTGATGAGCTCGCTGCCCTTCATCACACAAGACATGGGTTCTTGTACCTCGTCCGCCAGTGTTAACATTGTGGGGAGTAAGTGATATTCAAGACCAAGCATCGTCCAGATGGTTCTGTTGATAAGTATAAGGCTCGTCTTGTCGCCCGTGGTTTCACTCAGCAGCATGGCATTGACTATGTGACACCTTCAGTC
Source organism: Poa pratensis (assembly GCA_947311845.1). Lineage (NCBI taxonomy): Eukaryota > Viridiplantae > Streptophyta > Magnoliopsida > Poales > Poaceae > Poa > Poa pratensis. Next base: position 10,041,020 of record CAMZMU010000111.1, read on the forward strand.
TGGTTGTTAAGCCTGCTACCTTCCGTCTGGTTCTCTCCCTTGCAGTGTCCAGAGGATGGAGTCTCCGGCAGATTGATGTCAGTAATGCTTTCCTTCATGGTTTTCTGACTGAGGATGTTATGCAGCAGCCGCCTGGTTTCGAGGATGTTCGGTATCCCTCTCATGTGTGCAAGCTGCAGCGGGCTCTCTATGGTCTCAAACAGTCTCCTCGTGCGTGGTATGCTCGCTTAGTGCGCGCCTCCTTGAGTTGGATTTTGTCTCCTCCAAGGCCGATACTCCTCTGTTTTTCTTCTCCCAGCATGATGTTCAGATCTATATGCTTGTCTATGTGGATGATATCGTCATTACGGGCTCTACTCAGGGTGCTGTTGATGGTCTTTTCACTCCCTTGCGTCAGTTTTCCTATCAAGGACCTTGGGCCGCTAGAACATTGTGTTCAGGTTGCCTCCGTCCCAAGGCCGGCGTGATGTTCAGATCTATATGCTTGTCTATGTGGATGATATCGTCATTGCGGGCTCTACTCAGGGTACTGTTGATGGTCTTGTTCACTCCCTTGCGGTCAGTTTTCCTATCAAGGACCTTGGGCCGCTAGAGTACTTTCCTGGCTTGGAAGCGTCCTACAATTCAGGGGGGATGACATTGACTCAACGAAGTATGCTTTGGATCTTTTGCACAGTGTGAGTATGGAGAATTGCAAGCCCACTTCCACACCGTTGTCTACAACGGATCGCCTTGCACGAGTGTCTGGTAATCCTCTTAGTACCGCTGATTCTTTCCGGTATCGCAGTGTTGTTGGTGGACTGCAGTATTGATACTCAGTCGCCCAGATATTTCGTTTGCGGTGAATAAGGTGTGCCAGTTCCTTTCGCAGCCCATAGATGTTCATTGGGAAGCAGTTAAGCGCATTTTGCGCTATGTCAAAGGGACATTGCGTACAGGTCTGAATTTTCGGAAGGCTGTATCCACCAGCATTAGTATTTTCACTGATGCGATTGGCAGGGTGCCCTGATGATCGCCGATCCACAGGAGGTTTTGCTATCTTTGTTGGACCAAACCTTATTCGTGGAGTTCGAAGAAACAGCCTACAGTTTCGAGATCCAGTACCGAGGCCGGTACAAAGCTCTGGCCAACGGAGCTGCTGAGGCCATCTGGTAGAGTCACTACTCAAGAGCTTGGTGTTGCACAGCAGCGTGTTCCCTTTTATGTGTATTTAGGAGCCACATACCTGACTGCTAACCCAGTCTTTCATGCACGCACGAAGCACATTGAGATAGATTTCCATTTTGTGCGCGAGCGCGTTGCTTCTGGAGCCCTTGAGGTCAGGTTCATTTCTTCCGATGATCAGCTGCTGATGTGTTCACCAAACCAGCCACCCGACAGATGCTAGACCGTTTTAGTACCAATCTAAACCTTGTACAGAGTAGAAGTTCAAATTGAGGGGAATGTTAAAATAGGTCTAGCGTGTCATGTACACGTATGTAACGTATGTAAATTGTATTGTGCTGATCATATATAAAAGGAAGACCAGCTGATGTGTTCACCAAACCAGCCACCCGACAGATGCTAGACCGTTTTAGTACCAATCTAAACCTTGTACAGAGTAGAAGTTCAAATTGAGGGGAATGTTAAAATAGGTCTAGCGTGTCATGTACACGTATGTATACGTATGTAAATTGTATTGTGCTGATCATATATAAAAGGAAGACGTGGAGAGCATTGCCCCACGGAAACCCTAAACCCTATTCTTCACTTCATGACTCAAGAGAATGTTGATCTATGCTACAGGAAATTATTAATACTACTTGTAACGATGACTAGGTACCTTGATGCGTGTTTGGTGAGATATGCAGGGATTTGATTTGACCTGGGCGTTTCCATGCACCTGAAGACTAAGTATGTTTACTATAGTCTATAGTCCATAGAATAACATATAGTGGAGGGCGAATTGACAGTGCAAGACTCATTTGGAACTTGGCGCGTTCTGTCCGGCCGTTTGAGTCTTGACCCAATTTTCTTTGTCACGCTAGATGATAGCGACGGTTATTTTACAATACAGACCTGGGTTTCCGTTCATTAGGAGAACCCCGTGGAAGTTTCATGGCGAGAAGCTCATCGTCATCGTCTATTTGTTGACGTGTCATTGGTGCACCGCTAGTTTTTTTTTTACACGGCTGCAGCATTGTATCATTTTTGTAGGAAAGCCGTGGAGCAATTGTTCTAGGGTAAATTTTCATGATATAACCACAAATATTTAAAAAGCAAAACACGAGATAGTAAAGCTATCGAACACCAGTTTTGATGTAGGTTGGTCCCGATTTTCACGGATTGATGCGAGGAACGATGAACACGAAGAACGGCAGAAGAACACGAAGACACACAAAAGGGAATCACACAAAACAAGGATAAATAGCAAGTAGTAACCCGACAAGACTCGATGGTAACAAATCCCCGTGGGCAGCCCCAATCCTCATCCCCAAGCACACCTTACTCTTAGGATTGTTTGTCCAATTGGTCAATCCAACCAACCCGATAGAATCACCGTAAGATGAAAGATCGGCAAGTAATCGCAACTACAAGCGGAGCCTTGGTATCCACGCATGGATCTTCTCCACGAAGGAGGCCTTGGTTCATCTCCACAGGTGGAGGCCTTGATTCATCTCCATAGAGGAAAGACTTTGAGAAGAAGGAGCAAGGCTCTACTTTAGTTCCCAAATCGTAGTCTAACCCTAGATCTGGATGGGGAGGTCCTATTTATAGTCTAGATCCAAAAGGATGAGATTACAAGGCACGGGGGCCTTTTCACACGCAGGCCCGCCCGCAGCGGTAGTACCGGAGTGAACCCGGTAGTACCGGGCCAGTACCGGGGCCACTACCGGGTTAGAACCCGCGATACCCGTAGCTCCTGGGAGATCCGGCAGTAGACGCGGTAGTTGGCGTGGTAGTACCGCGCTGGCATGTTGCGTAGTACCGGGGTGGCCAGACGCGTAGTACCGACCCCGGTCGGTTCTTCAGCAGGTGACACGTCAGGCGGGGCGGTAGTACCGGTCGGGTCCGTAGTACCGCCTGAAGCTGTTTGATCTTCCTCTTCTTCTTCTTCTTGGCCATCTTTGGGGCTTCTCTTGGTCATCTTCTCCACTCCATTGTGGTCGTCGTCAAGGTGGTTCCTGAGTAGGCACAAAGTATCCAGTGAAGTAGCAACCCATTCAAAGGAGTGTCGAGATCACACATAGATAGGAGTGAATTCACCTTATCATGGAGAGTCTTGACTCTTGCTCTTGTCATTGGTCCACTTGGAGGTTGGGCTACATCATCTCCCCCCTCCCTTGGAAAAGAGTCGTCCTCGACTCTTGTCATCCTCATCGCTTGACGTTCCACGGTATGGCGATAGGTCGGCGACGTTGAAGGTGTCATGGACCATATGTTTGGTGTTGGAGATGTCGATCTTGTAGGCATTGTCGTTGATGCGCTTGATAACCTTGAAAGGTCCATCTCACGAGGGTGAAGTTTGGACTTCCTTGCATCCGGAAAGCGATCTTTGCGAAGGTGTAGCCAACAAGGTCTCCTTCTTCAAATATCATGGCGCGCTTGTGTTTGTTCATCTTCGTAGCATGGTCTTGGTTGTGCTTCTCGAGTATAGTTCTTGTTTCCTCATGGAGCTTCTTCATGTAAGCGCTCGCTTGTCGAAGTCCATGTTAACTTGCTCACGGAGTGGAAGTGGTAGCATGTCGAGCGCGTGTAGGGGTTGGAGCCATAGACGACCTCGAAGGGTGTTCTCTTCGTAGCGCGATGTAGTGCTCGATTGTAGGCGAACTCGGCGTGTGGGATGCATTCTTCCCAATTCTTCAAGTTAGCTTGATCAACACACGAAGGAGTGTAGATAGGCTTCGGTTGACCACTTCGGTTTGGCCATCGGTTTGAGGGTGGTATGCGGTGGAGAATAGTTGCTTGATTCCCATCTTGTCCGTCAAAGTCTTCTCAAAAATAGCTCACGAACTGACGTCACGATCCGACACAATGGTCTTGGGCACTCCATGAAGACGGACGATTTCCCTGAAAAACAAAGTAGCAATGTGTGAAGCATCGTCGCTCTTGTTGCAAGGTATAAAGTGTGCCATTTAGAGAAGCGATCAATGACGACAAAGATGGAATCCTTGTTTGTTTTAGTGCGTGGGAGTCCTAAGACAGAATCCATAGCTATATCGGACCATGGTGATGTGGAATAGGCAAAGTGTATATAATCCATGAGAGTTTTCGAGTAGACTTAGCTTTGAGACATGTAGAACATCGTCGAACTAGGCGTTCCACATCACGCTTCATTCTTGGCCAATAGTAGTTGGTGATTAGCGACGCGTGCATCTTGTAGTTGTTCCCACCACAAGAGGGCGTACTCTTCAAACTCCATCGAGGCTAAGGCAACCTTCTGCTGTCGGAGAAGCGTTGCACGCGAAAGATCTTGTCAACCTTGAGTACCCATGAGAAGTAAGCTTCCGGATCACTTGTGCTGTAGAACTTGGGTATGTCAAAGCGGACGTTGGTCAAATCATCATAGTTGTCACGATGACCACCACGTGGGAATGCACGTCCACGTCTCCTTCGATTGAGTCCATCACCATTGTGTTGGCTTGACTCGCTATCACTGACTCGGAGCGGTGTGTTGTTGACGATCATGTGGAAGAGCTTAACGAGGACGAGGATCATGTTGAGGAGGTAGCTCTTGTTGAGGAACGGGTTGTTCGTTATTGTTCGCATTGTCATGATTTTGATGGCGTGGCCTTGGAGGATGACGAGATGACATCCTTGTTCACCAAAGTCATTCGCACCCGAACGCGCCATTGTCATTAGCCAATGGTCATGACGATCACGTTGTGGCGGTGATGCATCCAAAATGCATCTACTTTTCCAAGCACTTTGCTTCATGATTTGCTCCGGAATCTTCCCATATTTGAATAAAACTGCTGAATCTGATGCTGTTTTTAGCAAAGTCTCTTTCTGGCTATTTTTGCAGGAAATAAATCGGGAAAAATACCACGTCATTTTTTATGGAAAAGGAGGACAACGTGCAAAGGATGGACACGAGGGAGCATCGGAGGCCCAAAAGAGGGGGCCCCACGCGCCATAGTACCAGCCGCGTGGGCCCACCCCGTTTGGCCCCCGGGCGCCGCCTCGCCTCCGTCTTCGACGTACCCCTTCATATGTGGAAAAACTGCGTGTCCTAGGAGAGGAGCTTTCGCGAAACACACCGCCGCCGCCACCCACGTTCTTCGTTTCGGGACAGATTGATCCAGAATTTCTCCTCCGGTGGAGGGATCCGGAGGCCGTCTTCACCGCCATCTTCACCGCCTTCATCTCCATCGACAATGAGCTCCTTCACCATCACCATGTGTGAGTAGTCCGCTGTAGGCATGTGAGGTGGATGGGGATTGGATGAGATTGATCATGTAATGCTACCCGTTGTTCGAGATTTTAGGGGTTTATCTTGAGGATACTTTTGTATTGTGTTGATGCACTCTTGCTATGTTTAATGCTTGCTACTAGGGCCCGAGTGGCATGATTTCAGTACTGAACTTATATTGCCTCATCATATATTTGAGTTTGGTACTTATCTGCAAATGTATCACCTGCTATTATGTTGAACCTGCGAACCCTAAAAGTGACATATAGGGAAAACAAGGGGGAGATGTTTTAGTTTGAGGATTCTATGTGTTCATGAAGTGTTAATGCATTGTTTCGGTCTAT